>CM031604.1:37731981-37741981 GCA_018398815.1 Conus ventricosus | reverse complement strand
ATGCTTCTTGACAGTGATGATGCATTCTCAGTATGTTGAATCAGTACATTACAGCACGCATGCATACATGCACATGCTTCATGTTGAACAGAAGGATCATGCTTGTGTAGTGTACGGTGTACCTGTCTTCCATCATTTCATACTTTGAATCTGATTTTACATTGCATATAACCTTCTGAGCATGGAACAATACAAGTAAAACCAAATCTCCCTCACTGGACTTCTGTCTCTCCCCAGAATATTTATTTGACTTGACCACGATTTGAATCCGGGACTGACGTCATAACGGTTGTTCAACTGGTGAACGCCCTATCTTGCTAATGACCAATCAGCGGGAAGTTGACAGAATTGAACAAATTGCACAGCCCAACACATAATAAGGAGACAGAGGATAGGGGGGGAAAAGAAAGAGAAAACTTCAACGACCTTTCAATTTCAGTTTTTGCTTCCTTCACTTTAGGGTCGATTTCATCCTTATAGCAAACGAGACCATTATTGTCTTTAAGAGGGAGAAATCAGAATAGAATGTCCTTTTTATGATGCACAGCTATTATTTTATTATCTCTGTATACTATGCGATTCTTGTATATTACAGAAGTTCGATAAAATTTTAAAAATACAGTGAAATCCAATACGGAGTACCAACCGGAGAATGTCAATGAGAAGCTTTGGGATTTGGGCACCTTCGATCCGGCTGTCGGTCTTTTTGACGATGCCGTTATGGAGAGTAGCATATTGTAGATGTGAGTACAGCTTACATTAGACAAAGCCTTCCAGACAGTCTCTTCCCATTTGACTGAGGCTTTTTTCTCTTTTTTTTTTTTTTTTTTTTTTTTGTTGTTGGGTTTTTGTTGTTTGCCTCTTTCACAAATGAATAAATAAGTGAATAAATATAATGAATATATGTGTGTAAGTGAGAGAGAGAGAGAGAGAGGAGAGAGAGAGAGAGAGAGAGAGAGAGAGGAGAAGAGGAGAGAGAGAGAGAGAGAGAGAGAGAGAGAGAGAGAGGGGGAGACAGAGAGAGAGTGTGAGTGTGAGTGTGTGTGTGTGTGTGTGTGTGTGTTGTGTGTGTGTGTGTGTGTGTGTGTGTGTGTGTGTGTGTGTGTGTGACAGACAGACAGACAGAGAAAGAGAGAGTGTGTTTGTGTGTTTGAGTGTGTCTGTGTGTAAAAGAGGAGAGAGAGAGAGAGAGAGAGAGGAGAGAGAGAATGTGTGTTTGTGTGTGTGCGTGCGTGCGTGCGTGCGTGGTGCGTGCGTGCGTGTGGGGTGTGTGTGTGTGTGTGTGTGTGTGTGTGTGTGTGTGTGTGTGTGTGTGTGTGTGTGTGTTGTGAGGGAGAGAGAGAGAGAGAGAGAGAGGAGAGAGAGTGTGTGTGTGTGTGTTGTGTGTGTGTGTGTGTGTGTGTGTGTGTGTGTGTGTGTGTGTGTGTGTGTGTGTGTGCGCGCGCGCGCGCGCGTGTGTGTATAACAGGCTACGTGATTCGCTGGATTCCATCAGCTTCCTTCGATTAGAAAATATCAGCCGGACCGTTTATCTCTTGCAGAATCACCAGCCAGGCATCCATACCAGGGCTCTGACCCATGCCAGAGACTGTCGCCGTTTCTATGCCATGATATAGCCGCGCCGATCTCACAGAATCCTCTCTGGAATGTTGCCACACTAAAAGAAAACCAAATTAAGGCATTACTGCCATCATGAACAAAAACAGACGCGCACTAAGTATGCAGCATGCATGTCCATTTGTCGTGAATCAGTTTAAACTTTGATATCCTGAAGACTGGTAAAAAATAAAAATAAAATAAAATAAAAAATAGAAAAAAAAACATCAGCTCGTTCCTAATATGCTAGGTATTCCGCTTCAATTTTCGCGATCAGTTTTAAACAAAACAGCGGGTATTTTTTTTTTTTTTTTTCTGTTTTTTTTTTTTTTTCGTTGTTTTTGAATGCAACCCACACAACAACAACAAACAGAGACAGCCTGCAAACTCGGCAGATAGCACTACAGAATGGATAGCCAGTGCCACTGCAATAATTAAATTTCCACCTCCTCGGTGCCACATTAGAATGATAATGCAATAAATGTGTCAGAAGAGGGGCAAAGTACAGATTTTCTGGAAGAAATAGAGGTAAACAAAGACAAACACCCCAGAGCACGACAGTAAACGATGAAGAAGAAAACTGCAAAAAACAGAGGACGACGGTAAGGGAACAACACACAACACAACACACACACCACACACACACAACGCGCGCGCGGCCACGCGGCCACACACACCCACACACGCGCGCACGCACACGCAACGCGCACGCACACACGGCACACGCAACACAATAGAATACAATACAATATTTATTCCTTTTGCCCCTTATTGGGTATGGAGGACACACACACATACACTCACACACACCGCACGCGCTCTCTCTCGCTCTCTCTCTCTCTCTCTCTCTCTCTCTCTCTCTCTCTCTCTCTCTCTCTCTCTCTCCACTCACAACACACACACACACACCACACACACAACACCACACCACACAAGAAGCAGAAACACAAAGAAAGTGGCAGAGAAGAAGAAGAAATAAGTAACAAGAATGTTGGGTTTTTGTTGCCCGTCGAGCGACAAAGGACCTGTGTACCCTGGGATGGGGGATGATTGCGTCAGGGCTGGTGGGCCCGTTTGGGCCCGGAAAGATCTTCCGTATGGACAGGGGATGGTACGGCACACAAAACACACACACGCACGCAGCAAGCAGCACGCACGCCGCACGCACGCACGCACGCACGCACGCCGCACGCAAAACACACACACACACACACACACACACAACACCCCCACACACACACACACCACACACACACACAAAGAAGCAAAAAAACACAAAGAGGTGGCAGGAAGAAGAAATTGTGAAGAATATACGCAGGCAAGATACAGCTTTACATGAAAAAAACAAACAAACAAACAAACAAACAAAACTCTTGAGGAGACACAGGGGGAAAGGTGGACGCGAGAGGAGATGTGTTGTGCGTGTGAAGGGGGGGGGATGGGGGTGGGGTGGGGGGGGGGGGGGGTGTGTCTGCACTGTGTCCCTGTAGTTAAGGCCGGGCTCACCAAATGGAACTTCCAGAGGACCCCTACCCCCAAGGGGAGACAACCCGTTGATAACACACATCCACCAGTTCTCTCAGATGTTGCAAGACCAGAAAAAAAATGGGGTGTACGTTTTCGATTATATGGTCGTGGCAGTATCTCAGCGTTTGGGAAATCTTTGTAGCTTTTGATCACGTCGTTGCTCCTTTCTTACTTTCTTTTTTTGTTTTTTTTCCCCCCACGAGGGTTTTTGCGCCGCCCCCGACTCGCTGATACATCTGACAGAACAATGTGTTTCTCTTCAACTGTGTTGAGTGAGTTTCCCGTGCATTCCGCGTTGTTCCCCCCCCCCCCTCTCTCTCTCTCTCTTTCTTTTTCTCTCTCTCTCTTCTCTCTCTCTCTCTCTCTCTCTCTCTGTCTGTCTCCACCCCACACACACACACACACACACAACACACACAACACCACACACACAACCCCCCACACACACACCACACACACAAACCACACACACCACAATTACACACACACACACTTCACACACACCGCGCGCGCGCGACGAATGACGCACGCAGTCAGCCGCACGTTGTGTGTTGGAGGGTGAGTGTGTGTGTGGTGTGTGTGTGTGTGTGTGTGTGTGTGTGTGTGTGTGTGTGTGTGTGTTGTGTGTGTGGTGTGTGCGGGGCGCAGTGTGTGTGTGTGTGTGTGTGTGCGTGTGCGGGGGGTCCTGCGTGTGTGTGTGTATTGGGTGTGTTGTGGTGCATGGTGCGTGGTGTGTTGGTGTTTTTGGTGTGTGTGTGTGGTGTGTGTTTTGTGTGTGGTGTGTGTGTGTGTGTGTGTGCGTGGTCGGGCGGCGCCTTTTGTTGCTTTCCCCTTTAAAAACGGGGGTTTTTATAGTAAAGTGATCTATTATGACAGGGACAGCCACTGACGTTTTCTGTTTTTTTCTGTGGAGTGACGGGCATTAGGATCACGATTTATGTATGTGTGTGTGCTGCGTTTGGTGTTGGGGCGCGGCGTTGTGTGTGTGTGGTGTGGGTTTTGTGGTGTGTGGTGTGGTTTTGTGTGTGTGTGTGTGGTGTGGTGTGTGAGTAGAGTAGATGATAGATAGATAGATAGATAGTGGACAGATACCGTTTTAAATTCCTTTTCTTTTCTACCGCAACCCCCAGACCTTCCACCCCCCCCCCGGGCGATGCGCACTATGATTTGAATTTCACTTACCACAACTACAAACCGGGCCGGGCTCATGAGCGCCTTTCTAGAAACAAACAAACAAACACTTTTTTCCCCAAATTGGGCGCAAATGGGCCCCTCTGGCGCCCGTTTTGGAGGAGATTGCAGGAGAGAAGCGACTGCTGTTCTTCGTGTTTATTTTTTCAAAGTTGTTTGTTGGCCTGAAAAGACAAAAAACGTCAAAACGCGTCGTTTGTGCGCCTTTAATTTGGAGCCCCTTTGTTCGGCGGGGGCAGTAAATTTTTTTTTTAAGTTTTCTTTTAAACTTCCCCCCCCCCCCCCCCCCCCTTCCCCCCCCCGTAGTCCACCTCACTACGAAACTAATTTCGCTGTCCCGCTGACGTGTTGCCCTTCGGTAGGTGGGTGTTGTTAGGTGTGTACTTATCTGTCCCTTTAAACCATAATCTCCTTTTCGTTGGGTTTTCAAATGACTGGTTCCGTAGTTAAAAAAGAAACCCCCAGGAAAAACGAACACCCCTGAGAGTACGTGACTTCCCACGCACGTTGTATCAGAGAAGGGGAACCCAGCCAGGGGAGAGATTTGGGGAAGTGCCTTGGGGGCTTTCTCAGGCAGGCAGGGGGCTTTTTTTTTTTTTTTTGAAGCCCCCAATATCGAGAGTTTTTTGTGTTAACTGAGACGCTGGTTTTGCGACAGAAAAAGACCGGGGTTAGCTTGTACAGGATGGGGGGGGGGGGGGGGGGGGGGGGGGGGGGGGGGGGTAGAATGACGATGGAGTAACAGCACGGGGGGGGCCCACAGCAAAGGTAGCTACTCCAAACCAAAGTCAACCCAAATTTCGTTGCACTTTTTAAGGGGTTTTCCCGGCATGAACAACGCTTTAAAAAATCGAAAAAGGGAAATAGAGCCAAAAAAGCGAAGTGTTTCTCTCTCTCTCTCTCTTCTCTCTCCTCTCCCCCTCTCTCTCTCCCCCTCTTTTCTCTCCCCTTTTCTCTGTCTTCTGTCTCTTTCTCTTTCTCTTTTCTTCCCCTTCTCTCTTCTCTTCTCTCTTCTCCCCTCTCTCCTCTCTCTCTCTCTTCTCTCTTCTCTCTGGGGGGAGAAGGGGGAAGGGAGGTGTGGGTTGGGGACGGGAGAGGGGGTATGGGAGGGGGGGGATGGAAAAAGGGAAAAGGGGAGGAGGTAATTTGGGCGTGGGGGGGAGCGAAGGAGACGGTCGGGGAACAAAACAGCATAGGGCCAGGGATCGAAGAGTAATAAAGCGTACCTGTCACCACTTTTGACGACTACGTTAAAAGCCCCGTTTTGTTTTTGTGTCGTCCCCCGTCAACACCTCACTATTATTGTGACTATGATAATAATTGAAAATTTAAGTAGTTCGTATATTAGCAAGGGGGGAGGAGGAGGGGGATTTTTCCCCTTTTATTTCATGCTTTGTCTTGCTGTTCTATACCCGCAAATTTTTTCATGTCCTTGTTTTAATTAATTTTTTTTTTGTTTTTGAAAACGGGGTCTCCTCCTCTCTCCCCTCTCTTTACTCTCTCTCCCCTCTCTCTCTCCTTTTCTCTCTCTTTGGGGCGTGTTGTGGGTGTGGTGCGTGCGGGTGTGGGGGTGCGTGCGTGGTGCGTGCCCTGTTTGCGGGTTTTCGTGCTTGTGTGTGATTTTTTGACTGTTATCGGTTATATAAGGGGCAGGGGGCAAGGGGGGGGGGGGGGGGAGTGGCGGGTGCTGCGGCGAAAATGACCATAAGATATGGACATTGAAAAGTTTGCGTCGCTTGTTTTTTTTCTTGTTTTTTTCGTTTAAAAATGAAGTACTCACCGGGCCATATCTTTTGCTCCTCGGGTTCAAACTGTGGGCATTTTTAAAACAAGCAACACTCAGGGCTTGCTTAACTTTGCATCGCAGGTATTGTATTTAGAACGTAAAATTCACGATCTTGAGTTCATCAAACAATTGTTTATTTATTCCACTGTATTTCTCCCGTCTCTTTACTCCCTTTGCTCAGTTGGGTGAAAACCTTTGTGCCACTGTCGCAAATCCCCTTTTCTCATAACTCTCTGAAACTTTTCAATGATGAAAATGTGCTGCTATATTCTTTTTCAGGTGCACATGCGAAAGTCGACTCAGACTCTGACGAGGGCAAGGTACGCGTTACGTCATCCCTCCTGACGTCACCAGGCGTGGCATAAGCAGCAGCGCAGCAGCAGCAGCAGCAGCAGCGGCGGCGGCGCAGCAGCATATACAGGGCAAGCCGCACTGCATGAAGGTTTAGATGCTGTGCAAACGAAGCTTTCCCCGTCCTTTCCCCCAGGAAGTGCAGAGTCCTCGCTCTTTTTCATGAACCATGCGCACAAACTGCCCGTCCAGGCAGCCTCCACGTCGTCTATAGGCCGCGCCCAGAACGCCTCTTCGTCTGTCAGGCAGCCAGAGTCTGTGAAGCGAGAAAAGAAGGATCACCTCCTTCATCCGCGCTGCTTTCCCCGCACCAGACGCGGAGGATACACCGCCCCTTACTTTGTAGGCAAGAGAATGCTACAGGAGAAGGCAGACCAGGAGCAGGAGTTCGAGAAGCAATATATCCTGAGTGGAATCCGGATGGAGGGTCTTCAAAATCCGCAGGAAAGCCTGAACAGAGAAGCAGCCATGTTCACCGACAAGCGACGCTCGCCTTTGTTTATCGGGAAACGCAGCACCATAGACCACAGCAAGACAACGAGCACCGAGTGAAGAGACAGGCCTACAACGCGCCCTACTTCGTGGGCAAGAGAGCTTTGGAGGAGAGCGAGGACCTCGAGCAGGAGGAGCTGCAGAAGAGAGAGGTCCCTGCCGACGACCTGCCGGCCCTGCCGCTTGAGGCCGACATTCCTGACTTTGATCCAGATGACGCGGCTCTCTTCCCGGACAAGAGGCGAGCCCCTTTGTTCATTGGCAACGCAGAGCCCCTTTTTCATCGGCAAACGCTGGGCCCCTTATTTCGTAGGCAAGCGCCAAGCCGCGCCCTACTTCGTTGGCAAGCGAACCTACCCCACCATTAGCAGCCGAGCGGCTCCTCTCTTTGTGGGCCGTCGCCGCTACGCTCCCTTATTCGTAGGTAAACGGCATGCTCCGATGTTCGTCGGCAAGCGAAGAGCGCCCA
Source organism: Conus ventricosus (assembly GCA_018398815.1). Taxonomy (NCBI): domain Eukaryota; kingdom Metazoa; phylum Mollusca; class Gastropoda; order Neogastropoda; family Conidae; genus Conus; species Conus ventricosus. Next base: position 37,734,569 of record CM031604.1, on the reverse strand, counting down.
TGTTTGTGGGCAAGCGGCCCAGCAAGGACTTGAACGAGCTGCTGTCCGCTCTCCACACGCTGCAAGCGGCCCGCCATTACCGCCGAATGATCCAGGCAGACAAGCGACACAATGCTCCTTTCTTCATAGGCAGGAGAAGCGCGCCCCAGCCGCCAAATGACATCACAGATGACACACCGGAAGACAATGGCAACTACTTCCGGTAAAGACGACCAACGCTTGAAGCTCACTGCGCGTGCCGCATGCCTGGCTCGCGATGTGTTGAACTAATGGGCGTCCACGTTTCGTCTTGGACGGGATTGGGCCATGCATGCTAAGCACGAAAAGCTTCCTCCAGTTTAGAGCGGTTGGCGAGGTTTTCCAGTCACATTTGCGCGTCGCGTCATGCAGATACTCCTTTGTTGTTCGTTTTTAAGCCCATAGAATATAAGCATCCGTTCCAGATATTGAATTTCATGCACGCTGTGTCAGCAATCTGGCTATGAATATTTGTCAGGAATTTTTGCATATAAGAATTTTTGGCACGAGAGTATATGATTCAAATAAACAAAAGAGAGAGGGTGAGGTGGGGGGGGGGTGGGGGGATTGAAAACAGACGCAGAATAAGAGACAGGAAAACTGAAGGTGTGAGGGGTGGAAGCAGAAGGGGGCCGTGAACAATGGAGTCAATGGGGTGAAAAACATTTCAAGATTCTTCCAAACGTGATCAAAAAACAAAAACAAAAAGATTATTGTGATCCAGCATTCTATGAATGACGCGCGCGCACTCATGCGTGCGCGCGCGCGCACACACACACACACACCAACCACACCACAACCACACCAACACACACACACACACACACACACACACAACACACACACACCAACCACACAGAGTGCGCTCTCGCTCACGCCCACACCATTACCATAGTACAATCATCAAACCACGTTGTTTTGCTGTACATCAACAGAGACACCAGTACAAACAATTTCAGAATGCAAAGAAAGCCCAGCTAGCGTTTGATTCCATATGTGCGCGTCTTAGAAAGCTCTTGCAATTACCTTAAGCAGCACGCATAGTCTGGCAGCGACAAAAAGTAATGTGGGCCGATGCGTTCGGGCAGTGCAGAAAGAAAGAAGACGCCAACAGGCGAAATGGTACAGACCTTGAATTCTTCCGCTAGTGTCTTTTTTTTTTTTTTTGCAGAAAGGAAGCGCGAGATGCTAATTTCTAATGAACTGTCATGATTACGAACTGCAGTGGTTTATTTGCATTTTTACCTTTTGCGTTGTTAACTGTGTATAGAAAGTGATTGTGTTGGGATTTGTTCAACCAAAGGGATAAAACATATTCACACAGAACCCCCTCCTCCCACCCCCTTGCTTAACCAAATGGTGTGCAACTGAGTTTCAGAATCCTAGTCTGACAAAAGCTATCATCTGTTTAAAATAAAATGAGGCTATTGAGGAAGTCCGAGTATATCCTGCATCAGTCAATATTCTGTTAACGAAACTGTCAGCTGAGTGGCTGTCTTTCTTTTAATGAGATTTCTTTAACACAGGATTTGCAATCCTGAAATTCTGTTTTTGACATACTTCGAAATCACATCGTAATTTTCTGAACCATTTTTTTTATCACAACATCAGATTTTTGCAGTACGCTGCACAACCATATCTGCGTTAAAAATAATATTATTGAATGCTCAAGCCATGGAATGTGGAGCCATGGAATATGCTGTTCCTTTCACCTGTCTGAAAGCGAATCAAAGGAAGGTACAACGGTCGCCTAAGAGCTGTAAATAACTCACATTTCATGTGTACTACGTGGACAATGGTCAGCATTTGCAAAGTACATTTCCAGCCGTAGGAATGGAGTCATGTGAAACCAGCTACAACATTGTTTCACAGAAGCGCCATATTCATGTTAACCACGTTGAAGTTCGGCCTAAACACTCCAATACAGACTAGGAAATCAATACACTGCCACATACAGACTAGGACTACACTCCAATACAGACTAGGACTACACTCCAATACAGACTAGGACTACACTCCAATACAGACTAGGAATAGCACAGCTTGTTTTGACACGTTTCTGTCTGATCTGAGCAGCGGTTTTCATGGCAGTGACAGCGCGCATCCCTTAGACTTTTGAGGAGTCATGCGTGAAGGAAAGACACAACTAGAAGAAAAGTCACCGATGTTGAAGACACTGCGCCAGGCGGCAGGGCCACGTGTTGCAAAGATGAAAGGTTCGGGCCCGGAGAGGGCACTTTCAGGCTAGAAGAACTAATCCATGTCAGGTGTTCCCATGACGTGGCGGACAGGGGATCGGTCGCCGGAAGATGGTGACTACGCATGCTATTCCTGAGGGTCAGTTCAGGGTATATGAGTTTAGAGTAAGCAGTCTGTGATACGAAATACGTATGGTATCATCATGCAGTTTAACCTAAATCTTTTAAGAAAACCGATATTCGACGAGCTGATCAGAGCGATAGAGACCGAGGGTTTTTGCGTTATTGGAGTTTATATTGTTGGTGTTGTGTTGTTTTCTTTCATGATTTTGTTTTCTTCAAGTTGCGCTAACTTTGCGTACTTAGTTACGA
>CM031604.1:37719481-37726981 GCA_018398815.1 Conus ventricosus | reverse complement strand
CCCGTTCTGCATCGACCTTTCAACTCGCCTCTTTCCATGTTGGTTCCAATCGGAGTCTGCCTTCGGGTGTGTTTCATCCACTCCCCCATACCCCTACCCCCACCCCCACCCCCACCATCACCCCCACCTCGACCTTGTTTTTTTCTTTTTAATTCTGTTTTTTTTTTGTTTCTTTACGTCTTGGTCTGATGGCATTCTGATTTTCTTGCTTTCTTTCTTTCCTTCTTTCTTCTTCTTTTTTTTTCCGTAGGTCAACTTTGGAAATCTCAAGCCATTTGACAGGAAATGACGTTGGCAGCGGTTAGTGAACGCCTGGAGTCTAGTGATGCACTGGTGCCTCTCCACGTCGCTGTTCCTACACACAGGCTGCCTTCTCGTTGGTGTTGAAGATTCTGATGTCATTAACGGTAAGAGTGCTCTGGAGTTCCAGAGAGGGTGTCAGGGTGTCGAATGCCTCTCTTTGTTAATTCGGTGCTTGATGTCCTCCTCTGCTCCGCAACTGTTGCTGACAGTGTGTTCAAGTAGGTGAAGTGGTCCGTCTCCTTGATATTCTCTCCCTGAGTGTTCAAGTTAGGTGAAGTGGTCCGTCTCCTTGATATTCTCTCCCTGATGTGTTCAAGTTAGGTGAAGTGGTCCGTCTCCTTGATATTCTCTCCCTGATGTTAAATTGGGAACTCTTGGTTTTCCTTTTTGTTTTCATTACGTCTATCATCTTCGTATTGATCTTCAAGTCAACGTCTTTTTCTTTCGGATCTATTGTCCGCTTTGTCTGCACATGTTGTTTTCTGTGGGAAAGACGGCTACTATCGTCTGCAAAGTTGAGACCTTAAAGGGTATTTGGTGTGGGTTTACTGGGCGCCCGTATAACAGTCCCTAATTGCTCTTCATTATTCAGTCGATGACCCTCAGGAAGACTGGTGACGGTAGCATGCAGCCTTGACTCACCCCATGCCCAGTCTTTATTGCGAAAGGGCTGGTCAGCTTCCCGCTGTGAATGACTTAGCAGGTGGAGATCTCATACAACCGCTTGATGATGATGATGAATTCCGGAAGAATTCCATAGTGATGCATCAGTTTCCAGATAGTCTTTCTGTTCCGGTGTCGAAGGCTTTTTCAAAATCCGCACAAGGACAAGGAGGGCAGCCATTCGATGGACTGTTTAATGATGATGCGCAGAGTGGCGATGTGATCTGTGCATGAGTTACCCTGTTGGAAAGCCGCCTGCTCTGTTTACAGTCTCTCTCTCTCTCTCTCTCTCCTCTCTCTCTCTCTCTCTCTCTCTCTCTCTCTCTCTCTCTCTCTCTCTCTCTCTTACTGCTCTTCTCTTGGCCTTTGTTTAATTTGTGATGTGGTTTGCTTTGTTTTTGAGGACCTGATGAAAAAAAGTATTGAAATGCTTATTCAGTTATCCTCATTAAAGATTTCAGATTTCAGATTTCAGATTTCTCCTCTCTCTCTCTCGCCCGACTTACGGTTTACTGGATTTGCTCCTCCTCCATATTTTTTTTTCAGAAAGGGCTGCAGCATTCTCCGCTAATATTTCTGGATCTGCTTTGAATGCGTCGAGCAGGATACCGTCTTGCTGTTCGTGGTTTTGATGGTCTTGATAATTTCAGCTTTGGTTGGGGACTAGTGTTCACACGAAGCAGTACGGTCGCTGATGGTATGTCACGAGCACTTGGTGGAGATGGACGATTAAAGATTTCCTCGAAGTCTTCCTCTCAACGAGACCTGTACAATTGTCGAGGAAGAATAGAAGTTAGAATTCAGGCCAAAAAATACAACATCTGAACACATCCTGAACATCAGAATGTCCACATAAAAGCTCGCTCAATACCAACATGATGTCTTACCACTTCGACTTCAAAGAAAGCCTTTGACCATATCTGGCATCAAGGTTTGTCTCATTAAGAATTTTAGGAACTGTATCATTGACATTCAAGGAAAACCAGTCCTGAACAAAACTGGAAATAGCTCTGACTCCTCCTCAGTAACCCCGTAAACTTTTTCTGAAAATCATGGGACTATTTCAAGGTTATTTACTCTGTCCTGTTCTGTTTATCTAGAGAATATATGCAAAAAAAAAAATATTCTAAATTTCAATATCGCTACATCTGTTGTATGGCATTCTCTGTGTGTCTTGCATTTTGCTGTTTCGTGGACCTATCAGGAAGCATCGAATCCAAACACCACGAACTCTGTACCACAAAAAGTTTCAAGTACACGCAGACTGAAAGTCAGAGCAGAGAGAAAAATAAAGCCAAACCTGATCAACAGTTTCAGACAGGATTCAGCTGCTGACTTCACTCTCAATGTACAGACACTGAAAGAAAAGACCGTTTCTAATCTCTTGGGTCCTAGTAGTCCAAAACGACGGAAGCTCAACAAGGCAGATGAAGATTAAACCTGCCTTAGTTAGTTCGGCCATGACAAAACTCCAGTTTCAACAGGAAAACCAAACGTATTGAGTCCCCAGTGAACATCAGACCCGACAGGTCACTGATAATGTCCATCTTCTCTGTGGAAGTCAGAGCTGAACACGAGCAGCAGATATCGAACGAACAACCCAGACAGTCCAGAACCAATGCTTCAGATGTTCTCTCTCCAAAAGAGAAATGACTTTGCCGGGCACCGATCCCTCACATATACTGCAGACGAGAACCATTCCGTGCGATTATCAAACATAGCAATCTTGCCAGAGGGTGTGCATCCAGTAAGCGCGCGTTTTTTTCCTTTGTTTATGGACCCGCATGCCAAAAATGATGCCATAAAGAGTGCTCTTTTCGGACCACAAAGTACCTACTTTGAAAAAAAAAAACACAAAAAAAAACCAGCGCGTCTATGTTCGAAACGAGGGCCATACAAATTGTGAGTGATCAGTACGCCAGATCAAACTTGTTACTTGTTAGCGGGAGGGTTGAGGACTCAAAAGCTCTCTCTCTCTCTCTCTCTCTCTCTCTCTCTCTCTCTCTCTCTCTCTCTCTCTCTTCTGGGCAACTCATTGTAAAGATATGACTACGGAAGCATCTTTCGCGTGGAGCAGCGGAAAAGAGACCTAAAAGCGAGCGTTACGCGTGCTAAGAGCAAGGCGTTTTCATACCACCAAGCGTGCACATGTTCATGTTACTTCTGTGCTAAATAGCGCGCGCGTGCTGTGTTGTGTGTGTGTGTGTGTGTGTGTGTGTGTGTGTGTGTGTGTGTGTGTGTGTGTGTGTGTGCGCGCACGCGCGCGTGCGTGTATGCATGTGTGTGGTGTGTGTGTGTGTGTGTGTGTGTGTGTGTGTGTGTGTGTGTGTGTGTGTGGGGAGTGTGTGTGTGAGTGTGTGTGTGTGTGTGTGTGTGTGTGTGTGTGTGTGTGTGCGTGTGTGCGTGTGTGCGTGTGTGTGTGTGTGTGGTGTGTGTGTGTGTGTGTGTGTGCATTTGATTCATCAACCATCCTGTGATACTGTCCACTGCACTCTCTTGGGACATGGCCTTGCTGACTTTCCTTCAAATAACTGCACGCTTCTTTGTCCCCAAAGTGCAGACACCAGCTCAAACGCGCGTTTTCCGGATGCAGCCCTTACACGACACCTTAGCAGCATCCACTTCCAATGTGACTATGGGAGAAATCGAACTGCACTTTCTCGCTAACTGTCTATGGCACCATAGGCTGAGGCATAAACATGATACTCAAAAGAACAGTAGTTCCCAGAACACTAGCTTTCCTCGCCTGGAAAGACCAGAATTGATTCAATGGATCGGTACCTATCTGAAAAAAGACCGCCATGGAGCTGACATTGGGGACAGGGCACACGCAGTAGGAACTCTGGAAGCAGTCCAGCCAGGCTGTGCCACAATCTCAAGGATCCGCGCTGGGTCTGCGCTCACGTAACCAGTGACTACAACGGATCTTCAGCTCAGCGCTGTGACGGTTCCGACATCGGAGGGGTCAGTAAGCCTGTCTCTGACGGTCCGAGTCCACGGTTACAGTGTAGGTCCAAAACACTATATGTTCTCCATTACACTCAAAAACGCAATTCGCTTTTCTCAGAAGATCATACAGTACCAAAACATATTCATCGCATCGTCCTGCCCTTGACCCATACCATAACTGACTCTTAGGCGGGTCTCATATCCGCTCCTTTTTCTATGCTAGCACGATCCATGTCACCCTTCATTTTCCTGTCGTCTGCTAGACTTTTCACTACAAAATCGCAGTGCCCTGCTGCGGGCGTAGGAACACAAGGAGTCCACAAGTTTAGCATCATTCTGCTATTTTTGCTGACACATGGCATTGACCTAATTTACTGGCCCCAAATCCCAGGTAATCGTCTTCTTCGCTTTTTTTTTTCACAGAGCCAGGACGATTTGCAGTTGTTCAAACTTTATTTGTTACTAACTTGACCTTTGCTGTGACTCCGATCTCTGACCTGTAGTGATGATGATGTTTCAGACCTGGGTAATGGGTTATACTACAGAACGTTCCAAGGCTGAAGTGGAAGCCATGGCCGTCCTGTTCAAGATTGGACGTGACTCTTTTGATATTGAATCGTAAATCGGGGGAAAAAAGCAATTATAATAATAATAAGAGAAATAGAAACACCCTCCCTACTCTTCCTGCTGTGAAACAAAATCTTACCATTGGAATACAACCCAAACTGAATAAGAAAACTAAAAATTAGAATGATCCAATAAATGTGATTTTGGTTTTCGTTTGTGTAGCAATTTATTTTTAAAAAGAAGAAACATATTGACTTTTATGAGAGACCATACTTTCACGATCAGACGATCCTTTTGGGACTTATTATAAATTGCACGAGCATGCACAATAATAACACTTTGGACGTTGTGTAGACTAACATGTTTTGCTCAATGAAGGATGCAAACATAATTCTGGCCACTGAATACGTAACTGACCCAAACCGATCATCCAATATGTTGACTGGAATTACCGAAATCGAAGCACGCTTTGATGGTAGTTATGCTTTACGTCCTTCCTCATTTCACTACGCTCTGCGTAAGCACTTAATTGCTGTCAAAAGCTTGTTCAATGCGGTGAGTGATTCCACATGTGGGTCTCATCATAGTACGTGTGGTAATAAACAGTCATCTATTCTGGCCATCTAGTCAACGCTTCTTCTGTTTTCATACCACTACTAGTACAAATAATAATCATTTGAATAAAACTAGAAATGATATGTATAAATAATAATGATCAGAAGAAAAAAGAAGAAGAAGAAGAAGAAGAAGAAGAAGAAGAAGAAGAAGAAGAAGAACAATAATAATGATGATAATAAGATGATGATGATGATGATGATGATGATGATGATGATGATGATGATGATGATGATGATGATGATGATGATGATGATGGTGGTGCTGGTGGTGGTGATGATCATGATGACCATGATGATTACAACAACAACAACAACAACAACGACGACAATGAAAATCAAGACAATTTGCCAGGCATTTAATGTTAGATAAAAGCCCTCACAGCATACATTTCAAACGGTCACACACACACACACACACACACACACACACACACACACACACACACACACACACACACACACACACACACACACACACGCACGCACGCACGCACGCACGCACGCACGCACGCACGCACGCACGCACGCACGCACGCACGCACACCCCACACACACACACACACACACACCGCGCGCGCGCGCGCGCGCGTTTAAAAACTTATGGTGGCGTTTACGTGACGAGCAGAGCGAGGGACAACCCCGAAAGTCTTTCAAACCCTACATTATTTCGCCCACCTTCTTTTCTTCGTCTGTTTCCTTCCGTCTGTCGCAACTCTCATTAGTCCTCCACACGCTCAGCCTCCATCCCCACCCCTGCCTTACCTACCACCCTGTCCATCTTCCGACTTTTCCTTCCTCAGTACCAAGGGTAGGAAAGTATCTTTAACTATCTATGAGTCGGTAACTTTCATAACACTCTTTTCTGTCTGTCTGTCTGTCTGTCTGTCTGTCTGTCGGTCTCTCTCTCTCTCTCTCTCTCTCTCTCTCTCTCTCTCTCTCTCTCTCTCTCTCTCTCTCTCTCTCTCTCTCTCTCTCTCTCCTTATTTTTCTTTTTCAAGTAGGTTCATGATGAAAGCCAGTGGAGTGCTTGTGTCACTGCTTCTACCTCCATTGTTAGACTTGAAGTTGTTAAACTGTACGCTCCATTGTCTTCCTGGATAGTTCGGCCATTTTGCTTCCTTGTGTATCCCCAGCCTGACTTACCTTTGCTGACAGAACCGTCAGTGTATATAACAGTATCATCTTTTGTGCCAAGGTCTTCAAGGTACCGTTGAAGGAGGGTGCAGACGAGGACGGCAGAGAAAGAGTTGGTCCGATAATATAAAAGACTGGACCAAAATGACCATGCCAGATCTCCTCACGACAGCTACAAACAGAAGAGCCTGGAGAGAAACGGCGGCTGCCTCATCACGCCCCCCCCCCCCCCCCCCTCCCAACGACCCCAGCGGTCAGGGGAATGACTGACTGACTGACTTCTACCAACATCTGAATTCTGCGTTGGTTTTGCCTTCTGGCAATTCTCGGCAGTGTCTTCCAAGTTCTGGAGCGATGGCAATTTGGTAGAGGTGCTTGAAGTGGTTTGGATACTTTTCCCATTCCTTCGTTTCTTTGAGTTCAGCTAACTGACACACAAGCTGTATACTGTCTTCCGCCTGTCCCATCCATGATTCTCCACGTCCTAGCCCAGTGCCTTTTGTTTCCTTGACCGCCGCATGTAGCGGGTTTGGGGGATTTTCAAGTGCTCTGAAATAGTGGAGAGTGGAATGGGAAGCGCGGCTTGGCATAAACTAATGCGCAACCTTTCACTGGAGAGATTCATATGGATGTTGTTCTTCAGTTTAACGTCCTTCCACTAAAAGTGATTCAGACAATCATATGGATGTACTGCCCTGGACATGCAGAGGTTAAAGGAAACGAAAGAGCAGACACACTGGCTGGCAAGGCAACAATAAGAACTGGGTTACAGCTTGGCCGATCTGATGTGATTGAAAAAAAAAATCTGAAGAATCGCCTGAGCAAATAACAGCCAAGCCACTATACCATAAACCATCTTTCCTATCTGAACATCAAGAGCTAGATAGGAAGTGACGGGTTATCCTGACGTAAACGGCGTGCAACCAACGAAACAAACATTGGAATAATCTCAAGGCAATACTCCTAGAGATTGGGGCGAACCCATACTGGGCCTTTCCAATAATAGACACAAATGATCAAACACATGTCAACAGAGATATGACTTTGAATCTCTCAGGGACCCCCAGCGTCTACTGTAGACATGTGTGCGCTGGTGTGTGTTCATCAGTGGGGTGATGCAGGCGTGTCAATTGGAGAGTCCTCCGATGTGACCGTGTAACCCTTGTCGTGTGAGTGTGTGTATGTGAGTCGGTGAGTGAGTGAGTGAGTGTGCGTGTGGGGGAGGAGGGGGAGGGGGTTGTTGTTGTTGTTATTCTTATTGTTGTGT
>CM031604.1:37686981-37716981 GCA_018398815.1 Conus ventricosus | reverse complement strand
CCAAGGCGAGTAAGCTCAATGTTATCAGATATCGAGCAGCTCATATTACTGTTGTGTGGACGCGCGTCTTTATAGGACCAGATTTTGGACGACATATCAATGTCAGTCGCATTTGTATCAACTGTACTGGACACCATATTTGATTCTGAGTGAAGTGGTGTCGGGGCTGAAAGGGAATGAAAACTCTCTGCGTTAAAACGATCACAGTTCTGTACGGTGTCACCGCCAATGCGGTACCCATATATAATTTGGTCTGGCCCTGTTACGGATGCCTTATCCGTAACCGTGACCGTGTCAACCTCGGGGTATGTCAGTTGAGGAAGGACTAGCGCACAGCCCAAACACACTCACAGCTTGCTTACAATCTCATTCATATATCATGCATTCGTCAAATCAAACCACTAGTAAAGTCTATAACTTTACTACACATGATCATGGAAAACATCAATGCGCATGGAATCAAACAAAATAAAACATTCTCTTTTTCCTTGAACTTCACAAAACCATTTATCTAAATCATCATAACTAACCCGGGTATAAAAGATTTTCTACTTTACCTGGCCAGGTGATCTTAAACTATTTACGAATCACTGTCTTTCCTTTTCTTCTTTTTTTTTTCTTTTGTTCACTGTCACTTTCACAACACCAGTCACGACACAACTGCTGGCACTGGTCAGCTTGGACTGCTGGCACTGGTCAGGTTAGACTGCTGGCACTGGTCAGGTCAGACTGCTGGCACTGGTCAGGTTACTGGCGTTGGCCTGGTGAAAGTGGCGCCGCCAGGTATGAAGTCGAACCCTGGTTCAAGTTGAACAGTGACTACCATACAGACATTGATCTGTTCTCCTTCTTTCTTCCTGCATTAATGCATTGCACTCTCTCTCTCTCTCCTCTCTCTCTCTCTCTCTCTCTCTCTCTCTCTCTCTCTCTCTCTCTCTCTCTCTCTCCTCTCTCTCTCTCTCTTCTAGTCTGCTCTATCAGATGGACATAGTTGCTTTTATTCTTTTCTCTTTTTTTTTCTTTTCACTGTCACTTTCACAAACACCAGTCACGACACAACTGCTGGCACTGGTCAGGTCGGACTGCTGGCACTGGTCAGGTTAGACTGCTGGCACTGGTCAGGTTAGACTGCTGGCACTGGTCAGGTTACTGGCGTTGGCCTGATGAAAGTGGCCTGCCAGGTATGAAGTCGAACCCCGGTTCAGGTCGAACAGTGACTACCATACAGACATTGATCTGTTCTCCGTCTTTCTTCTTGCATTAACGCATTGCACTCTCTCTCTCTCTCTCTCTCTCTTCTAGTCTGCTCTATCAGATGGACATAGTTGCCTTTTATTCTTTTCTCTTTTTTTTTTTCTTCATCGATTAGCAACTCTCTCTCTCTCTCAACATCTTCTCCTTAGTCCTTCCTCTGCAGACTCTATGTGGTGCTAATGCTTCAACTCGGTTCTCTTCACTCCTCCTCTCATCTCTCTCCTTTTCTCTCGAGTAGAGACTACTCTCAGAACCTCTCTCTCTCTCTGTCTGTTCTGTTCTGTCCCCCCCCCCCCCCTGCTCTCACTCCCATAGCTTTCTTATCCTGTTCCTATGTGTCAAAGGGTGAGTACCATTGGTCAGAAATTTTCCCGCCTTGTAACGAGGTTACCTCCCCTCTGATTCCATTGGACATGCAAACCGTCAAAGTCACATCTACCCGCCTTCTCTCTGTGGTGGTCAGTGGGTCATTTAATTAATTAGCTTGATTTCACCCCCACTACACAATACCTCCCCTCTTCCTACTTTAGCCGGCGTGTCTGGCTTAACTGTGGACACTGGTCCTGTAAATTAGCCGGATCAGTCTGGCCCAGATGTCGCGATCCGTCTGGCCAGACCTATTGAGACGTTGGTCAGCCACTCGGCCTGTCTGGTGTCTCCGCGAGAACTAAAAATAGCCTTTAATTGGCTGAGGCGACGCATGAAGTCGTCTGCCGGCGCCAAGATGTCTGAGTCGGGCTTAAGTCGATTTGAACTGGCTGGCGACTGACCACGAATTCGGTTTTTCTATTTTTGTCCGTGACAGACCGTAAACGGACAAATGGAATCAAGCGTGTATGCCTATGTCACACAACACTGTTCCCTGGTGTAATATCCATTTCAAAGCTTGTGTTACACAAAATTGTTTCCAGATGAAATATCCATTTCAAAGGATTATGTCACACGAAAGTGTTTCCAGGTGAAATGTCCCTTTCAAAGGATTATGTCACAGTCACTGTTTCAAGATGAAATGCCTGAGTCAAAGGCTTATTTCACATGATACTGTTTCAAGGTGAAATATCCCTTTCAAAGGCTTATGTCACATGATACTGTTTCCAGGTGAAATATCCCTTTCAAAGGCTTATGTCACATAGTACTGTTTCCAGGTGAAATATCCCTTTCAAAGGCTTATGTCACATAATACTGTTTGCAGGTGAAATATCCCTTTCAAAGGCTTATGTCACACAATACTGTTTGCAGGTGAAATATTCCTTTCAAAGGCTTATGTCACATGATATTGTTTCCAGGTGAAATATTCCTTTCAAAGGCTTATGTCACATGATACTGTTTCCAGGTGAAATATTCCTTTCAAAGGCTTATGTCATATGATACTGTTTCCAGGTGAAATATTCCTTTCAAAGGCTTATGTCACATGATACTGTTTCCAGGTGAAATATCCCTTTCAAAGGCTTATGTCACATGATACTGTTTCAAGGTGAAATATCCATTTCAAAGGCTTATATCACACAAAAGTGTTTCCAAGTGAAATATCTATTTCGAAAGGCTTATGTCACACGACACCCATTTCCAGGTGAAATATCTGATTCAAAGACTTATGTCACACAAGACTGATTCTGGGTGAAGCAGCTATTTCAAAGGCGTTTATCACTCAACACTGTTTCAAGGTTAAATATCCAGTTCAAAAGCTTATGTCACACAACATGATTTGAAACGAAATATCAATTTCGAAAGTTTATGTCACACAATACTGTTTCCTGAGAAAAAATCCATTTCAAAGACTTTACATCACACAATACTGTTTTCAGGTGAAACATCCATTTCAAAAGCTTTATATTACACAATACTGTTTTCAGGTGAAATATCCCTTTCAAAGGCTTTATCACACACAATACTGTTTTCAGGAGACATATCCCATTCAAAGGCTTTACCACACACAATACTGTTTTCAGGTGAAAGATCCATTTCAGAGGCTTTACCACACACAATACTGTTTTCAGGAGAAATATCCATTTCAAAGGTTTGTCATGCAGCACAGTTTCCGGCGAAATATCCATTTCTACTGCTTATGTCACACGATGCTGTTTCCAGGTGAAATTCCAAAAAATATGTATAACACAACACCGTTTCCAGGTGAAGTAACTCTTTCATAGGTTTACGTCACACAACGCTATTTCCAGGTGAAATACATAGCCGAATGTCACACAACACTATTTGAAGGTAAATATCCATTGCAAAACATAACACACACACACACACACACACACACACAACACACACACACACACACACAAACACACACACACACACACACACACACACACACACACACAATTTAGAGCAATGAGAATTTCGGGAAGTCAGACAGACGGAAACCACGGGGAACTCGTACTGTAGGCCTACGCTTATTTCGACACAGAGTGCTGTCTCGTAATTCCCATCTAAAGCTGCCCTTAGCCTACATCAGCTGCAGTTTTGTCGATAAGTTCATGTTGTGTACAGCCCTAACAGGTGAATATCGACGATTCTTTTGACTAGTCACAAGGAAGGTTACAGCATTCGGCGACCCACAGCCCGACATACAGATAAAGAACAATAGAGTAAAAGAGGCAGAGAGGAACAAGTTTCTGTTATCTGGTTTACAATTCAGTTTCTTTCCGTATAACATCCATTTCATCCTTAATAGACACGAGAGAAATGCTGTCTTGCTGGCCCAGACGTCAAGAGGAAATATTCTCTTGATTATGTTCTACCATTATGTGTGTGTGTGTGTGTGCGTGCGTGCGTGCGTGCGTGCGTGCGTGCGTGCGTGCGTGCGTGCGTGCGTGCGTGCGTGCGTGCGTGCGTGCGTGCGTGTGTGTGTGTGTGTGTGTGTGTGTGTGTGTGTGTGAGCGCGCGCGCGCTCACACACGCGTCTGTGTGTGTGTGTGTTGTGTGTGTGTGTGTGGTGTGTGTGTGTGTGTGTGTGTGTGTGTGTGTGTGTGTGTGTTTCTTTATTTTACTGCAGTGTACACGCCAGTCAGATCAATTGAAACGCATTCATTTTTTAAAATCAATTTCCCCTGAAAATCGTTGAGTAGTTCCGAGAGCACAAACCTCTGTTACGGTCAGACAGTCCTCTTTACCTCCATCAGATTCTACATCAGATTCCTATTCATCACCCCGTAGACAACATTCCTGAAACCGTCCTTTGATCCAGATTGGCACCAACATTTTACGGGTCCTTGGTCACATTCATTTTCTCCCTGAAGTTTCCTTAAAACTGATTCCGTGCCTTCGGCATAATTTTGCTGACGGAGAGACGCAGCCAACGGAAGATGTCTCGCTGTTGGCTCTGTGTGAAGTTGTGTCGGGCGAACTGTTGTCGTAAGCAGCTTTCATTCTGAAGTTAGGGGCATGTAATTCTCTTACCATGTTAGAAAAAGTTCTGTTCAGGTTTCTTCTGTATAAGCAGTTACAATGAGACATCTCGGAATAAGATGTTTGTGCAGTTAGCTGTGTAATACAAGGTCTGATGAAGACAAGTCCCAACATTCAATAACAAGTTTTATTAGACTGCTTGTCTCGTAACGTCATGCACCACAATGAACGCTCTCTCTGTCTCTGTCTCTGTCTCTGTCTCTGTCTCTCTCTCTCTCTCTCTCTCTCTCTCTCTCTCTCTCTCTCTCTCCTCTCTCTCTCTCTGTTCTCTCTCTGTCTCTCTCGTCTCTCTCTCTCTCTCTCTCTCTCTCCTCTCTCTCTCTCTCTCTCTCTCTCTCTCTTCCCCTCTGTCTGTCTGTCTGCCTCTCTCTCTCTCTCTCTCTCTCTCTCTCTCTCTCGCTCTCTCGTGTAACCTGAGCTCCGTTTCATAAACCCCATGAAGCTAGTGTTCTCGCGAGTTTTCTCAGTGGATAAAGATTGGTAACAAAATAAATACGGAAAGTTGTTTCACCTCTAATTGACTACATAGAGGATTATTTAAATTGTTTTGTCTTGAATTGGCTACATACTTTTTTTTTCAACTGAGAGAGAGGTGAACATGATCACAGATAAGTTTTAAAACGGAGTGACTGAAGGCGGAAAATGAAGCAAAATTTAGAAAGAGAGGGGGTTTAGTTGCCGCAAGGACATAGACAAACTAAGTACAGGACAAGACACGATGCATTTCGATATCTTGGATCTTCTTCAGGCGAAAACAATAACATTTAAGACTGAAAACGAAGAACGAGAATTCACTTATCTTCTCATGTTTCCCTCATGACCAAAATGTTTGTTTGTTTGTTTGTTTTGTTTTGTTTTGTTTTGTTTTTGCATATTTTTTTTAATTCTCCAGATATATATATATATACAATATATCCTGGAAAATCATAAAAAGAGCATCACCATACAGCAATGTTTCAAAAAGGTGCAACCTATGTTTAACTGAAAAATGGTTAATACTATGCAAACCACACTTAGCAACTTTAAACACCAAAACAGAAATAGTAAACAACTGCAGGCATAAATGGAAATCGTTGTTAGTGAACACACCCAAAACAAAAACCTGAAAGCCCCCAAAAAACACGTGCAGCCAACCCGCACGTGCAAACAACCGCAAACGGGACCCACACGCTTATAAACATTGTCAACCTCGGGTGATGTCAGTGGAGGAAGGACTAGCGCACAGCCCAAACACACTCACAGCTTGCTTACAATCTCATTCATATATCATGCATTCGTCACATCAAACCACTAGTAAAGTCTATAACTTTACTACACATGATCATAGAACGAAACATCAATGCATATGGAATCAACCAAAATAAAACATTCTCTCTTTCCTGAACTTCACAAAATCATTTATCTAAAACATCATTAACTAACCCGGGTATAAATAGATTTCTACTTTACCTGGCCAGGTGATCTTAACTATTCACGAATCACTGTCTTTTCTTTTCTTTTCTTTTTCTTTTCACTGTCACTTTCACAAGCACGACACAACTGCTGGCACTGGTTTTGGTCTGCTGGCACCGGTCAGGCTGGACTGCTGGCACTGGTCAGGTTGGACTGCGATGAAAGTGGCGCTGGCCAAGTATGAGGTCGAACCCCCGGTTAAGATAGAACAGTGACTATCAACATCGATCTGTTCTCCTTTCTTTCTTCCTGCATTAACGCATTGCACTCTCTCTCTCTCTCTCTCTTCTAGTCTGCTCTTATCAAATGGACATGGTTGCTTTTCTTTTCTTTTTTTTTTTCTTTTCTTTCTTTTCCTCTTCATTAGTTAGCAACTCTCTCTTTCCACATCTCTCTTTAGTCCTCCTCTGCAGACTATCTCCTGCTAATCTCTCAACTTGGTTCTCTTCTCTCCTCCCTCATCTCTCTCTCTGCCCTCTCTCCTGCAGAGCTCCACTCAGAACCTCTCTCTCTCTCTCTCTCTCTGTTCGTTCTCCCCCTCGTTCTGCCGTTCTCTCACTCTCACATCCTTCTTATTCCGTTCCGATCTGTCCAAAAAGGGCGAGTACCATTGGTCAGTATTTTTACCCCTGATACCCGAAGTTATCTCCCTCTAATTCCATTGGATATTCAAATCATGACAGTCACGCCTACACGCCTTACTCTCTGTGGTGGTCAATTGGTCATTTAATTGATTAGCTAGATTTCACCCCCACCACACACTACCTTCTCCCTCTCCCTTTCCTGCTTTAACCTGCGACGTCCGACTAACAATGGCGCTGGTTCCACAAATTGGCTAGATGAGCCTGAGCCAGGCGCTACGACTCGTCTCGCTAGACATCGAGGCGTCGGTCAAAGCTGCTTAGTCCGTCTAGCCGGACAGACCGTCTCTGTGGAGCCTCTCCCCTATGCTTAATTGGCTGATCCGAACCATGGGCCCGTCTTCGTGGCGCCAAGATGTCTGCGTTTGGACTTATGTCCAGTTGAAGTGGCCGGCGACGGACCACACTTTGGTTGTGTTGAATTTTGACCGTGACAAACATCGGCGGTGGGCAAACCAAAAACCATCCTGATGACAGCGCAACACGCTTGAAACAAATTTGTAGATAGTTTTAAGATTCCTCTTTTAACTTGTTTTGACTGGTGTTGCTCCCCAAGGGGTTGAGCACTTAAAAAATTGTTTTAGGCATTTTAAATATACTGATCTTAATCGCTCCTCACGTTGAGCACTGTGGCCTGAAGGATTTTAAAATGGAGGAAACCAATTTTAGGCAGTCAACAAAAAATATACCGTTTTCAAATCCGCAATCATATATAAAAAAATTAATAGAACAAACAGAAAAGTTTGTACACAATATGAGATGGAAAGCATTCTTTTTTCTGAACCCAAATGCAAAAAAAGAGGACAAAAACACCTACGATTTCAAATCATGGCGATCACCACCAGCCATAGACGAAATGAAACCCTTTGAAGATCAAATGAAAAGAATGATAACCAATATTGAATTCACAAAAATCTAACAACGGTTTCCAAACAACACTAAAAAAACAAATAAAACAAGTACAAAATGACACAAAAATATTTGTGAAGGCTGATAAAACTAGCAATTACTACAAAATGGAACCAAAGAATACTCTCAACTCCTTGACAAAAAACATCCAGAAAAACTACAAAAAGCCGACAAAAATATGCATGACAGTATCCGCACTAAAGAAAAAGAACTTGCAGAGCGCATAGACCTAAGTGACAGGATAGAAGCGACAGCAACAAAAGAAGCTTTCATAACACTCAAAGACCACAAGCCCAATTTTCATAACAATCCAACATGTAGACTAATAAACCCATCCAAATCTGAATTAGGCAAAATAAGCAAGAAAATTCTGGAAAAAATATAAAGAACGTAAAATCAAACTCTGAATACAACCTCTGGAAGAACACATACGAAGTTATCCAATGGTTAAAAAAACTCAATAAACAAAATAATACAGTATTCATCACATTTGACATAGTAGACTTTTACCCATCTATAGATGAGGAACTACTCACCAAAGCCCTGAAGTTTGCCAGTAACCACACAGACATAACAGGGTCAGAAATGGAAAAATTGATAACACTTGACTGCTTTTTGCTTTTGCTTTTGCTTTTGCTTTTGCTTTTGTTCCTCTTTAACCCCCCCCCCCCCCCCCCCCCCCCCCCCCCCCCCCCCCCACCCCCCCCCCCCCCCCCCCCCCCCCCCCCCCATTTTTGTTTCGGTCTTTACCACCAATCCTCGAATTATACAGTTGGTCAGAAATGGAAATCATTCTCCACACCAAGAAAACATTACTACACAGCAAAAATGAAACCTGGATCAGGAAAACCAACAGAAACTCAACATTCGACGTAACCATGGGATCATATGATGGTGCAGAAACATGTGAACTGGTCGGACTATTCATGCTGTCCAACATCAAGAAAAAACTCGGAAAACAAGTCGGACTATACAGAGACGATGGCCTTGCTGCACTAACCAACAATCCAAGAACCATCGAAAACAAGAAGAAAGAACTATGCAAAATCTTCCAAAACCACAACTTAAGATTACCATTGAAACAAACAAAAAGGTAGTGAACTACTTAGACATAACACTGGATCTCAACAATCACATATATAAACCATACAAGAAACCCAA
Organism: Conus ventricosus; assembly: GCA_018398815.1. NCBI lineage: Eukaryota > Metazoa > Mollusca > Gastropoda > Neogastropoda > Conidae > Conus > Conus ventricosus. The sequence continues at coordinate 37,708,147 of CM031604.1, read as the reverse complement.
CGATACACCTCTTTATGTACACACCAAAAGTAACCATCCACCATCTATATTAAAGACCATACCCCATGGCATAAACAAGAGACTATCAAACCTGTCATGCAGTGAGAGAGTGTTCAACAATGCAGCAGTAGAATACCAGGAGGCACTACAAACAAGTGGATACAATTACAAATTACAATACAACCCAGACAACAACACAAATAAAAGCAAGAAAAATAGGAAAAGAAAAATCATATGGTATAACCCCCATACGACGGGAAACTCAAAACAAACATAGGGAAAGAATTCTTCAAAATCCTAACAACTTCATTTCCAAAAGAACACAAACTGTCCAAAATATTTAACAAAAACACTGTCAAACTATCGTACTCATGTATGCCCAACCTCAAAAACCTAATTGACGCATCTAATAAAATGAAAATCAACACAGCAAAGAAGGGTGAAGAAAGGAAATCTTGCAATTGCACCAGAAAGGAGCAGTGCCCACTAAACAATAAATGTCTTCACAACAACATTGTATACCAGGCTACTGTGACATCAGAAAATGAAAAAGAAACATACATAGGGATCACTGAAAACCACTTCAAAACCAGATATGCAAACCACAAACAGTCATTTAATAAAGAAAAATATAAAAACCAAACAGAACTGAGCAAATATATCTGGAAACTTAAAGACGCAAAAACAAGCTACAATATATCCTGGAAAATCATAAAAAGAGCATCACCATACAGCAATGTTTCAAAAAGGTGCAACCTATGTTTAACTGAAAAATGGTTAATACTATGCAAACCACACTTAGCAACTTTAAACACCAAAACAGAAATAGTAAACAACTGCAGGCATAAATGGAAATCATTGTTAGTGAACACACCCAAAACAAAAACCTGAAAGCCCCCAAAAAACACGTGCAGCCAACCCGCACGTGCAAACAACCGCAAACGGGAGCCCACACGCTATATAACATCGGCGGTGGGCAAACCAAAAACCATCCTGATGACAGCGCAACACGCTTGAAACAAATTTGTAGATAGTTTTAAGATTCCTCTTTTAACTTGTTTTGACTGGTGTTGCTCCCCAGGGGGTTGAGCACTTAAAAAATTGTTTTAGGCATTTTAAATATACTGATCTAGATCTATTATATATATATATATATATATATATATATATATATATATATATAATATATATATATATATATATTCTGTATAAGCAGTTACAATGAGACATATATATATATATCTCATACACATTTGACATAAACATTTTCCACAGTACAGCAAGTCATACGGATAATATATCAATGCATAAAAATGTATGTTGCTTCAAATGCACATTCAAAGACATGTCAATTCAAATATTGTGAGAATTTTTTTTTAAGAAAAAAACCCTTTAGAAATGGAGACTGGGATTACGGAGATGCGTATTGGATTGAGATTTTTGTTGTTGTTGTCGATTTGTCCCCTTTTTTTAAGTATTTGTGTAACAAAAATCACCGGCATCTAATTGTACCATACATCATCAAACCTGTTTTGATCATTGTTGACTTAGCATTATAGAGTTCGATTTTGAATCTGTTGCTCAGCTGGCTCTAACAAACTGAAGCATTTGGCCTACGTCTTTCGATCTTTCACTTGTAAATATAAGATTTAGCAACCATAATAATAAAGTCAAAAATGGTCTCTGTTTGCATATGTTTGTCGACTCCAAAGATAACAATATCGCGTGTGATTTTAATGGTAAACGAGTTTCGGCATTTTTCGTTAAATAAACTTTCAACCTCTTTCCAAAAAGTTTGAACGTAATTGCACATCCATAAAAAGTGTTGGACTGAATCTCTCGCTTCATTGCAGAATGTGCAGTTCGTCGTGTTTGTCAGGCCCATGGCATTTAAAACAATATTTGTGCCAATAATTCTGTGAACAATTCTATTTGAAGCCATTTCAATTTTGCATCTTTAATTTTGTGGACGTAGGTAAATACCTTATTCCAAGAAACTTCAGAATTAAGTTTTTGTAGCCATTGAGAGCAACAGTTTTGCTTACGCTCCTCGTGAGTAAAAATTTCATGGTATCGTTTAGCTCCTTTTGTTTCTTTCATAATAAAAGCCCTCGGCATGTTCTGAATTGTGTTTGCATTATTATTATCAGGTTTTATTCCAGTTTTCTTTATGAATCCTTTCATTGAGGAAATCCATCCACAGTATGAGACAAAATTTATAGTATAATCATCCTTAGTCATGAATTCTTCAAAGTTTATGAATTGTCCATTTTCCTTCAGGAAGTGTTTCATTGCATACTTTCCTTTCTCACTTAATTTCTTTTGTTTAATTATCTCATTTCCTGTTTTTATCTTGTCGTCATACAAAAAAAGCTAGAAGTTCATTTAATGTTTGTGGTATCACGCAAAGACAGAATTCCATATAGGCTATAAAGGTGTGTCTCCAAAACAAATTAGAGCTCATGTATCCTGTGCCAAATGCTGGTCCATAATTTTCAATCTTTTTCGCTGAATGGATATATTTTCGTAACAAGGCTCTTCAATTTGAAATTTGTGATTCTAAGCTTTTTTATCCATAAAAGTTTCAAAGCATTAATATATTATTTTATGTCGGGTATATCTAAGCCACCTTGCTTTATAACTGTTTTTATTGGTGTTTTCCTGCTTATTCTATCTTGTTTACCATTCCACACAAAGCTAAAACACATCTTTTGAAGTTTTTGAATTAAGAGGTCAGGTGGGTTGGGTAACAAAATCCAGCTTAGACAGAATGAGTGACTTGAGAACAGCAACTCTTCCGACTGGTGTTATACTTCGTTGAGACCAAATTTTGAATAATGTTTTAACTTCCGAAAATGTATCGTCATAGTTCATGTTTTCACATTCTTTCAAGTCTTAAGTAAACCAAACACCGAGTATTTTGAATTGAGAAGGGTTCCATATGATTTTTAGATGAGGACAATGATTTTTCTTGGAGTTTTTGTGACATCCTGGCCATATTGCTTGTGTTTTTTCGTTGTTCATGAGGAGTCCTGAAACTCTTCCAAACGTGGTAAGGACATTAATAGACTGTTCAACAGAATTTTTGTCGCCATTGTTTATTAATTGAGTGTCATCAGCGAACTGGGATATTTTGTGTTCTACATCATTTATATTTATGCCTTTTATCTTCATTTCTTCCTTTATCATTATGGCTAAAATCTGTGCACATATAATGAATAAGTAAGGAGATATAGGGTCTCCCTGTCTGCATCCTCTTTCTACTTTAAACCACTGAGCCGTCTGGCCATTTACACTAACAGTTGATTTAATATCCTTATAGAATGTTTCTATCCAGTGTCATATACTTTCACCAAACTTTTTTTTTTTTTTTTTTTTTTTTTGGGTCTTGCCATTTTGGTCGTGCGGCGAACATGAGAAGATAAGTGATTTCTCGTTCTTCGTTTTCACGGTCCTAAATGTTATTTGTTTTCGCCTGAAGAAGAAGACCCACGAGGTCGAAATGCATTGTGTCTTGTCCTGTACTTTGTCTGTGTCCTTGGCGGTAACTAATCCCCTCTCTTTCTAAATTATGATCACAGATGTTTGGGAAGTATCTAATCCCATACCCCGTTTCCGACAAATGGATTTGATTGGGTAAGAGGCTGTGAGGCGTGGTAAGGGAAAGGGTGAACTGGAGGTGGGAGAAAAAGGGGGAGGGGAAGGAGGCGGAAAGGAGGTAAACGTGGATGTAGATGTTCAGGATTTAGCTGATGTTAGAAGGTAGGTAAACATGGACGGAAATGTCAGGAGTTACTTGATCATACCCCCACTCTTCAGCAGGTGTGATTTGATGGTTTCGTGTTCTTGTTTTACAGAATATCATCGAATCGCATGGCCTGACACTTAAAAGCTAATATCTCAAAATAAAATAACATGGCCAAGTTCGAAAAATAAAGTGTAAAACTAATTGCTGATCCAGTTTCTTTCCGTTTAAAATCCCCTCTTTCTTTCGACACAAACACAAGTTTTCGAAAGGAACTGGAGATCAGACAGGCAATCTAACACCTGCATTGCAAGCATACCACTCGCAAGTGATATGACAGAATTCGGTGAATCAGGTTGCCCCCTCCTCTTCCTCATTGCCAAGAGGTCAAGTAGTTTTAATGTCGAAAGACGCTTTAAAAAGTGAATAAGAGAAAAAACTGCACCACAAAATCGCTGGGTATTCTCCCTTTGTATTTTATTGACCAATAGTTTGGTCCCATGCGATTCGACAATATTCTGTAAAACAAGAATATGAAATCGTCAAATCACACCTGCTGAAAAGATGGGTTATGATCAGTTAACTCCTAACATGTCCGTCCATGTTTACCGACCTTCTCCAATCAGTTAACTCCTGGACATCTATTTCCACGTTTACCGCCCACCCCACCCCCCATCTTCCCCCTCCCTCTTTTCCCTCCCACCCGCACCCCACCCCCTTCCCTCTTACTGCGCCTCACCCCCTCCTTCCAAATCGAATCCCATCTGTCGGAGAAGTGGTTTGGGATTAGACAGTTCCCGAACATCTTGATCATGTTTACTTCTCGTCTCTCTCTCTCTCTCTCTCTCTCTCTCTCTCTCTCTCTCTCTCTCTCTCTCTCTCTCTTCTCTCTCTCTCTCTCTCTCTCTTAAGTCATGGAGCCAATCAAAGATACAACTTTCCATATTCATTTTTCTATTCCTTATTATCAAGTGAGATTTGTCCATTGTGTAATCATACAGCAATGTGATCCTATTATACATTTGGAACTCCAATTTTCCGACAAGACCTCTGCCAAGAGCGATGGAACTTTCCAGCTGACAACAATACATTCTTTCAAATCTACCCTCACAAAGTTTAATGGAGTTCCTGGCAGTTGGAAAATCGGAAATAAGAGGCAGTGTTTTGCTGACTGGACACTGAGCCGGGTTTCCTAGCCCGGGTGAGGTGGGCGGAGATTTTGCTTCAAGTTGATGACAGCAAGACTCTCCACAAAAACAAACAAAAAACTGCAAAAAAATTGACACCAGCCGGAAACTGATCTGATTGGCCATACTCAACAAATCTAAATTCTACAACTGGATCTGGATACAATGAAAGTAGTACTTTTTTTTAACAAGAGAGATGCATTAGCACTTTTGCCTGAGCTGAGAGCAGTGGTAACAGCAAGATCCAATAACCGGTTGGCACCACGACCTGCAAGTGGCAGATTCCTGATATTTCATCCCAGACACAACCTAAGCTCATCGGCCACAACTCGATCCAGTGTGGCTATCTTTGTTTACGGTGCAAGCCAGTCCCCGAGATAAGCTATCGATGTCCAGCGACTCCCGCTGTGAGGGGCTTGTAAAGTGGCACCTGCCTTCGCCAAAGTCACGAGAATTCTAGCCTCCTGAGTTTACAAAACGCAGCTCAGGTTACACTGATGAAGAGAGAGAACGAGAGAGAGAGAGAGGAGAGAGAGAGAGAGAGAGAGAGAGAGAGAGAGGGAGAGAGAGAGAGAGGGAGAGAGAGAGAGGAGAGGAGAGAGAGAGAGAGGAGAGAGAGAGAGAGAGAGAGAGAGAGAACGAACAAAGGAACGAAGGAACAAACGAAATTTTATTTAACCAGTGTAATGAGATAAGCAAATTGCGCATGCTTTTTTTCCACCCAGCCCTGGAGGGGGGGGGGGGGGGGGGGAGAAGTAAAGGAAATAACTAAAATAGATTTTTAAAAAGCACATCGACAACAGCAAGTCAATATAGCAGCAAAAAGAGGAAAAAGTGAATACACCAGTCAACTTGCTAACTATAAGAAGGAACAGACTAGCACTACAAAAGGAAATGACAAAATCATGTATGCATCCATAAGCGTGCGCGCGCGCACGCACGCACGCACGCACGCACGCACACACATATGAAGGAATTGATCTAATAAAACAACAACAATAACATCAACAAACTGTACAGTGCTGTTTAAACATAACAATAGTCACAATGTCTGTTATATTCTTTCTTTCGCATCATATGGCATGGAGAGGAATATCACAGTGTGTCTATAATATGTAGTGTATTTTTTAAAGTTTTTAGTGCCTGAAAGAGAAATGTTCTGTAAGCTGGTTTAATCGAGCTAATACTATTTTATCTTTCATGTCATTTGTAAGGAGAGAACAGGAAAATGTTCATTCTAGCTTTTACTGCCTCAATAAATTTCGGGCAGTAAAAGCTAGAATAAACATTTTCCTGTTCTCTGACAAGTAACACTTCAACAATGAATTAAAAATGATAATCCATCACACATTTTTTCAATAAACCAAAAAAATAACGATTTTTTTACAAACAAACATACTGTGTAGGGTTTATCCTTTTCAATACTAATTTACTAAACTTTTCAGATTTAGTTTTTGCTTAATCCTGTGTTTTTCCTGTTCTCTAAAGTCTTTTAAAATCCGCACACTTATCCTAGCATGATAAATCTTATAAAACGAAGTAGACAGACAAACAGACACTAGGTAATGGTGGGGTAGGTAAGGCCGGCTGGATCACGCCATGTCTTTAATCGCTCATTGTCGACCGCCCTAAGGAATCCACACTATCAGAATACTGCAGAGACCCGTCATTAGGCTGAAACCTGATTACTTAATTTGCGCTGTTGGTCTTATGACTTGGCAAGTGCAATACTGCGTGACTGGACATGACGACATTTCCGCCCAGCGTTGTGTTGTTAGCAACTGAACCTAGCTGTCTTCTTATTTTCACATTGGGTTGGTGTGCTGTGTAGATGTGACTGTGTGTGATTTCCAGTCAGGAAAGCGTTGTGACTTTTAAACTTTGCTGATTGATTCCATGTCTCAAGATAGCATTTTTCAGAAGAAGAGAGGGATTTACTAGGTAGTCCTTCTTCACAAGATATTAGCACAGGAAATTAGAGTTTCAAACGCTGCACATCAAGCTCTGTTGGATTATTCTATTCAAGAAACGTCACTTATTTTCCCAATCATGAGTACTGAACCTACTCAACAACCAATGCCTCAGTCATCTACTGCATCTACTACATTGCCACCTCTATCTGCTTACAATTGGACTGAGGAAGAAAAGCTGCTGTTGCATGAATATTTGTTTACTTTGGAAAAATGAAAAGAGTGTTGTGCCCAAGCTCAACTGCATGGACCGCAGAAACTGCCAATAAAACCCAAAAGAAAACTTGAAGCTTTATTCAAAGAAAGGGAAGTACAATCAAAAAGAGCAGGAAAGAATTTCAACTCCAGCAGAACTTCATGAATACTTCTTGCAAACAAAGCTGACATCGGAAAAAAAAATAACAAGAGGGGTATTTACAGATAGCTTATTTAACAACGCTGAAAGTGAAGATGAAATCATCAACAGACTGAAAAGAGGGGTCAGGAACATTCGAAGGCAAGATGCACAACTATCATGATCTACATTCAATTTGGGAATTTTTTGAATTTGTGTAAAGACTGGCATGAGACTCGGCAAAAAACAGGGGGAAATACAGCAACATTGGGAGAGACTGGTTGAAGGAAAAAACTGGATATTCTGATGACCACGCTAGAAAACTGCGTGCACTTGCAAGTGTACTTTTTGGATTTAAACAGTTTTTTTGTGTTGGGCTTCCTTTAAACTTTTTCCTCAGTAGACTGAACGCAATTAAAGTCATGCTGCAGGTTCCAGAATATGCCAACTACTGGAAACAGATCCCACATGTGCCAACCGACTTGGAGCAGCAACATTCACAGTAGAGCACCTGTCACAAACCACCCAGCAAGGGGAAATGACATGATTCTAAAAATAACGGTTATGCATAACCGGGGCTCTGCTTCAACGCCCTGCTACCTGCTTCAACGCCCTGCTGCCTGCTTCAACTTCTTCACCTGCTCCAGGCTGCCTTCGGGCGGCCACGAGTGTACTTTATTCAACTGTCTTGTTTATTAATCAAGCTTTTGATAAATGCACTTGGTGGCTGCTTTGAATAATCTTCAGTTGACAGAGAGACCGACAGCCGTCTTGAATTTACGGCGCTCAAGCGCAAACCATAAAACCCTTTCACATTTCCCCATGCAAGCACCTCCCTATCTTGTGTGTGTGTGTGTGTGTGTGCGTGCGTGTGTGCGTGCGATCGTGTTTGTATATATGCTGTCATTGTTGTTGTTTTGTTGTTTTACTGATAATAACTATATTATATTCTGAACATCCGTTTTTATAAATAATCAAAGGTGCGCGCACACACACACGCTCGCACCACCCCACCCCACCCCACGCATGCACACACTCAAGTCACTTCAAAGTTCTTAACCCAAGTTACACCAAGTCATCCTTAAGTTCTTACTCAGTCACTTCTAAGTTCTTACTCAAGTCATCCTTAGTTCTTACTCAAGTCACCCCCAAGTCACCTCTAAGTTCTTACTCAAGTCGTCCTCAAGTTCTTATTAAGTCACTTCTAAGTTCTTACTCAAGTTATCCTCAAGTCACCTCAAGTTCTTAATAAGTTCTTGATCAAGTCACCTCAAGTTCTTAACTTAAGTCACCTCAAGATTGTAATTAAGTCATCCTCTAAGTACAGCCAAGTTCTTATTCAAGTCAACTTATAATTATTTATTAAGTTCTTAAAGTATTATTGCATCTGAAATGGATCAAAATGATCTTTGTTGTTGGTGGTTCTGGCTGCTTTTGTGTTCGGCTTCTGTATTTAGTGGTTGAGATTTTTTTGGCTGCTTTGGTTTTTGGTGTTGTTGTTTTATATTTTATAACCGTAATAACACCCCAGCAGCAATGCCGCCAAAAATGACAATTGCTCTAAGTACAATATTCATGAAGACTTTGGTGGTGTAGGCAACCCTGTTGTAGGTCTTGATTCATCTTGTTCTGGTGTTTTTATAGCTGGCATTGAAACAACTGGCTGTGGCTCTGGCACTTTTTCATTCTGTGTGTGCCTTTAATTTTTTTTGTTTGTTCCACTGCTAATCTTTTTCCTGCTGCAACCGCCCAGGCTTTTTACTGGTTGCTTCTCCACTGGATTCAATGTTTTCTGATTCTGCTGATTTTCTGGCTCGGTCATTTTGAAGGAAACAAAATCTATATGATTAAAAGTAATTAATCCATGATTAGCGCGACAATAATGTTCCAAATCTGTAATATAGATCACATCCTAGAGACTCTAATGACTTTGTTAAAATTGGATCCTGTGTTAAATCATACATAAAATCTTGTTCAGAATCGATGGGAGCAAATCTACTAACTAGTTTAGTGTACAAACTAAGAACCGTTTGGCCGACGCTTTTTACCATTCTCGACCCAGTTGCGCTTCATACCTGTTATGATACTTTACAATGTCTTGTGGCGACATTTGTTGAATCTGTTCTATGCTGAATTCATTTCCGAGGTACTGTTTTGTGTTTTCCACATGCTGCCAAAGAATACACCTTTCCTTTTTGGACATAATAGCTTGGTCATCAACTTGATCATTTGTAGTCATAAGTTCAGGAAGGTTTAGGCTACCCTGTAGCTGTAGTAGATCATCGCTGTTCATGTTTTTTATTAATTATAATTATTTTATTTTTTAAAAATGAGCACCGAAAAAACTGTTACCAACCTTGTATACCATTCTGCTGTTATTGGGGGCCTAAGTGTAGGATACACAATGCTCGGTAAAAAGCCTGTTAAAAATAAAACCGCAGATCTTGGCAAACTAGACTTTGAAGACTCGGCAAAGCTGATTGCTATTATTGCAGCTTCGTTTGCTACGAAAGATTTTCTAGTTAAGCAAGGAATAATTCCAACAGTATAAAATATGTAAAATAAAAAATACATTTATAAAAATGGCTTCATTCGTAATGATGATAGGCGGCGCTGTGGTTAATGCGCTTGCTTTTAGCAGAAGTAATTACGCATTAGTAAACTGCGGGATGACGGCGAGAGAAAAAGACATAACAAAGCTATGGAGCAACTAGCTGCACACAAGATCACTATGAAAGCAGAGAATTGAGCAGTTAGATTTTATTAACGACACACTGAAAAAAACAGGGACATGCAGCTTACACATTTAAAGATGTTGATCAAGCGAATAAAAGAATATTATCTTGTAACAGGCAAACCAATCGAGACATTGCCCCCACCAAAATTCGCGATTTTTATCAACCATCAGAAAAACAAAAGATGCAAGAAATCGTGTTTATCGTCTTTGGTATGACCGTCGTGTATTTTGTTGCGCATAATATTGGCTGAATAAAAAATGAACAAAATCTATTATTCGCCAAAAGGATATTGGAAGGGAATAACAGCAATCAAAAAGCTAAGCCAAGCAGCTGGGGTCAGTGAACAAACAGCGAAGGAATGGTTATCTAAACAAGCGATTTGGCAATTTATTTACCAGCGCCTAAACGAATACAAAGACCGCACTTTGTGAACACAACGCCAAACGACACCCATCAAATGGATCTCTATATTACCCCATGATACAATTAGACGAAAAAGACTTAATACGCACTTACAGTCATTGACATAGCTTCAAGATACAAAGATGCGGAACCATTAACACAAAAGAGTGCTTCTGCTGTTGCTGTCGCTATACAACTAATATATCAACGAGGCCCCTTAACTTATCCTCGCATGATTCAAGTCGATGATGGAAAAGAATTTAAAGGCCGAGTGAATCAATTATTGTTAAAACATAGAGTTACCATTAAAGAGGCATTCCAGGAGTTCACACATCACAGCTTTGGTTGAAAACTTTAACAAAACAGTTATCTGAAAGGCTTTTCTCCTACCAGTATCATAGAGAGCTGATTGACAATTCTCGCAACACAGAATGGTTAGAAGACTGCCCTCATTCTACGTGCAATGAATAATGAAGAATTTAAATTAACGGTCTAAAACCATACAAGCAATCAAAAAACAAACAATAAATGTTGTTGAAGGAAGTCTTCATCCAGCAAACTATTACCGTTTGGTTTGAAAGTAAGGTACCTTATTTACCGGGGAAGCAGAAGGGACACTCGCATCAGGCAACCGATCCAGTTTGAGTGTTGATCCGTATGAAATAAAAAGAATTGTAAAAATGAATCCGCCCGTGTATTATTTACGAGAAACTGACACAACAAAACAACCACTCCTCAAAGATCTTTTGTGAAGGAAGAACTGCAAATAATCCCACCAGACACAGTTCCAGTTGCTTAATTAATTTTTAATTTACGTAAATATATTTAAGTCTAAAAAGAAAGGAAGCTCAGAATGAAGCAAGAATGATAAATGAAAAGACCTTGAATTAATACGAAATCATATGATATGTGTTCTGCTATTAAGGAAACATTTGCGAGGATTCATCGGTACAGGCAATGCATCCAGATCACCTACAACCCAAAATCCTAAATTTTGACTATCAAAAATGGGATAAAGAATATCTTGAAATAATAAAAAAATTCGAGCACGTCAAGCAAACATGAGAAAAATTTTGTCTGAATTGGATAATGATGCGATTGAGCTTATAGATAAAGTTGGGGAAAAAATATGAACCCGAATATAAACCCGCGGATGAAGAAGATATATAATTATGCCGTTCTCCAATGCCCGATTGCATATGAAAACTCTGGATTAACAAATACTCGTTTTGTGTTTGTCTCTATCTAATGACTTCTTTGTTACAACTGTTGTGTTGATCTTATGTAGATTAATCGCAGTTTTACGTGTCATGATGAAAAGTATGTTATTGAACAATGCTTCTTTGTAGTTGTCGTGTGATATGCTTGACTGCACGACACTGCGAGATATCCCCTTTGCTTTTTTGATAGTTTTCTCCTGCTCGAAATACTGTACATTTTGACCTTAACCCAACAAACTCCTTGATCACCCTCCAGATAATTCATCCTTCATCTTTCCTAAAACCTTCTTGTTAACGGTTGAATGCAAAGGCGAATCTTTAGGATAATCAGATGGTCGTACCATCCCGCATGCCCTTTAGCTACTTCTAATTCCATGTCTTTATAGATGTCTTCAGTAGGATATCTATAACAAAACTATCTGTATCTGTGTAAAGTACTCTGGACTCAGGATACGAGGGTTTAAAGTAGTCATAAAGAAATTCTAACATCAAAAGCTTTGATAATTCTAAAACAGTAAACCCAATAAATACAGGTTTGTCCAATTTGACTTTCTTTTTTTTCATCATTATACCAAAAAGCTGATCATGAAATCTTCTAAAGTCCTGATAATTAGGTTTAGAAGTCAGCTTAATTGCTTCGTTCTCTCTGGTGACTAATCTAAACTCTTTACGCTTGTGCGGATTCTCCATAGTCTTTCCAAAACAGCTGTTGTTCATCAGCTTAAAAAGTCTTTTTCTGAAGCATCTGTGGATTTAGTTCTAAGATTAGTGTTCTCATGATGTATGGTTTCATGAACTGTTCTTGATCAAAAGCAATTACACGATGAACGCTGTCACTTTAAAACCATGTCTTAAATAAAATTGTAGAAGTCTGTAATGACATACATAATTTTTTTTGCCTCGAAGATTAGGTACAAGTTTAGGCGGCTCTGTTTTTGCCATTTTTAGACTTTCTGCTGCTAATGGATAGTCATTATGCAGGTCATGGAGTTCGTGAGGATATTCTAAGCAACTTCTAGAATGTATCCACGCTGTTGATCTGGCGTCAAACTGCTCAACCACTTTAATGCTTTTTGAATATTTTTCGGATCGCCGCCTGTGTACATTTTAAAGTTACGTAATGGAAGTGATTGCGCCATAGCCCAACCATACAGATTGTTTGCATCTAAATACATGAATAGTTAGACTTTTACTTGGATCATAGTCGTCCAAGTATTTGTTGTTTGCTTTACAGTAATGATGCGACGCCATACAATTCCTCCCCGCAATCCGTTTTCAATCATCTGAATCATTGGTAGGTCAGACAATAAATCAATCTGTACTCCAGTAAACTTTAAGAAAGCGTCCCAGCTCATCCCGGGCGCAGAAATGTAATGCGCAGGATCCAGCTATAAATGTTTCATGCAGGTCTTTCTGCAATTTCAAAGACGTCTGCCAACAAACATGTATCAGCCATTAAATATGAATCATGATAGCCTCCCATTGTTTTACACTCTAACTTCTGCCACGCATCTTGAGCATGTTGGTAATCGGAGTCACTGATGTCCTATCCTCTAAGACTAGAAAAGAACGCGCCCTTAGGAGGAAGTGTGTCTTCATCAAACCTTTCCCAACTGTTCATGTATTCGTAAGGGTAAACACCCTTTCTAACAAGAGTTGGGTCAAAATATTCTTCCGTTATTGGCAGGACTTTAAGGACATAGCTAGTGACTCTAATGATCCCATCATGTGCTGCATAGAGTCATAAAAAGACATGTTATTAAAGTGAAACACATGTACTTTTCTGATGACAGTGCAATGCATGTTACCCTGAAGGCGTCGGTTACTGCTTGCATTATAAGGTGAGAGTCGTAAAAACCTCGCAAGTTATGAAAGAATATAGGCAGCTTCCATGTCTTTGTTCAAACTTTAGTTGAAGATTGCATTTACTGTGCTGCTCCTCTGAACTTTCCACTAATGTGATCATGGTCTCTTACTGTCGGATTCGCTTCCTCACTGTTAGACATTAGTTCTAACCACAAATCCAACAATGTGTGGCTGATTTATACTGTTGTTGGTCTTCGGGCGTCATTATGATTTCAGATAAGTTTAGATTATTAGAACAGTCATTACGCACTTTCTGCATGCGTTCTAAGAAGTATCTGCAGCATCTGGTCCTCTATATAATTCTGGTGCTGAATGGACGCCATCCGACCTGACAATGATGAAAGCAAATGAACAAATCTGATATTACACCACAAAGGCTGTTTTAGGAAGTTTCTGTGCGCCGGCCCTTCATAAGGAACAATAAGTGATTCAAAGTCTGCGTAAACTACGTATGGAGCATTTTGCAGTTTTTTCCAGTTATTAAAACTAACTTTACTGCCTTCTCTCGGCGTAATTAGTTCTGTATACAGTCTACAGAACTTTTACAATGTTTTATATGTTCAAGCGCGCTGGAAAGGATGGCATTCTTGTTAAACATTTTCTACAGAATTCTTGTTTGCCATGATTTTTTTGAAGTATGCCGCATTAGTCTACTCATTGTTCGTATTAATGTGTAATGTGGTAGCCCTGCTGTGAAAACATTAGAGTAAGTCCAACAGGCTTTTGTCTGGATCACCTATTGTTGGCTGTCTTTAGACACTCTAATAGGCACCAAATTTGTTTTCTCAGACCATGTGTATACATTAACATTATTGGTTTGTTTTGTCTTCAAACTGATCAATTTTGTCCACGCTAACAGGAAAGGATATTCCACTAAAGTTAAGATCATTGATGTAAGGCTGATAGTTAGATACTTTCTCTGCGTTTTTGCGGACGTAATGAAGCCTTGCAAGAACACACCACATAAAACATTTGTTGTCTGAATTCTTTATGTTAGAACTGCTCGTTTTGCTACTAATGCTGGAGGTAGTGAAAGTAAGACTTGCCAACAATCGCTCATACTTAGCCTGTTTTAATCTGATCTCTAAGACTTCGCCCCTGACCAACCAGAGCCTCTCATTTTGGCTTCTTCACGGCCACATCAAACTGTGTAAGCAGTTCGTCTGCCCAACCGGGTGTTAAGTCATTATGAGAAAGAATAACCTGTTGTTTATTGAGACCCAGACTTCTAGGTTTTCTTCATTTATTGTTATATAGCCGATTAAAACAGCTAACATTACTTTAACTGCGGGTCTATTGTTAGTTTACCTGGAACTTGAGAAATAGCATGAACAACGCTTGCCTGTACGTTTGCAGGATCAATGACTTCTAGATTAATATCATTTAAAGCTTTGACAAACGCTCTCCTCGAGCATTCCTTCAAACAATTCGTCCGGTCCCTTCATATATTTTAGCCATCTTAAGTTGTCTTTTCTAATTGAAACTTTTTATTAAATTAAAAAAAATAATTAATCAGAATCAATATCAACGGTCTTTTTGTGCTTGGTCTCATAAACTAAAGTATAAACACCCTTTGGCGTTGTTAATGTGAGCTGTTTAGAACAGAGTTTAATGTTTCGTTTACTTTTTTTAAACATTCCTTTTTATCTGATCGGTGTCTGGCTGTTGAGAAAAATTTGCTCTTGCCTTTCTTTGAAGATCAAACTTTTGTCTTTTGTAGTCATTAAAATCACCTGTAAACGACTAAATTCTTCATCCGTGATGTTGAGTCAGCTAGTGCTTTATTTATATCAGATTGAAGGAACTAAGTTTTAGCTGTTATTATTTGAACCATGGCTGTGTGCTTTTGGAGTTTAGTTTTTATTTTTTTGCTAGCAGCAACCTACAGCTAATGAACACAGGCCAAGAGTTAAAGACAAACCACCTAGAGTAAAGCGCGGGTGCACCTACGCCTGTTGCTAAGAGACCAACACTACGTTCCTGCGATAGAGCGCTTATAGTCGATGCTCCATATTAACATAGGTAACAGCATTAAAGCAGCAGAATACCTTCGTTTGGCTTGCTGTATTTTGAAAGGTCTTGCTCTAGTATTGCTGCATTTGTGTAAGTTTGTTAATCTGAAGTTTTTATGTCCGGGTTTTCTACTATCCCTTCTTCTGGCGACTCTGCGTTGTAGGCGGTTTTGGATAAAGCTGAACAACATGCTTTTTTTAAAATAAAAAAATAATTTAGTATTGGATATTTTCTAATCTGTTATCTTGAATATTCAGCTGCGCATCATATATTAAAAACAAATACACATTAAGTGGTTTATCGGCCTCTTTTTTTATCAATTTGAATGTTTATTATGTCTCTAATAGTTCTCCCGCTTCCATGTAACTGATTATCCTCCGTTGACCTAGGTCAATCCATAAACCGTATTTCGTTGTTAAATAATGATCAAGTCTAACACTGTGAAGATGTAGATCTTTAGACACAAGGTCAACTGTCGGATTTCTACACCTCCCGCCTCAAACAGTTTTCTTATTTCATCAAAATGCTGATAAGGTTTAAGCCCGCTAGCGTAGATTTGGTTAGGACTACCCTCAATTGTACATTGCACTTTCGTTATTTTGGATTAACAAAATTTTCAGTTGTCTTTTTGAATGGTTCTTCATTTTCACACAGCAATAAAATACCTTTAAGCGATCTTGCTGCGGCACTAAAACTAAAATTCCATATAGTGTCTGCCCTGCTTTTAGGATATTTAGAATGAAAAATTACTCTTTCGTAATATATGCTAATTTTGTCTTATATGTTGCTCGATCAGCCTGCTAAGTTAGGGTTGCTAACAATGTCAAACTCTAACGAGATGTCAGAAATGCTGTACTTTGCTTCGGTCTTCAGATATAATAACATATTTGTAGTCATTAAAAGTTAGTTCATATGACAATCTGTCTTTTAATGCTCCTTGAAAGTATGGGGCATGCACTTTAACAACTCAAAATCTAGGGGTATGAAAAAGCGATTTCCATACGCATAACTTACGGCTACAAACCTTTTGCCGTCTTTAGCATCTTCAGCGCCTATTCTAGTTTTAGTGCTTCTTCATTTTCGATTCCTTGAAACGCAAGATCAGCCCTTTCGTTCCCGCTAGCCATAGATCAAATAGGTTAAAATAGTCTGCATTATGTAAAGAAAATATTTCTTGCCCCTCAAGTTTTATAGAAATTTTCTAACGATTGCCCGCCCCAGATTCTGTACAACTGTCCTGTTGGGTCTGTTTGTTGAAGCGAGTTCTATTTTGAAAGTAAGACGTGCAGAGCCTGGCACAAACACTTCATCCGCTCCTAGTCTGGAAATTTGACAGTAAGAATTTGATCTGAATCAATAGTAGATGGATTATTTGGAACAGTAATATTCCGCTTATTTCCCTTCACGCCAAAGGGCTCTTTCAGTCTTCTATCGGGTCAAGAATCGAGCCATATGCTTGTGACATTTTTTTATAAAACAAATAAAAAGTTAATTATTTAAAAACATGGCAGGCATTGAAGATTATGATGTTCCTGATCCTGGAGACGACATGAGTGAAATGACTCCTTTGATACAGCATCGCTCGACCTCTCATTGCATCGTGAATTAACAGAAAGTAAGGTTAGATCATTGTACCAAAGTTTAGGCCTTAAACCTCCCGAATTTATAGCCCCTGATGATTTTGTAAAAGATGATGATGGCCATTTGTATTTTAAAGACAATCGAGGAAAACGTTTTCAGCTTACAGATAAACGAGACTCATCAAAGTTTGTAGGCATGAATACAATTAGACAAAGACTTAGGGTGGAAGATCGAAATCGCCTTGGCATTACTAAACCAAAATTAAGGGGGAGGCAGTTGCTAAACTTCAAAACACACTAAAAGAACTCCCAACAGATAACCAAATACAAAACATGGAACTTAAAGATTTAAGTCAAACAGCGGGCGAAATAATAAATACAATAGAAGCAGAAACCACTTCAGAAGAAGAAACAGCATTAAAAACTATACACGAACCACGGATACCTGAGAGAGAATTAGATGCCCTTGGTCGTGCTGTAAGAAGCATCAGAGACGAATTAACAAAAAATTTAGCAAAACTAGATGAAATAAATGAGGATATAAAAAGAGAAGAAGAAAAACTCGTTGAGGCTGATGACGCCACCTTAGGGCCTGGTGTTAAAAAAAGAATAACCCAAAGACTAAAAGATCTTAAAAAAGAAAGATCAGCAAGACTAAAAGCGGCGTATACTGACCAAGAACAATTACGAACTCAAGTGATCAGAATAGAGAAACTATCCAAAAAAATTTATATGAAGACACAACACTAGCAGAAAGAATAAAAACACTGTTTAGAGAGCAAGGAGTCACATTAGCAAGCGTTATAACACCTTAGGATTTGCAATAAGTACACTGGTGATGGCTATTACAGGCGGCGGTGGTCAAAGTCCGGTGCCTCCACCGCCATCGCCTCCATCACCGCCTGATAAATCATGGGTAAAAAAACAGCTTGATCATCTTGCGGGCTTATTAAAAAATTAGCCGGTAAAGCCATGGACGCTTTACCAGGTATATTAGGGGTATTGTTAGCTGGCTTTTGTCTACTGCAGGCAAAGTAGTTGGCTTTATGGCCGAGCACTTATGGGCATTAGTTCTCTTAATAGTTGGTTACTCTTTAGTAAAATAAAGAAGATAATCCTAGGCCAGTTAATCACAACAAAGTGCTGTCTTTTCATATTCATGGTCATTATTTTTTCGTGTTCTTCAACGACCTTCGGGCTTTGGGCCATGGGGATTGGATGACTTATTCTTGGGGGGTCATCTTGTTTGTTTACTGCTTGCAATATTACTGGCTCAGAATTTATTTCGTTTTTTCCGACTTTCTGTTCATTGCCTGCCACAAGGATTTCATTGTTTTAGTTTATTATTGTTCCTACCTGGAGTCTGAGGTCAGAAGGTAGCATGTATAAACCAGTGCCAACAGCAAAGTCTACTTTCGATCTTGCGTATTGTAAAACATTTTGGTACCTTTTAATACTTGAAGGTAAATCAACTGTAGAATTAATGGCGTCCTCTAAATTTGCTAAGTATTGTTTTTGTGCATCAAAGCCAGTAGAAGGATCAGTTATGCTCGATCTCGTTTGTGCTTGCGAACCTAGCAAACACCAAACGTAAGTACGAACAGAGTCGTTTATTCGTTCTATTCCTGCTTTAGTTAGGCCCTTAGAAGTGTCTAAGATAAATGTTGTCCATGCTGTTTTATGCTCTTGCTCTATGGACCCTAGGTGAACAGTCGTGCCTGAAGAGAAAGATGTGTAAGGAGGATTCCAGTCATACTTATACTTTCTGTGCACGCCCCAAAAATAAGGGTGCCTAGACCATGATTAAGATCCGACTTTTGTCTAAAGTCTGTCTTAGCCTTAATATTGAATTCGTTACAGATCCTTTCAAAAGCCTTCATGTCTTCTTTGTGAAGGATTAACTGTTGTCATTAGTAATGGAGCTTGCAGTCATCAAAATACTGAAGGGAATAAAATAATCTGTACACTGACCTCACCAAAGATCAGAGATTTAATGGAGCTGCAGTATCAAAATACGCCGAAGGTGTATAACCTTAGAATTAAAAGACCTTGCAGACGTTGCGGACTTTGAACAGAATGGCGAGATAGCGCTTTGTATGGGTTTGAGTACACTAAAGATGGTGATTATAAACGCAAAGAGGTTGGCGACAACAAAAAGTTTCCTAAACTAGAGCAACTGCGCAATGTAGAAGCAAATAATGCTGGCCAGTATGAACATAAAATAGTTCGAAAACCTGACAGCAAATGGCACTTAGAACCATATTTAGAATGGGACATAAAATTTGAATTCATAAGCCCATTTACATTTTTTAGCCGTCAAAAAAGTTTCAGAAAAGCATTCAACTCTGGCCCTTTACATGTAAGTCTTATGCCGGACGACAATAGTCGGAAAGAGATTGAAATAACGCCGTATGGGAAAAAACAGTGCATCCTCCACAGAAGAGAAACGGTTTTAAAGAAAGCTTCTACAAAATTACAGTTCTTTCCAAGCAGAAAATTAGGAGACACGTTCACAATGATATTTGAAATTTCTGTCTTTAAAGATGAGGAGAGGGATGGGGTTGTGGGCGTTAGTGACGTCCTTATAAAAGGAATTAATATTAGCTGGCAAAACTTAGACGTTAAACGTCTTAAAGTTACCATCGTCGTTCTTCACAATGGTGAGGATATTAAGGTCATAACAACAAGCAACAAAATCAATGTTGACTTAAATAGAAACAATCTTACAGAACTGAATTGGATTAATCTTACACATTTAGGCCTCATAGGATTTTATTATACTGAACAGGTTTTGACAGAAAGTATGATAAATATAATAACTGGATTAAATTAAATCCTGTTATAAAACTATGGAGCAGTTAAACTTTATGACAAAAACTCCTCATTGTTCATTGATTTGTGGACAAACAGGTTGTGGAAAAACAATATTTGTCCTCGACCTATTACAAACAGTTTATCGCTATAATTTTGATTATATTGTAATTTTCTCTCCAACGCTTGAATGGAACAAAGCATATCATGATAGAAGGTTTATATGGACAGATGATGACATATATTTAGTTGATCCTAGCAATAAACTGAGTGAGTGTTTAGAATACTTTTATAGAGCGTTTAAAGGAACGCAAACACTATTTATTATAGATGACTGTTCGGCAGAAAGAGACATAGTTAAAAAGAGAAACACTTTGTCAAAACTGGCTTTCAGTGGAAGACATGCTGGAATAAGTGTGTGGATTTTATGTCAAAAATATAACTCAGTTTTAAAAGACTTTAGAGAACAGTTAAAGACTGTAGTTTTATTTCACATGAAAGACAGAGACTCATTTGACGAATGTATGCATGAAAATGATGTTATTGAAAATGATCAGGAAAAACGCAGGATTAAACAAAAACTAAAATCT
This sequence comes from Conus ventricosus, assembly GCA_018398815.1. Lineage (NCBI taxonomy): Eukaryota > Metazoa > Mollusca > Gastropoda > Neogastropoda > Conidae > Conus > Conus ventricosus. The sequence goes on along the minus strand of CM031604.1, from coordinate 37,687,691 downwards.
GAAAAGTTTAGTAAATTAGTATTGAAAACGGATAATCCTACACAGTATGTATGTTTGTAAAAAAAATCGTTATTTTTTGGTTTATTGAAAAAATGTGTGATGGGTTATATTTTTAATTCGTTGTTGAAGTCTTACTTGTCAGAGAACAGGAAAATGTTTATTCTAGCTTTTACTGCCCGAAATTTATTGAGGGCAGTAAAAGCTAGAATGAACATTTTCCTGTTCTTAAGGAAATCCAAGGGGCCCCTCCTGAGTAGGCGAAGCTTGTCTTAAAAAGATCAATTCTGGGTTTTCTCATTATTATTATTATTCGTGTATCTTGACTGATTTCGCGGAAAGCGTGTGGTTAGTGTACAAGGAGCAAATCCGTTCATTATTCGATACATCACAACTGCTTTGTTAAACTGTAGTTCATACAATACTGGAAGGATATCCAGCGCTAAGTAGTCTTCTGTCGTCAAAAGTAGTAGTTTTTAAAAACATTACTAACTTCAGAGAGCGTTTATATATCCTGTTTAGATATTTTGATGTGTTTGCACTGCATAGATCATAGAGCGTTGACGCATAATCGATAGATGATGAAATAAATGCATGAAAGAATTTCTTTCGAGCTGTAACATCGAGGGATTCTTCATTTTTGAAAGTTAAAATAACTTTTGGGAAACACGTTTGCGTAAACTCTCTATATGTGGTGACCAGCAAAGATCACT
>CM031604.1:37676981-37681981 GCA_018398815.1 Conus ventricosus | reverse complement strand
GTGTGACATGAGCCTTTGTACTGAATATTTCACCTGGAAACTCTTCTGTGTGACATGAGCCTTTGTACTAAATATTTCACCTGGAAACTGTTCTGCGTGACATGAGCCTTTGATATGGACATTTCACCTGGAAACTGTTCTGTGTGGCATGAGCCTTTGTACTGGATATTTTGCCTGGAAACTGTTCTGTGTGACATGAGCCTTTGGTATGGATATTTCACCTGGAAACTGTTCTGTGTGACATGAGCCTTTGGTATGGATATTTCACCTGAACTCTGTTCTGTATGACATGAGTCTTTGTACTGGATATTTTGCCCGGAAACTGTTCTGTGTGACATGAGCCTTTGTACTGGATATTTCACCTGGAGACTGTTCTGTTGACATGCACCTAGGGATGGTTATTTACCTGTAAACGGTGTCGTGAGACTTTAGCCTTTGAAATGGATTGTTCACTTGGAACGGTGTTGTGTAACAGACGCCCTTGAACCGTTGTGTGTCCTTCATTAACGTCTATCCACTATTCGTGATATTAGACAAAAAAAAAAAAAAAAAAAAAAAGTGAATGTTCGGAATAATTGCGACGGCACTTGTTGTAGGGTTTTTAATGTTGGGTGGCGTGACGCGAGTGTGTGGTGTGTTGGGTGTGTGTGTGTGGTGTTGTTTGTGTGTGTTTTGGGGTGGTGTGTGGTGTGTGGTGTGGTGTGTGAGAGAGAGATTATGGAGGTAAGTGGAAATTTTTACACAATAAAAGAGAAGAAACATGAAACAAAATACTTAAAACCAACAACCTAATAACAATTAAAGTAAAAGGGGATGACAGTATTAAAAAAAAAAGAAAAAAAAAACAAAAAAAAAAAAACCCTTTTGCTCCCCCCCCCCCCCCCCGCCCTTTTTTATTCCCCCACCCCCCCCCCCTTCCCTTTTTACCCCCGCAAAAAAAATTAATAAAGAATTTTAAAGTTTTTTCCCAAAGGGGGTGCGTTTAAAAGTGTAAAAGAATTCGTCGTTAAAGCTGGTGACAAAAAAATGGCCTGCACAGTTTTTTGGCTTCAATATGGAAGACTTTTTTCTTTCTTGCTGAAACAATAAAGGGAAAATTTTGTTTCCCATACGCAAATTTGTTCTTTAAAATTTTTTGTTTAAATGCATTAAGTTCCACCTGTGCATTAATGGAGTAATTTTCTATTAAGATTAAAATTCTCTTCGATTCTTTTAATATCAAACTGTTTTTTAAAAACGGACTCCCATACTATATTCCAAAGCTTTCCAATTATTTGGACTTAACCAAGTTACACTTTCAGTACGAATGGGGGGAAAAAACATTTTGAATCAAAATTTTTTTTTGGTCCCGTTTAGTGCCCTTCTACTTTTTCATTATAAAAAAAACAATGTAAAGGAATCCCAACAAAAAGTATAGGGTTTTTGAAAAAACAGGATCTTAAATTTCTCTAAAATCATTTTTTTTCGTTAAAAATTTTAACCTAAGGCGGTTTTTAGAATCAAAAGAAAAATTTTGAAATTGTTTTTTAAATTTTAAAAAGGTTTTTTAAACCAGGAGGTATGTGTAATTTTGTTTTATCTTTTTAAATTGATAAAAAATGTTTTTTATTAACCCCGGGTTTAAAATAAACCCTTTGGGTTATAATAAACGAAACCGTCGGTTATATTTTTAAATTTTGAATGTTTTTTAACATGGCTTTGAATCTTCTAACATTTTTTTTCACTTTTTTATTTGGTATTTACAATTCAAAGTCTTTTTTTTAAAAGCCCCATGGTTTATAGGAAAATAACGGAAGGGAAGGCTTTATCGTTTAAAATTTTCCAATCATAATTTTTTTGACGTGTACTTTGCCATTGTTTTTAAAACTATAGTTTTCTTTTAAAAAAAATTCTGCCCATTTTTTTAGATTAATTGGTTTATTTTGTTTAAATTATAAAAATTTAAAATAATTTTTTTATTAAAAAATTTTATAATATAAAAATTAAAAAAAGGAAATTAATTTTAATCCTATTAATATTTAATTTTTTAATTATTTAAAAAAAAATTATTTTATATTTTTTTAAAAAATAAAATTTTTACATAATATATAATTTAAAAATTTATTTTTTTTAAATAATTTTTAAAAATTTAAAATTTTTCGCCTTTGTTAATAAGTATTAAATTAAAGCTTTCCCCATGATATTTTAGATGTAAAATTTTGGACCCCTAGGAATTTAACTTCTTAAAATATTAAGAGGGTTTTCGCCCAATGAAAAAAACGGCAGTTTTTCTGGATTTTACCTCTTTTGAAAAGAATTATATTTTTTTTTAATAGAAAAATTTTAATCCATTTAACTTCTGTATTCCCCACCTATTTAGTTCGTTTTGATAGATTTTTCGATGAAATTTAAACACGTTGGATTTTTTCTTTTAAGAGTTACCCACCCATGCAAAGTCGCGCATATTGAACGAGAATCCCTTTTTAGATAACTTATTTGGGCAAATCATAAAAGCAATGAGAAAAGAAGCGGGGTAACACTGCCCTTGGGGGTTTCCCATGAAAAGTTCTCTGGGGGAAAAGTTTTCCTACTTTGTTTGTATTACCCTATCTTTCAGAAGCACTTAACATAATTTGTTACATTTCCTATACCAATATTTTTAAGTTTCTTAACATGGAAAGCCACACTTGACGTAACCCTTTGGGGTTATGTCAAAAAAGTACCCAGGAACTTTACGTTTTGAAAATTGTTTTTTTATATTTTTTTTTAAATTCACTAATTTTCTGTAGTAATCTCCTTTACGAAAAGCCACTTGTTTTAATGGGGAATGATTCATTTTTTTCCAGTAATGTGTAGTCTATTCAAAACAATTTTTTCTGAATTTTTACAGAGTGTGTGTTAATGCTATAGCTGTAATTTTTAGGATCATAGAAGACTTTCTTTGTTTATGAATGGGACAACAAATTGTCTGTTTCCATATTTTTTGGGAAGTCGCTACTATTCCCGCAAGACTTACAGAGCATAAGAAAAACTAAAAATTTTTAGGTAAATTTTTTTAGCATTGATTGATATTTCATCTAAACCCAAAATACTTCCTCATGGAAAGGGGTCAATGGTTCTTTTACTTTTGTACGTTTTAGGAGCATTAATTTAAAGCTATTATCTGGGGGGGATCATCATATGTATAATTTCTTTCTTCATTTTTTTCCTTAAGTTCGGGCATGTTTGTTAGACCCTCAGGACGGGTGAATCACGAATAAGTTTTCAAAAAATTTTGCTTTCTTTTACAGTGGGTAGATTGTTGTTATCAGTTTGGGGTCTTGGGTGTGTCAAACCTTTTCATATTTTAGTTTTCCCTACTTTTTTCCCCCAACCTTTCAATGTTTTATTCAGAGTTACAGAACACTCCAAAGTTTCAATTTTGCATATTTTATCGTCATCACTTTCTTTACCCGCTTTTTATTTTTTCAGATTACTTGCTGATCTTTTTTTACCAAAATCTTAAATCTTTCTTTTTTTTTTTATTTGCGCGTTCACATTCCCTTTTTTTCCACCAAAACCCTTTCCATTTTGTTTTTTTTTTGTTTTTTTTTTTTATTTTGGGGGATCGATTTATTGCTGCGTTGGAAAATTTACAGAATTTATCATACTGATCGTCTAATTTCTTCGTAGAATAAAAAAATCTATGTTTTTAAGGATGTCTTTTAAGAGACCAAACGCCACTTGTAAATTTTCTTTGGGGTAAATCTACTGTGTTTTCTTCTTCTTCGCTATGTTTTTTTAAAGAAAAATGCTGGGAAAATGATCTGATCCCCAAAGAGTCATCTCCCTTTCCCCCACTGGTTGACTACCCAAAGGAGTAAAAAGTTAAATCAATGGGTGAGGGATTATGGTTAGATATATCGGAATACGAGTTTTAAATTTCCCTTATCAGTATTAAAGAATAGAATCCGCTATGTTTTTTAACAAACGGTTTTTGAAAATAGGAAGAACCTTATCCCCGAAAAAGGGGGGTTGCATTTAAAAATTTCCCCCCCCTAACCCACTTATCCGTTTGATCTTTGGAACCCTTTCAACCATTCAGGTTCTTTTAAAACGGCCTTTTGGAAAAAATTTAAGCAACATTAAGAAACAAGATGAAGTGAATAACCCTAGCTGACCAGACACAGAGGAAAAGTTAAAACCCTGGGGAGTTCTTTCAAAACTCCGGGCTTAAAGCACAAAATGGCTGTTTCACTCTGTCTCCACATTGTTCGTAAACCCGGGGGGTGGTAAAAACCAGTGATTTGGTAATTTATCACAGCTCAATTTAAGGATTGAGTAGTAAAAATGAAACTTTTTTTTTACTAGAAATTTATTTAATACCTAGATTTTTTCGTTATAGAAACGACAATTCCCCTGTAGAAATGTAATTTTTTGGCTTTTTTTTTCTTCATTTTTTATTCACAATAATTTAATATTTAGACATTAACCATTTAGATTTACATAGAAAAAACAGAAAATTTGTAACGATGCAAAAGCTGGGTCAAAGAAAAGACCTTTTTTGTAGAACCAAGGACGTGAAAAAGGGGGAGGGAAAAAAACCTTGGCAACTGTAAAGAAAGGCTGGGGTCTCCCCCGGGCTTTTCCCAAAAAATTCCATGCGGTGTTTCCCGGGTCCCCGCGATGGTGCTCGCTTCTGGGCGGGGGTGAACGTCGTCAGCTTCGGGCCTTTTTGTTTTCCACCCAAACTCGTTAAAGGAGACGAAGTAAGTCTTTTTTGTTAGTTTCTGTCTTTCATTGCGTTAACAGATCTTTTTTAAAGTCTATGTTTTTCTTTGACAGGACCACTTTACTTAAACGCTTGGCTTTGGGAAAATTGACCTTTGGGCCCCCTTGACGCTTTCGCATTTCCATACGCTTTCTCCGGATCTTTCCCCCTTTAAATCGTTCACTCCCACATGCAAACTACACATTCGGTTCAGGTTCAGGGGAAATTTTGCCTCCTTCAAGAGCGTGTACGCTCAATCTGTAAGTCTTCT
>CM031604.1:37664481-37674481 GCA_018398815.1 Conus ventricosus | reverse complement strand
TAGATAGACAGACAGACAGACAGACAGACAGACAGACAGATAGATAGATAGATAGATATATAATAGATAGATAGATAGTTTAGATAGATAGATAGATAGATAGATAGATAAGAGAGGGTACTTGATTCACTTCGGGGCAGTTTAAAAGGGGGTAGAAGGAGAGGGACGGACTCTTGGCCTTCCATCTTGTTGTGCGTGCCCTACTCACGGCGAACCTCTGACAGTTCACTGCATTTACAGCCATCCCACCCAGCAGCTCACAATGGGTGAAAAAGTCTGTAAGGGTGTTGACTTTGAAAATAAACATCTATCCCGTCCATTTGTAGACTTTTTTTTTTTTTAATGGCAAAAAAAAAAAAAAAAAAAAAAAACAACCCATATAAAGGAAAAAAAAAACTTCCTCCCATTTAACCCTCATCCTACCCTACCCTTCCTCCCCCCCCCTCGCCCCCCCCCCCCCCCCCCCCCACCCCACCCCACCCCCTCCCACCTTCCTGAACAAAGCGTACCGTTTCTGGTCACTTCGTCTTCTGGTTCAGAAATGACCCGCTCTATATCCCCTAAAGGTTTGTCAGGCTTCAGAGACACACACACAAACAAACACCGGCAATGGCCGGTCAGAGGGTGTGGTCAACTCCTGCCAAGACTGGGGCGTCACGGCGCTGTCCGAGTTGCACGACTGTCCCGAGTCACGATTGCCCGAACACGGTGTCAGAATCGAGCTCTTCATGCTTTTTGTCACGTCCCAAAGTGGTTCTCTCTGTCCTGTCTCGTTTGTCTGTTTCTGTCTTCTGTCGTTTCTGCGTGCGTCGTGCGTGCGTGCTGCGTGCGTGCGTGTGGTGTTGTTTTTTTCTTTCTTCGTTCTTTGTTTTTACTTTTTTTTCCCATAAGTATATTAGACCATGTGGGGTGTTTTGGTTGTGTGTGTGTGGTGGGTGTTTGTGGTGTTTTTGTTGGTTGTGGTGTGTGTGGTGCGTGCGCGTGTAATTGACGAGATTTTCCATACCCTCTGATGCAAGTAGATCCACCCGTTGTGTGGGGGTGTGTGTGTGTGTGTGTGTGTGGTGCGGTGCGTGCGTGGGGTGGGGGTTGCGTTGCGGCGGGGCGGGGGGAGAGAGAGAAGTTTTTCCAACCCTGTGAGAAAGAGATCAAAAATTTGGAAGAATATCTCAGAAAAAAATGACGGGATCTTTCATCCGACAAAAATTTTTTTTTCCAAATCCACAAATAGAACAGCCCCTCCAAACCCGCTTTTTTTCCCCCAAAAGATGCGATTTCTAACCTTTATTTCTGGGTGAAAATGCAAGGCCTATTTTCCAAAATTTAAACCCAGGGGTTTTCGGAAAACCACGCTTTTGGGTTTTTGTTGTTTTGTTTTTTTTGTTTTTCTTTTTTTTTCTTTTTTTTTTTTTTTTTACACTCCAGTTGCAGGTTCGTACAAAACTGAGTTTCTCCCGATTACAAAAATGCAAGTTATCAATATTTAGGGATTCGCGGCGTCATCCCCTATTTTTTTACAAATGTGAAATTTTTTGTTTGAAAGAGCTCGGCCCTGCGCAAAGGACCTAACCGGGAGAAAAGGTTTGGACACGTGATTGGATAGCCTTTATTTTTAACCCGGGAACCGGGCACCCTGATTGGGGCAGCCGTGATTTAAAAAAGCCGTTATTGGACAGCCGGATTCAAACGCCGTGATCGGACACCCGGGTTTCCCAAAAATTGAACGCCCTGATTCGAACAGCCGGTTCGAACCCCCGGGGGATTTAAACAGCCGTAAAAGGGACCCCCAGGGAGGCATCCCCAATGATGAAAGTGGACTGCGTTTTCCCGCCTTGCTGTGTGGACCATTGCACATTCAGCTGAAAACAGCCGTGTAGGACCGAACGATCCCCACTAAAAAAAAACATGCTAAGATGGGAATTCCAAAAACACAACCTCCAGCCCTCCCCCTCGCGGCCCAAAAACTGTAGCATGCGCGGCGCGCGCGGCCAACCACACCACACCACACCACCAACACACACACACACACACAAAACCACCCACGCAAACCCCACCACCAAACCACACAACACACACACACACCCCCACACCACACCACACACAAACACACAACACACACCACAACCACACACACAAAAAACACACACACACACACACCACACACACACACAACAACACTTTTTTCTCTTTTTAAATTAATGAGTAACCTTTCGCAAAGTCCATTAAGGAACATTTTATAATCATAATCGTAAGTTAGATTATTTTAGTTATTTTTCTCTAATTTTTCATAGTTACTGTCCTATAATTCATCTATCCTTTATTTTTGTTCTATATAACCCCTTTGTCCTCTTCTCTTCTTCAATGATAATAGTCTAAAATTGTAAACACTATGTTATTTAGACGTCTGCAATCACCGATATGTGTGACAGACGTAAAACAGAATTCTTTCCTTCACACACACACACACACACACACACACACACACACACACACACACGCACGCACGCACGCACGCACGCACACACACACACACACACACACACACACACACACACACACACACACACACACACACACACACACACACACTTGTTTCTCTTGTTAAATTAATGAGTAACCTTTCGCAAAGTCCATTAAGGAACATTTTATAATCATAAATCGTAAGTTAGATTATTTTAGTTATTTTTCTCTAATTTTTCATAGTTACTGTCCTATAATTCATCTATCCTTTATTTTTGTTCTATATAACCCCTTTGTCCTCTTCTCTTCTTCAATGATAATAGTCTAAAATTGTAAACACTATGTTATTTAGACGTCTGCAATCACCGATATGTGTGACGAGACGTAAAACAGAATTCTTTCCTTCACACACACACACACACACACACACACACACACACACACACACACACACACACACACACACACACACGCGCGCGCGCGCGCGCGCGCCGCGCTCACCTGCATGTACACACACACACACACACACACACACACACACACACACACACACACACACACACACACACACACGCACGCACGCACGCACGCACGCACGCACACATACACACACACACACACACACACACACACACACACACACACACACACACACACACACACACACACACACACACCATTCTTTCAAGGTCAAATGGCCGACTCCTTAAGATCTAACAAAAGGCCTTTTCAAAATCAAAGAATGCTACCTGTCATTTACAGTCAATTTAACAACATTGTCTGTACAACTGCTGAAAATATCAACAGCTAATCAACTACAGAAAATTGTTTCTAAAACTTCTAAAACCCAGCTTTTTTTTTTTGTTTGTTTTTTGTTGGGGTTTTTTTGTGTTTTTGTTTGTTTGTTTGTTTGTTTTCGCCTCATGTTATGTGCTACCCTTGTGGCATCACCCCCTCCACTGCTCATTCCGGCCTCCTGTCCCCAGTCACACCCCACCCCCACCCCCACCCTCCGGCTTGTTCCCTCGAAAGCCCCAGCACTGGTAATATACAGAGAGAGAGTTTTATGTCAAGTCGTCATGAGCAACCCTCCAGAGGACACACAGCTCTGCAACCGATCCAGTCAGTTCGGTGGTTGTTCAGTGGCGCCTGTTCTAATTCAGCATACGCAGGACACCACCTGCCAAGCCGCCTTACTGACGACAATAATCGCTTGGTCATTGTGAGTGAGCGTTCCCCCACCAATGTCGCCACCACGTCCATCCAACGGACAAACCCCCATGACCCCGCCGACACCGGTGACCTTGACTCGAACTCACCAAGGGCATAGACGTGGAGAGGACATCGAAACTGAGGTCATCATGAGAGCAGGGCATGAAGGACCAGAGAATTAAGGGACTTTGTGTTGATGCTGATCGATATGGATTGGGGAGGGGGGGGGGTGATGAAGATGACGCCATGATTTTCCATTCTGGTCCGAGACTGTGTGACAGGGCTGTATTCTAAGCTTCACTTCTATCCTGGCGTCGACCAGGCCCAGAAGATACAGACACCTGCAGTGTTGGTTTAGATCATTTGAGCCACACCCTCAGAGACACATCCATTAAGTGGGTGAAACTCGACTGTGTTGTTCCGGTGTAACAGTCCATTCTTACTCCCCTCTGGAACTTACCCCGGGTAAGTCTGGCTAGCCTGCTTTTACCCCCGGGGGTCATTCTAGGACTAGCTAGAACTTATTGACTTATATATTGACTTATTTATGTCAATTATACTCAGCAATTAAATATAAGCGGTACACATAAGAAACAACAACTTCAACTAAATTCTCCTGGTATTCTTTTTGTGTGTGTGTTCCATAATGTTTCCTCAATACTAAGTAACAACCGGCAAGAAATAGTCGGACACTCATAACATTGTGAAAGGATAGGGAAGGGGGTCAGTGAAGGGGGAGTGGGATTAAGAGAGAATGAACTTAGAGTGAAGTTTGAGTGTAGGGGAAGGGGGATGGGTGGAGGGGGGGGAGAGAAAGAAGGGAAGAGGGGAAAAGGAAAAAAAAGAGAAAAAACTTGCGAAAATGAAACCCCTGAAATCAATTGAAATGATGAAATGATGTATCAAAGCAATGTATGGACTATTGTTTTTCTGTTCATATCATTGACATTATCACCTAGTTAAACTCCATATTCGTGGGAAAACACTGAATATGCATGCGTTTAATGTGCCTAAGTTGTATTTGAGCAAGAGAATTAATGCAAGGGAGAAAAAATTGAATTAAAAAGGAAAAGACAGGGCAAAAACAAAACAAAAGAGGAAACGTGATGCAAGTGTAGGTATATGTTTTTATACGTGCTTTGTTTTCTGTTCTATTTTTCACAATAGATAGAAATATTTATGTATTATCAGCTTAATGTATGTTGAAAATATCGCGCACTGTCCTCTTTAGCCATATGTATTTCTCCTGTTAGCTGAATAAAGAAGTTCATGCGTGAAAAAAAAAAAAAAAAAAAAAAAAAAAAAAGAACTTACCCCCCCCCCCCCCCCCCTAGTTGGAACTTACCCCGCGGGGTAAGTTTGGGCTAGCCTGGATTACCCCCCCCCCCCCCAAAGGGTCAGTCTAGGACTATTTGGAATCTTCCTCCACCCCACCCCACCCTTCAAACAAGATAGGGTTATTCAGGGTTTCCTCTGCCTTTTCCCAACACGCACACCGCCTTTATAAAAAAAAAATTGTGTTAGCCTGCATATTTAACCCCTCTCTCCCACTTCCTATATACAGTCAGTTGGTTTAGACAAAGTGTAGTTCTAGACTCTTCTCAATAGATGACCTCCTACTCCCCCCCCCCCTCCCCCCCCCCCCCCCTCCCCCCCCCCCCCCCCCCCCCCAAACCACCACCCACACACACACACACACCCTGGTTCACTAACAGATCCGTATTAACTTTTCTCGCGCTAGCTTACATGCGTGGTCAATGTTCGGGTGTGTGATACGCCCGTACAGGCGTGGGAAAGAAAGACGGCTACATGCCAATGTGACCAAGTGCAATGTGACCAAGCGTAGTTGTGACAAAATGTCGTTGTGACCACGTGTCGTTGTGACCAAGTACCGTTGTTGCTTCATCTGGTTTGCCTCTTTTAACTATTTTACAGGTATTTAGAGTCTCTTGAGTACCTGTGTACCTTAGCTTGTACAATGCAGATGACTAGTGGTCAGTGCCACTGACCACTGGTCATTATGACGTAAATCGGAGATTTTAACTATTTCAACAGCAAGTAGTGTTTCCTAAGTGCTTGTGTACCTTGTACAATGTAGATTACTTGTGGTCAGTGCCACTGACTACTGGTCATTATGACGTAAATCGGAGATTTTAACTATTTCACAGCTAATTTAGTCTCCCGAGTACCTGTGTACCTTGTACAATGCAGACGACTGGTGGTCAGTGTCACTGACCACTGGTCACTATGACGTAAATCAGATATTTCGAATATTTACAGTTTATCAGTGTCTCATGAGTGTTGTACACCTTGTGCAATGCAGACAACCAGTGGTCAGTGTCACTGACCATTGGTCACTTTAATGTATATCAAAGATTTTAACTATTTTTACAACAAATTAGTGTCTTCTGAGTGCCTGTGTACCTTTAACAATGTAGATGACTGGAGAGGGGGGGGGGGGGGAGTTAGTTCCAACTAGGTGGGGTAAGTAGTTCCAGCTAGTCCTGGAATGACCCCGGGGGTAAAAGCAGGCTAGCCCAGACTTACCCCGGGTAAGTTCCAGAGGGGGGGGGGAGGAAGAATGGGCTGTTACACCGTCTCCCCAACTGAGCCCGTAGCAAACTCCACTGTGGGTAGGAGCCAGCCATGAGCAAAAAAAAAAAAAAAAAAAAAAAAATCCCATACATATAAACGGCTCTGATGGGAATTGACCCAACGACTTCCCAGCCGGGAATCCGCGATGGCTCACCGTGGCACACGGCGGGTGGTCCTGCTTGATGTTGATCATGAATGCCATTCTGATCTATCCGTTCGTGCACTTTAGAATAGCACTGTTACCATTTGCCGGTAATGCATCCCCGTTTCAGCAAGGAATCTATAGCGGAACCATTCTTAGATTTAAAAATATAAATAAAATAAAAAAGATAATAATCATAACCGAACTGTGAATAATTCTGTCCAGTTTTCTGTAGTAAGTTCTTTACTGGGTTAAAAAAAATATCCCCCCCCCCCCCCCCCCCCCAAAAAAAAAAGAAGTTAAAAAACTAATATGGGGCTGAATTATAATTTGCCAGCTCTTACAACAATCTGTTTTTCGGCCGTCTGCCCTGGCAAATTAACCAGGTTTAACACACTATTCGCTTGTAATATCTCCTCTTCGAGAGGCCATTGATTCCTTTTGTGCTTTCGATAACATTTCAGTTTTCAAAATCTACTGTATTGTCAATATCTTTAATAAGGCTTTTGAAATCTTCATAGCACTCATAAACAGAAATAGCGGTGTGCGTACGAGATTCAGAAGAAATGTCATGTTCGTTACAACAAAAGTCAGGCTGGTTATCTTCCGAGTTGAAAAGTCCTTTTTCAACGTAGTATTACGTACATTTTACTCTAACAACCTGTTTCATATTCTTCGGAGTTTCACATCACACTCGAAATGTCTTTGTCCTTTGTTTTACAGCACATTCTCACATGTTTATGTCTTTTTGTTTTGTTTCGCTCCACCCCCCCCCCCCCCCCCTACGCCCCTCCCCCCCCCCCCCCCCCACCCCACACCCCTCCTTTTTTATCAAGAGGTATACAATTTGCTGCATGGCAGTATTGGAAATACCATGCAAAGTTTCTGATTGTTTTATTTTTTTTTTTTTGAGTTAGTTCGATCCATCTCTTTGTACTTTCTATGTGCATTTTTTTTAATTTGATTGTCACACGTATTCAAGACAAAATTTTACCTTCATCGATGAAATCGATTGCCATTTGAAATAATGACTCAGTTTGGTCATGGTCAATTAAATCAGTAAATATTCAATGATGTGTCGCTTCATAATCATGCATGTCTTACCTGACATACTTTTATCATCTGTATCTACTCTGTGTTCATTACAATGTAATACATGGACATGAAGCTTCGACCTCAATGTGTTTGTCCATATACAGATATCTACGTGACTGAATAATGTGATACATTTTTGGAAGCCAGATTATAGTAATTCAGCAGTGGCGTCGGAATCTAGCGGAGTGGAGGTTGGGGGAGGAGGGAGGCAGTGGGCACAAAAATTTTAGGAAAGTGAGGGGGAGGGGGTGGGGATGGTGAGCAGAAATGCACTGCTTCCTCCCACCTTGAAACCCTAATTATTTGAAGCCCAAAAAAATGTGGACAGATGTTACGGGACGCTTCGCCCACCCCACCCCCCTCCCCCTCCTCTGCCTTCCCCTCCCAGTTTTTGCAAGAATTTTGTCCTCTTCTCCTCCGTCTCCATCGTTTCACTTTTTTTTTTTTTTAAATGGCAGACTGTAGCGATATCTTCGTCAGGTCAGCTGCCCCTCTCCCATTCCCCCTTCCCCAATGCAAAATATCTTCGGTCGGACGCCATTGTCACCATGTCCAACGTACGTCAAACGAGCTGAGAGAGAAAGAGAGAGGAGAGAGAGAGAGAGAGAGATGAGAAGACAGAGAGAATAGAGAGGAGAGAGAGAGAGAAGAGAGAGGAGAGATGATGATGAGATGGATGATGATGATGGCGACGATGATGATGGCGTACTCCGGATCGCAAGTCGTTGTATTCATCCCTTAAGTAGTGTTTCTAGATGATTGATTTGAGAACAGCAATGCCTGACACGCACTGATCAATGCAGAAAGTTTGAAACGGATGGTCGGGAATAAGCAAGCCAGACTTAAATGCATCAATGCATACACATGGTGAAACATAATTCTTATATATAGCGTAGTTGTTGCACGTAAACAACTCAGGAAGGCATGGCTACGTTGGAATGGACTTGAAACACAGGCAGCATGTTACTGTAGGCTAGGTGTGCAGTGGTGGTATTTCCAATGTTGTTCATTTTCCAGTGGTTGATAAGTGATGGCAGAAAATGCCAGCTTGACCGCCGTTCTATGCATAGAGGTGGTACTTTCAATTGGGTTATCGCTGGTACCTGAGTATCTGAGAGTCATGACCTGGATGCGGCCCGGCCCCCTCAGAGTGTAAGGAATTTAGGACCGAAACACTTGTCTGAGGGGGGGGGAGGGGGAGGGTTGTTCTCTGATGACCTTCTGCGGTCAAGCTTTCCCTAGGGTTTCTTCTCATCTCCTAGTTAAAACGAGAAAGATAGTGAGCTTCAAAAACGACTTCCGAGTATTAATTACAACATAAGGCCTAAGTTTATTCGATAAAAAAACATTTTTGAGAGCCAGACGTTCGCAAATATGGTTAAGATGTCACTGCCTGTTTAAATCATCGTGATTACACATCAGTGTCTGCTGACCGTTCAACCAAATTTTCTGTCAGTGCGAATACGCCATCATCGCGATCATTATTATCATCATTAGTGTACATCACATTTATACTGTTTGTTTTATGCGGGTGTAAAGTTACGTGGTTTTGATGATGTCATTCTGAGGTGTCGCTTGTACCTTGTTTGTGATGTCTGTACAGATTTTGGTCTCTGAATGTCTACAGAGCAAAAATTATCATCATTAAATAGATCAGAGATGAACTCGTTATGTGTTACGTATATTGATATACCCTTTATGGAAGTATAAAAGACGACAGGTCCAAGAATAGAGCTGTATGATACACCAAAACCTCCTTCAGAGGAGTATTTGCAGGAATAAGTAAACAAGCTGTGTTCTGTGCTCATTATCGGGGGATTTTTGAACATATACGCTCACTTCTATCAATAAGGTGTGGTGATCAACGAACTCTAAGTGCTTTTCTTTTGTTTTGTTTTGTTTTTAACTCATGGAACACATGTCCTGTCACGTCGTTTTAACAGAGTGGAGTTTAGACAGTGTGGCGGGAGAAATAACGATGAAACCAGGTTAGAAGGGGCGGAAGACCTTGTGATGTTCCGTCATTATGTTTGATTAGCAATTGGTGGACATATTTCTCGAAAGGTTTGATGCAACTAATAGAATAGGCACTGTTCTACAATTCTACATCATCTCATAATTTCGGTCGTGGAATTTCTTCTTCTTTTTTTTTAAATTCCTTTTTAGAGCAGACAGAAAAGATTATTTTCGATATATAAATTGTACACACATTAACGAATTCCAATCTAAAGGATGAAAGCACTAAATTTCGAAGAACCATCGCTATCTTTTCTTTGTTTTTGTTTTCAACATTTAAATTAAGTAACGACTTCCGGAACAACGAGCAATGACACGAACTAAATGTCTGCAGCGTTTAAATTCGACTCCAGCCAAACGATCGGAGAGCGCCTGGTGTCTAGTAGCTGTCTGCCCGGGGGAATTGGCAGCTTTCTGTATTAGTTTAGCGAGATAATATTGTGGAAAAAGTTCCCAGAACACACTCTGTTGTGTGTGTGT
>CM031604.1:37599481-37661981 GCA_018398815.1 Conus ventricosus | reverse complement strand
CAACAACAGAGAGCTTTTTCCCCCAACTTCATTGGGCTTTAGGAAAGCGTTTAAAAAAGGGGGTTTGGGACAAGGGTCTGTGGACAGGGGCTAGGAAGGGCTGGCATAGGGGGAGGTCTGTCCAAACCCTCCCGGTTTCTGTATAACACCGCCAGCAGCGCAAGTTTCCCCCCAACAAAGAAAGGGCCCAATTCCCGGGCCACCCGTTGGGGTCCGTCAAGGGTGCCTGCTTTTCTTTCCCCCCCCCCCAAATGTTTTAATTGTTCCTGGAAAAACCTTTTTGCTTTAAAAACCCTTTCCCGACTTCCCACTCCCCCGTTCCCCCCAAACGGAGGAAGAAACCATCAATAAACTGAGGTTCGCCCGATGACATCGACCTGATGGGAGGCAGCAACGAAGACCTACAAGACCTGACAAAGAGACTGGAAGAAAGGGCAGGTCATATGGAATGGAAGTGAGCACAGAAAAAAGCAAAGTCCTGGTCAACAGCACAACCAACACCCATGCTGAAATCTACATGAACGGACAACACTTGAAGAATGGACGTTTCAAATACCTTGGCGCCACTCTCACCAAAGACGGTCGCTCTACAACAGAAATCAAGACCAGACTAGCAATCGCAACAGCAGCAATGGCAAAGCTAAACAAGATCTGGAAGAGCAGGGAGATCAGCTTTCCTACAAAGATGAAGCTATACAAGTCCTGGTGCTGTCCATCCTGCTGTATGCTGCGAAAGCTGGACCGTTACAGCAGAGACCACCAAGAGAATCCAGACGTTTGAAACTAAATGCTTCAGGCGCTTGCTCGGGATCTCTTGGCAAGACCGGAAGACAAACGACCTTGTGAGGAGCCAAATAACATCACTTGCAGGCCCCCAAGAACCCCTCTTGGCAACAGTCAAGAAGAGGAAGCTGTCGTGGTTCGGGCATGTCCATACGCCACAATTCACTGCCCAAAACAGTCATCCAGGGCACGCTGGAAGGCGGCAGACGAAGGGGACGACAAGCCAAATGCTGGATGGACAACATCAAAGAATGGACCAGGATGGATGGCCCTACGCTGATGCGACAGGCAGAGGACAGGGCCGGAATGGCGGTGCCTGGCTTCGAGAGTGTCTCTCATCTCTCCTCTACGCCCATCATGGGCAAGAGAATGATGATGATGAATGGTTCATGTCACAGCGACTATGAAGGACGCCAAATAATCAGGTGCTGAGCGCAGCTTCATCGATTCTCTGTCCCTGGGGAAGTTTTTCTGCGTCTCTTCGTGCCTGTATACTAACTGATTTTCGCTAATAGAATCGAATCTTGCCTACGCCTGTCGAATTCATCCACGGTAGACACAGAATATCCCTTTCATGTTAACAGGAGCACGGATAATCACAGTCCTGTTATTAATTCAGTGACTGCGTGCTCTCTCTTAGATGTCTCATCTATATTCTGAGAAGAGCAAGCGATCATGCCATTCTATCGATCAATAAAATTATTAACGAACGGTATTATAAGCAACCATACTTTATTGAACTTAATGTAAATGCAGCATTGAAGGAATTTCGTTATTGTTTACAAGATAGTGTTAATTGTGTGAAAGGTGCAGGCATTATGTAAATCCAACGTCTAAACGAGTATGGGTCGATGACGAATGCCATACTGCTAACAAGTGTTTGAAAAGCCTTCGTGTTTTCCATAAATCTTGTTTATGATTCAAATAAAGATGATCGATAAGAGAAGATTCAGTCCGAAAACTGTCCTGTTTACCGTAACACTTTGAAGTATAAAGTCTTGTTGGTTTAAAAAGAGAGAGAGAGAGAGAGGAGAGAGAGAGAGAGAGAGAGAGAGAGAGAGAGAGAAGGAAAAAGAAAAAGCAAGGGAACTAAGTGTATTCTGATTTGTTAGCCAGCCTTGAACAACTAAGCAAATATTCTGGATAAAAACAGTCAATCAAATAGAAGTTTAAAACAAAAAAGAGAGAAAAAAAAAGCATCTTACATGTGCTTGCGGTACAAGATGTGATGTAGAATACGCCTTCATGCGATTCAGATCAATAATTACGTATCATAATGGAGTTACCTTCGGAGCCTATTTGATCTTGTAAACAGGTAAATACTAAATCACTGGCGCTGCAGGACTAAGTGTCACCGTGTGTGGGCATGCGTGCGTGCGGCGTGTGTGTTGTGTGTGTGTGTGTGTGTGTGTGTGTGTGTGTGTGTGTTCCTCTCGAATATTCCTTTCAAACTTTGACACACCTGGCTCGTATATCAGCGGAAACATGATGATAATATAATACATGTGTACATGTTGTGTGTGTGAAGAGAGAGAGACAGACAGACAGACACATAGACAGACAGACAGAGACAGCGCATGAGATAGAAATCCTTCCTCTGCTTACAAACCCTTTCGGCAGATCGATGTGGCGCATAGTATGTATTCCCAGCAACCACTTGCTTTTAGTCACAGTAAAGACTTGAACATCCTCGCTTAGGAAGCAGTGCCATCGCTTCGTTTGAGCAAATGAATGGACAACGATGGAATTTTGAAACCTACAATATTGCTTTTTCTCTGACTGCAGCTTTCAAGATCTATTAATTCGTACAGAGTAGACAAACTGAATATTCCATGTTAGTTCTCTCTTTTTATCACCCCCCCCCCCCCCCCAAACTAGTGCCCAAACTGTGTTTTGTTGCAGTTTGTTTTGTTGTTGTTGTTGTGTTGTTGCTATTGTTCTTGCTGTGGTTATCACCAAACGTTCTGTATTTCAACAGACCCAATTAATATGGAACACCCAATCAACACTACAGTCCCCAAGAACGCAACTAGGGGAAGTTATCCAATAGGGTTTTCAACACGAGGCGTTCATTCAAAATCCCACAATAATCTCCCATATGAAGGAGGCTTCTTTCTGTCTAATATACTTAGGCTGAATTCGTTTTTAATTAATTAGTCTATCAACTTGTTCGTTTGTTTGACATTTATATAGAACGTCAAGGTGTTTGATATTTAATCTTGCGGTGATCCTGAATGAAACATAGTGAAGTAGAAATCATGTTTGAAGCTAGTGAACCTGTTACAGTGATATTCTAGCGCGTCAGAACGGTACTAGCGTTTTTTCTCTATATCTTTAATCAAATGAAAGAACGCGCGCGCGCGCGCACACACACACACGCACGCACGCACGCACGCACGCACGCACGCACGCACGCACACACACACACACACACAACACACACACACACCATAAATTTCGTGGTCATGGTGCTTTCTTTTTATCATTTAACCTTTAGAGACTTTCTGCATTTTATTTCACCCAGTTTCATGCATTTTATTCACATCCTTATCAGAGTTTCATGCATTTTATTCAAACCCTTATCAGAGTTTTCATGCATTTTTTTTCACACCCTTATCAGAGTTTCATGCATTTTATTCACACCCTTATCAGACTTTCATACGTTTTGTTCACACTCTTTAAGTTTCATACATTTCGCTCACACCCTTACCAGATCTGAGATGTCAATGCATTTTATTCACACCTTCACCTCATATCAACCAATTTTACTCATACCCTCACAAAACATTAAATGGTTTTACCCATACCCTCCTGAGATATCCAGTGCATTTATATGAAGTGCATTTGGCTCACAGCCATTTTCAATATCAGCGTATTTTACTCACACCCTTTCCAGAAGTCAATGCATTTTATTTCGCACCTTCACCTCTTATACAACCAATTTTACTCATACCCTCACAAAACATTAGATGCGTTTTACCATACCCTCCTGAGATATCCAGTGCATTTTTATGAAGTGCATTTGGCTCACGGCCATTTTCAATATCAGCGTATTTTACTCACACCCTCAACAGATGTCAATGCATTTTAGTTACACCCTCATCAGATGTCACTGAATTTTATTCACACCTCGATCAGACATCAATGCATTTTACTCACATTCTCATCATATATCATTACGGTTTACTTGTACCTTCATCGGGTATCAATGCAAACCCATTAAGTATCGATGGAGATCCGTTGTGCAGATCCGCAAGATTGTAACCAAAATTTCCGCTTCGAAGGCACTAAGAAGTTACTGTTACGAATCCATGACGTAATGTCTTTCATGAAGTTTTTTTTTTTTCTGAAAATATGAACGATGATACTTCTATTTTCCCTATCGTATGGCCAAGAAATGCAAGGAAAGTAACTCTTTCAGTCCTTACCAACTATTGCAACAACCACCACCTCCCCCTCCTCCTCCAGTGTGCCCTTCTAGTGTATCCATTTTTTGTCTTCTGTCCAAGAGGGGTCTGCGATCTCCAACGTCAGTGTGCCCTTATAGTGTATCCATTTGAATGTCTTCTGTCCAGGTAGCACCAGCAGCCTTCAGCCATTTTATTTTCTCCACACATGTATTTCACCGTTGCAGCAAATGTCTTGCTACTTTTTGAGTAGTCTACAGCGAAAGAAAAACGGGGGTTGTAATATCCATTACATGACGGTCTTCCTCTTGTCTCAACGTCGTCCGAGATCAGTCATTTCTTCATAGCGTCGTTGAGGTGGTGCAAGATTCGAGAATCGAATCTGATCTTTGCGATAGCTACCCCCTCACCCCTCACCCCCTCCCCCCCTTCCCCCACTCTCCCAACCTATCCCCAACCACCCGAGAGAGTCAAATAATATGGATGCGCTGTACCTGCCCGTTGGCACCCACCACATTATGATCTCAAAGAACCATCAACCACCACCTGTTCAGAAATCTCGTGCGAAACTGTCATATTCTGGATTTCTGTTTGTTATGGGAGTGTACATATGTCTCTCTTCCTTTTTTTTTTCCACCTATGCTGATCACTGAGGATGATGAAAAAGATGCTACGGACCAGCCGCCGTGGCGAAGTGGTTAGCGTCGCGGACTCCCGGCTGGGAGGTCGTGGGTTCGAATCCCATCAGAGTCATGTGGGTTTTTTCTGCCCCGACCGGCTCCTACCCAGAGTTGAGTTTGCTGCGGACTCAGTTGGGAAGACTGGGACCACACAGTCGAGTTTCATCCACTTAATGGATGCGTTTCTGAGAGTGTGGCTCAAATTTCCTGACCAACACTGCAGGTGCCTGTATATCTCGGGCCTGGTTGACGCCAGGATATATTATGAAAGGAAGCGTAGAGTACAGCCCTGTCATGTAGTCTCAGACCGAAATGGAAATCCGTAGCATCATCTTAATCATCCTCATTCCCATTGATCAGCATTATAAAAAAAATGTCTCAAGTTCTGTGGCTCTCTCATGCCCTGCTCTCATGGTGACCTCAATTTCGATGTCCCTCCACGTCTGTGGCCTTGGTTTGCTTCCGTCGGGGTCACCGGTATCGGCGAGTCCATGGGGGCTGTCGTTGGACGGACGTGGTGGCGCCCTCGGAGGGAGAGCTCACTCACGCCGGCTCCGCGACTAAGCAATTATTGTCGTCAGTAGGGGGCTTAGTAGGTGGTGTCCTGCGTATGTTAGATCAGAACAGGCCACTGAACACCACCGAAGTGACTCGGCAGCAGTGCAGTGTCTCCTCCGGTGGGTTGCCTCTTGACGACTTGACATTGACTGCTCCCTGTGGATTGCTGGTGCCGGGGCTGCGGCGGGGCTGACCGGGCTGTGGGTGTGCACGGGGTGTCGGAATGAGCGGTGTGGGTGCACTGCCTCTGAGGTGGCGCAGAGGTTGGGACAGCAAAAAAAAAAAAAAAAAAAAAAAAAAAAAGCTACGGATTTCCATTCCGATCTGAAATTGCATGAAAAGGCTGTACTCTAAGCTTACTTTCATAATATATCTCGGCGTCAACCAGGCCCGAGAGATACAGACACCTCAGTGTTGGTCAGTAATTTGAGCAACACTCTCAGACACGCATCAATTAAGTAGTAGATGAAACTCGACTGTGTGGTCCCAGTCTTCCCGACTGGACCCGTAGCAAACTCAGCTCTGGGTAGGACCGGTCGGGGCAGAAAAAAATCCCGCATGGCTCTCATGGGAATCGAAGTTTGCAGCAAGCAAGCATCTGGAACGTTAAATAGCTCAGTTGGTAGAGCGCCGGACTTGTGGTCTTTGTGATCCTGGGGTCGCGGGTTCGAATCTCCTCCGGACCGTTTCGGTACGGGGGATTTTTCCCTCGGAGTTTAACATTGGTTTTGACTCCACGTCCCAAAAAGTCCTTCCAATGAGACTGTAAACCGAGGTTCCGTATGTGAATGCACGCATAACATCTTGCACACATGCCAAATCCCATCACCAACTTCCGGAAGAGAAGGTCGGTTTGGCCGTTGGAAAGGATGACACGATGCACATAGCAAGCACTTCGCGTGAAAAATGGAAAGAATAAAGGAAGGAAATTGAGTGTATGACACTGACTGAATGACACGAGACACGGCTGAATGAAGTACCGGCAAACAGCAGCTCTTCAGTCGGCTCGATACAGATAAGCAGCCCATTGTGTAAACGGGAATGTAGATTGTAGAGTGCTTACAGCTTGGTCTCTAGTCGAGGATATGCGTTACATAGGTTCTCATAATCATCACCATCGTCGTCGTCGTCGTCGTCGTCGTCGTCGTCTAATGTAGGCCTAACACAAAGACAGTCTCTGAAAGACAAGGACAGCCTCTGAAATAGCAAAAGGAGAGCCTCTGAAATAGCAAAAGGAAAGCCTCTGAAATAGTAAAAGGAGAGACTCTGAAATAGCAAAAGGAGAGCCTCTGAAATAGCAAAAGGACAGCTCTGAAATAGCAAAAGGACAGCCTCTGAAATAGCAAAAGGAGAGCCTCTGAAATAGTAAAAGGACAGCCTCTGAAATAGCAAAAGGAGAGCCTCTGAAATAGAAAAAAGGAGAGACTCTGAAATAGCAAAAGGAGAGCCTCTGTTTATAGCAAAAGGAGAGCCTCTGAAATAGCAAAAGGAGAGCCTCTGAAATAGAAAAAGGAGAGCCTCTGAAATGGTAAAAGGGGAGACTCTTAAAATTAATAGTATAAGGAGTGGATCTCAAAGAACACACGGGTATAGTCTCTAAAACAACACAGGAACAGTCGCTATAATAACAGCTTTCTGAAACAGCATGCAGCCTCTCAAGTAACACAAGGACTGGACTCTGAATGAGCACAAGGAGAGTCTCTGAAATAACATGGGGATAGTTTCTGAACGTGCACAAGGACAGTCTGTGAAATAGCACACAAAGAGTCTCTGCAACAACGCAATGGCAGTCTCTAAAATAACACGCTGACAGTCTCTGAAAGAGCACGTGAAGTGTCTGAAATAACGACGTGACAAGGATAGTTTCTGGGGTAATACACGGACAGACGCTTAAATGACACAAGGATAGTCTCTGAAATAGCACGATCAATCCCTGTAGTAGAACAACTGAGGACAGTCTCCGGAACAGCACGTTGAAGGACTGTTTCTGGATAACACAAGAACAGTCAGTCTCCAGAATAACACAAGAAAAGTCTCTTAAACAATACAAGTGTGTAAAGTAGCTGGAGAAAGAATCCTGAAATAGTACGAAGAAAGTATCTAAAGTAGCTCAGGAAGGGTTCCAGAGATAATACAAAGAAAGTAGGCCTATCTGAAGGAGCTCGAAAAAGGTCCCTGAAATATCCAAAAAGTGTCTGACGTGGCACGAGAAGACTCTCTGAAATTAGACGTGATGATTGGGAAAAGTCTTTGAAGCGTGACAAGGCCATGTCTCTTAACAGCACAAAGAGATTATCTCGAACATTCTCTGGAAGATCAAAGAGAGAAAGGGAGAAAAGAAAGAAAGAAAGAAAGAAAGAAAGAAAGAAAGAAAGGCAGACAGACAGAAAGACAAAAAAAGAAAAGAAAATCTGGAATAAGACAGAACCTTTTCTCTAAGGTACTGTATTCTACAACAGCGCCGAGTCTGTTTTCTTCTTTTCTCTGGAGGAGGTGTCTGATTAGTATTATTTGTGACATTCAGTACACATATTTGACGAAAATCATCGTTTTCTGTTTCCATGTGTGTTTACAAGAGTTACTATGTAGTTTGAAACGTCAGCGTTTAGTTCCTAAGGATTTATCCTCCACTGACAATCCTGTAAATGCTTTAACAATATGATGGGTAGGCTAAAAAACTAATCAATCATACAAAAACTATATTAAAGCCAGGAATAAATGTAATAAAGAAATTAAAAAGGCTCGTAAAAAAGCACGAAAAAAATATAGCAAACGGAGCCAAGGATAACCCTAAAAGCTTTTGGAAGTATGTCCCAAGAACAAACTAAAATGAATACATGTGTACAAGTTCTAAAGAATACCGATGGGTCATTGTCAAATACAGATGAACTTAAGGCTAATACCTTAAACACATTCGTTTCCAGTGTCTTTACCAGAGAGGACACATCCTCTGTACCCAATATAGACGAATGTTCAAAATCTGGGGGAGCTGCTGTTGCTGACATTGTGATCACTCCATTGGCTGTAGAGAACTTACTCAAAGGACTGAACCCAAATAAGGCTCAATGACCTGATGGCATTTCCCCAGGGTCTTAAAGGAAATATGTAAAGAAATATCAAAACCACTTTGTCACTTATTTAATAAAACTTTAGAAGAAGGAGTCTTACCGGGTTTAGAAAAAAAAGGTCTTGTATGACACAGCTTCTTTTAACAATGGAAGATTTTACAGAATATATTGAGCAAAAAACATCATTTGATGTTGTCTACTTAGACTTCAGAAAAGCTTTTGACACTGTACCGCATTGTAGGCTTCTGGAGAAGTTGAAAGGCTATGGGATTACAGGAAATGTACTGAATTGGATCCAGGCTTTTTTATCTGGACGAACACAAAAAGTAAGGATAAATGACGCTGTCATGTGACGTAGCCTCACATCAAGGCATGTGACGCTCCATCACATGTAGTTAGTGATATGAATCATTTCCCCATGCCACTACTAAAAAGGAAGAATATTCATGTGGCTTGACTAGTGTAGCGGGTGTCCCCAAATAATGGTGAGAATGACTCATTAAAGAAAGAAGGATGGTCATTGGGTGAAAGTGACCACTGAGAGATAGTTTAACAAGGGCTGGTAAGGTGCTGGTCATGTGTTTTGAACACTGAGTATGCACTCACTAGGAGGAGGGAGGAAAGAATCAGTTTTAGCCCAGCAGATTGGCCTAGAGACTCGAACCTGTCAGGACGCTGGTCTCACTGCTGACCAGTCATTACCAGGTGAGCCATAGATAGTTGGGGAAAGATACAGGGGGAAAACCAAAAGAAAAGAGAAAGAAAGAAAGAATTCATAATTAAATTGGGAAGCAGGTTACTTACACGAACCTTATTCGTGTTTCAGCCCTTCGCCCTTCACCCTTCACCCCGTGAGGTGGTTAAAGATGGCCATGGTGTGGGGACCACACCGGTAGTTCAGCCCCAGCAAATAAAGACTCCAGGAGAGGAGTTGGAATTCGTCATCTCTCCAGTGACAGGAGAAGTCGAGGGAGAGGAATTGGAACTCATCTCTCCAGTGACAGGAGAAGTCGAGGGAGAGGAGTCGGAACTCATATCTCCAGTGACGGGAGAATTCAAGGGGGCGATACGATGTCTGAGAGAGACAGGGAATCATGACAGTATGGAACGAGTCTTACATCTGATGCAGGCATAGCATCAATGATTGAAAGAATTAATTATTCTCCTGATCTGGATCTTGGGCCAGTGTTATGTGAAGGCCATGACTCTACAGAAACTTGTATTGATGTAAATGGGAAAATTGGGTACAAGGATGCATGGATAAAATCTGTTTATAAATTGTTTGATGTGATTTGGTAAAGTGTTTTCCCTGAAGGAGAGGGGGAGAAGAAAAAACATTCGGTAGTGCGCCTTTTGGTTGATTGGAAAGATTGCGTGTGCGTATGGAGTAAATGCTGTCATGAATGCATGTGTGCAAAAGTGACAGTGTGACAGACGCCCCTTCACAAAGATCAGATGTACTAAGTGGTGTACCTCAAGGCAGTATCCTAGGACCCATACTTTTCACTATATTCATAAACGATCTTCCAGAATCTGTCCAAAGCAATTGTAAGATTTTTGCTGATGACACGAAACTGTATGGAAATTCTACCAATCATACGAAAATACAAAGGGATGTATACTCATTACAAGAATGATCTAATGAATGGAACTTACATTTCAACGTATCCAAATGTAGTGTTGTGCACTATGGTAAAAACAAACCCAAATCATAAATATTATATTATATTGTAAATGGACAAGAAAATGAAATAAAATGAGTGTGAGGAAGAAAAAGATCTTGGTGTTATTTTTGACCCACTACTTTCTTTCGATGTACATATCAATAAAATCATCAATAAAGCAAACCAAATGATAGGACTTATAAAGAGAACTTTCACATACTTGAATAAAGATATATTATTGAAATTGTACAAAAGTCTGGTACGACCGCACTTAGAATATGGAAATATCATACTCAAAAGGCAGTTGAGAAAGTACAAAGAAGGGCTACAAAGCTACTACGGGAATGCAAAAATATGAATTATGAACAACGGCTAAGATACTTAAACTTACATCATTAAAAGGTAGACGTATCCGCGGTGATCTGATCGAAGTCTATAAAATACTTAACGATTTGGTGGATGTACAAATAGAGGATTTTTTCAAATTATATACTGATAGTTGTTACAAGGAAGCCAGATGGGAAAATCTTCATTGAACACTGTCAGACTAATAAACGTAAAATGGTTTTTGGAAAAAAAAGAATAACACATCTTTGGAATGATCTACCAACTAACATCAAGTTTGCACAATCTACTAACTCATTTAAAAATCTCCTTGATGTGGATCATAAATTCACTAAATTGTTATTTGAATTTGATTTAATAAACCAATATGCGCATACGCAACAAACCAACTCAGAGTACTAAACAATACATGGATGGGGATTCAAGAAAGGCCGCGAGGCCTAGGCTACGTATATCCAGAGACGTCTCTGGTATATCAGCCCTGTCCCCTTACTACTAGGCCCTACTACTACTAGGCCCTACTAGATGCCAAGTTTATGAATAAACGTATACATCGTATTTGTATTTTGACTTGTTACGTAACCCTGCAATTTGTTTCAGTCTATTTGTGTAACAGCAGAAACTTTTATAAACCCAGAATTTTTCGATCGGACTTGATGTAGAGACAATGGGGCATTGAAAAAACAAGGAAAGAATACATCGATCTGCACAAACTTGACCGGAAGTGCAGTTAAACAAAATCTTCCTGCTTCTCGCGTTTGATCCTTCTTTCAGGTCACAAGCTGTCAGACGAGTGTTGACGACTGCTTTTCAAAGCGCTAATGGGTGAAAAACACCAGGAGACTGAAACTGAGAGATCAGTGTGCCGCAAAAAACAACAACAAACAACTTTGTGATGTAATGATAGTTTGTTAAGCAGTAATCTAAAACAGCATGACCGTGAACCTGTCGAATGAAGTACGAAAATTTTGCAGCCATTCATATCGTCTACGACAGATCTTTGAGAACACCAAACAATGTTTTGACGACATCAACTTCGCAGGAAACTTCGATGGCCGTAAGTATTCACCGTGAAGTTTTCAGTTTCACCACCCCCCCCCCCCCCCCCCAAAAAAAAGGCGTTTTTACTCCATGAATTTTCATTCCGATCGTCCATATATAGGATTTTGGTTCTGAGTATAAAGAAAATGATATGATAATGTACCTTTAATCATCTTGACAGGTTTCGGTTCAGCAAACTGGCTAACGTTAAAGTAGATTCGCCAAGCACACAAAACCACCGCACAAATAATAATAACAATAGCAATAACAATGACATAATTTGCAGGAAAAGATTATTAGCAAATTTTGAGAAACAGACACTGAGAGAAAGACAGGACGGATTCGACTGTACAAGACTAGACCTGTTTTGAATTTCAGCTTTATCTATTAAAAAAAAAAAATTGAGTCTTGAAGCATAAATGGAATTAGATGCATATATTCTGCAATGCAATTTTGCCACCTATTCTTCTTCTACAAGATGGGGATGTTTAAACCTGCCCGTGCCCACAGTCTCAAGTAGACTTATCTGGCACACAGTTGCATGCATTGTGTATTTCGTGTAGCCGACTCACCGTCTTAGGACATGAGCATCGGGATCTTTAGAGTCCGTTATGGTCTTTAGGGCATGTGACACAGACTAGACTCGGTTTATAGTCCCATCCGAACGACATAACCTATGTATGAGAGTTTGACACTGTCTTGTTCAAAAAACATGTGAGTGAAACAAACAACAAACAGATTGTAATAAGCAGTTAGCAGAAACTAAATGGAATAACCCCAACCATATGTGATGGAATACACACTAGGTCTAAAACTGATGTAAGAACAAGAAAGCTATTTAATTCCATCCTTCGGATACACACTAGGTCGAAAACTAATGTAAGAATAAGAAAGCTATTTAATTCCGTCCTTCCTAGTACATGAGCTTCTATCAAATAATAAAACTGATGTTTCTTGATATTTTTTGTATTTAAATTTAGCTTGATCTTGAAAATGAAATTTTGAATGGAGCTCCTTCATGGGTGGGGATACATAACGATATCTGCTCCTAAACTTCAGGAACAGGTTTTTTTTTGTGTTTTTTTTAATGATTGACAGAAACAACTGATCAGAACTACTCAGTGAAACTTACTCCCAAATGTCTAGGCTGTGAAATGAAATTGTTGCTATTCTTGTCATTATGATGGTGACCCAAGTCAGGGACACACATGATTTTCAGCAACTCGTCTTGTTGGTGTGAATTAGTTTTATTGGTTTTGCTCTCTTTTCATCCCCAATTTGCTTCTCTTAGTTTTAACTTAATCATAATGCATGTTTTCCATGAGTGTTTGCAATGTGAAAGTGCATGTGTGTGTGTGTGTGTGTGTGTGTGTGTGTGTGTGTGTGTGTGTGTGTGGTTCTCTTTTTCATCCCCATAACTTGCATAAGTGTGAAATGATCATTGTCAGGTCAATGGTGTTCACATGAGAGAAGAAGCTGGCCCAGTTACTGTCAATTAAACAGATTAATTGTTTCAGCTTTTTTGATATGCATCATACTAGGTATTATGCTGAAAGTGGTATGAAGTATTTTGGAAAAAAAAACATTGTAAAGAATGTACATTGTGTGGTCATAAAATACTGCCTGCTCTTCTGTTATAACATTCTGATAGTATTTTATTGTAAGGTTGCACACAATGACAGACACACATAATATGCTTGCATTCACACACACACACACACACACACACACACACACACACACACACACACACACACACACACACACAATATGCATGCACTTTCAGTTTCACAGCTTTCACAGATTGCAAACGCTCATGGACAAACATGCATTATGACTAAGTTATAACCCAAAGAAAAAAGTGCCATAAACTGTTGCTGATCCTTCAGTTCAGTGCAGGCATTGTAGGTTATGTAGTACTAATTCAACAAAATGAGCAATTTTGTGCACATAGCAAGCAGGACCAATCTTTCAGGTGAGCATGCTTGCCATCTGACAAGCACCCTCCTGTCTGTACCTCTCCTTTGCAACCACAAACATGATTATCGTGTCTTTTTTTTTTTCTTGCATATGTTTGGGCAGAGTATAGAATATTTTAAAAGAAATGATAAGTGTGAAGTTGTCAAAAGATGTACTATTTTTGTGACATGAAATTTCATTCCAGACGTGTTTTTACTCAAAGTTGTTTTAATATGGATCGTATGCTGATGATGGAAAGATAACTGGTCACTCGGTCTCGCTGCAATAGGGATATATACAAACTAAACAAAGGAGAAAACAAAAGAAAAAGAACAAAAAGTACATTGGCTGTGTAGCCATCATAACATGGATCTTGACTTCAGTATCTGAAGTCTTTAAAAAAAACAACCAGCAAAAAAACAAAAGTAAACAAACAAACCAAACCCATGCTTTTATTGCAAAATCTTGCATGAATTTCAACATGTTCAAACCTGAAAAGGCTCCCATACAAACAGTACTTTTGAAATGCTTCTAATTGTGTATATTTATTTAGTTTTCATAATACTTTTTCTAAGAGTAAAACAGCTAAACATTTTCATCTGATCTAAGATTTTTCAGAAGGCAGAATGAAGTCCAGTGTGTTTTTTGGAAAATTTGTTGTAATGAGTCTATTTTGAGAGTTGACTTCAACAAGGTGACAGCCATGATATGGCACTTTGCCATTGGCTGGGCTATAAGCAGCATTATCTCTTATCTTTCATACTGACAGTGGTTTATCTTCCTTTTTTAGTTCTAATTACATTCTCACTTTTTTGTGATGTGGAACATGTAAAAACTCTAGTTAGGCATATGAAATTCCATGTCCTTGTATGCTAAAATATGAAACAAGTTTTGTTGACATTTTTATATGTTTAATGAACCAGTAAAGAAAAATGTAACAGTTGTGAAGTGGAGTCTGTCACTGTTGTGACATGAAACTGACTGACAAATATCACAGCACAAATGAAATGCTCTGGCTGCAAGGAGGCTATATCATAGTATATGATATAGGCTTGACAACAGTAATGCAGCGGAGGTGTTTGCATCAAATAAATGCTGAACATATTTGGATGATAAAAAGAAGAAATATGACATTAACACCACAAATCGCATGGTTCGGATCAGAAACCTTCCATGTTTGGTTTCCTGTCATATCCGACATATCATTGTTTTAATTTCATCAGCAGTACAGATAGATAAACCGTGACAAAAGGTAGACTTACCAGTGTTTGTGTTCAAGATGGTGTCTTTCAACAGATAAAATTTTGAATGAACAAAACTGATGACTAACATACTATTTATCATTTTGTTTTGTTGTTTATTTGATTTTTTTTTAAATTAAGAATTCAGGACAGGAAACCATAGTTTTGTTTTTTTTCTTTTTTTATCATGACTAGTGCATTCTCAAACTGCATATTTAAAATGAACAGAGAGAGAAATGAAATCCCAATTAAAACTATTATATATATTAGATAATTCAGTTAAAACATTGTTTGGTAATGAAATGAAGAAATATCAATGACTGTCTGAATGAAGTCTTCATCAGACTTTGATTTGACATTACAGTAGTCCATTTCAATTATGGTTCAGATTACTTAGGTTTACTCTGAACAACCCCCCTCTGCTCACAAACATTCAGTTTCTTTAATCAGAGTATCTGCATTGTGAAACTATGTTCTGACTTTTTTAAAATTATGAGTTAAAACAAATGAATACATGTAGGTGTTGACTAGCCAGTCCAGAAGATTTGGGGGGGGGGTGGGGGGGGGGGGGGGGGGGGGGGGGAGCGGAGGGAGAGAAGAGAAAAGAAAAGAAGTTTGAGATGACACTGGAATTTGCTAATTTCCACGACTAAAACACGCACTATATTTTTCTTTTCTTTTATGAGTGTGTGTATGTATCATGTATACATGTATGATTTTTATATTTAAAAGGTGTAATGAACCTAACAGATTTAATGAAGTAGTCCAGAAATAGCTTGATAGTGATGATACACTAGCTGTGAGTGATGAGGTTGACACTACCAACGCGATTGGAAGACAAGAACTGAACTTTTGGAATGTATTTTGAAAGTGTTAAGTGTGGAAATGCCTTTGTGCAAGACAGTACTCATGTCAAGGAAGAATCTCCCTGCATCAAAAACTGGGTCTGCTAACCCCAGTACAGGAATACATACTTTTTACAACTGTTTCTTTCTGTTGTGGCAGTGAAAACAAAAAGGAAAAGATTCTTGGTGAGCAAGACGCAATTATATAAATAATGACACTAACAGTAAGTAGAGTAATTGTTTCTAATGTTGTGATCTGCTTTCAAACTAGAATGTAGTGGATGGATTCCTAGGAATGTTACTTACTTAGTGCATGGGGCAGTCCAGTATAGAACAAACTATGGGAGTATTTTATCAGTTGTTGCAACCATGACAGAAATTTGATATATGGCTTTTTTTCCCCACAATAACATCATGATGGCGCAATGTTTTGTTTAGTCCAATGTAGGGAGGCATGTTTTTACAACTGTTGTATGATGTTTTATTTTCAAAAAGAGTCACATAAACGATATATCTACAATGTATATCTTTACTTGATGCCATATTCTTTTGTATTTAAGGTGTAATTTAATTAACATTCAGTTTATAAGAAAAATACACAAGTATTGGTTGAATTGTATGAATTTTATTTATTTAATGTGAGCAGCACCCAGAATACTCACACACACATGCACAAGTGGATGCTTGCACACACACACAAGCATGCACGCACATACACGCGCACGTGTGCACGAACGCAGACATGCATGCACGCGCGCGCGCAGCAACCCACACACACACACACACACACACACACACACACACACACACACACACACACACACACACACAGCAAAGAGAGAGAGAGAAAGAGATCACAATAACATACTGATTTTAGAAAAAAAACGTCTTTGGCCTTTCAAGGGAGTGTCCCCACACCACTGTTTCTGAAAACAACCCTGTAACTAACCAGTAGTGTCTTTTATGTTCACAAATTTTCCACTATTTGTAATTCAACATATATTCAAGATAATGACAGTGTGTGCCTGTGATGTCTGTGCATTTGTCATCAACATTTTTTTCATTTTTCTTATAACTCAACCCATTGTTATCACTGCTATCATAATACATGACTGTGTTTTGTTGAACTTAAGTTTGGATGGTAATCTATCTAGAGTGAACAAGCAGTTATACATGCTGACATTAGAATAAACTTGGTATTGTGTTTCTGTGTTGTAATATCAGTGACAAAGCAGTTATACATGCAATATTATTGCTTGCTTTCTTATGATTCAACTGTGTTCAAAATTCCACTTGAAAGCATCACAGTGAATATGATATTTGTTCATCCAGCCCCAGTGGTCACTGCGGAACTGCTGAAAGAGGAGCAAGCAGAAATTGTTCAGACAGTGGGGCAGCCCCCAAGCTTTGTGGTGTTTGGTCAAACCCCGTACGCCAAGTCACGCCTCATCAATGAGCTCTTCAACAAGAATGTGCTGCCGTACCCAGAACACGATGCCTGTACAGGCAGCCGATGGAGGCTGGTGCGGTTCAAACAGAGAGAAACCACCACCGCCTTCTCCCCTTCCAACTTCAGCTTTACTGTGCCAGATGACTGCAACATGGGTGACAGTTTTGAGGCAGAAAATCCGTCCTGGGTTACCATTCCTCTGCAGGAGTTGGTAGTGCCTGAAACCGATGCGTGGCGACCAAAGAGGGACGGCTCCAGCCGTGTCCCATGTCTGGAGGTGATTCTGAATCACCCCCTGCTGCGGTTTGGCACGCAGGTTGTGATGGCTCCGTCAGGGTGTGCAAGACTGTCGACAGAAGCTGTGAGAGAGTGTGTGGGCTCTGGACCTGCAGTTCTCCTGTATGGGTTTGTTAATGACTGCCTGAGTGAAAAGGTAGGTTTCAGTTGTCGTGAACTTCTTGTAACTTGGGTGTATGTTTTCTTTCTGTTCTTTGATCACACGTGTGCCTGCCTCTCTGCTTCTCTTGGTCACTGCCTATCTCTGCTTCTGTCTCCCCATCTCTGTCTCTGTCTATTTGCTTGTCTTTCTGTCTGTCTGTGTCTCTGTCTCTGCCTCTCTGCTTCTCTTGGTCACTGCCTATCTCTGCTTCTGTCTCCCCATCTCTGTCTCTGTCTGTCTATTTGCTTGTCTTTCTGTCTGTCTGTGTCTCTGTCTCTGCCTCTCTGCTTCTCTTGGTCACTGCCTATCTCTGCTTCTGTCTCCCCATCTCTGTCTCTGTCTGTCTATTTGCTTGTCTTTCTGTCTGTCTGTGTCTCTGTCTCTGTCTCTCTGCTTCTCTTGGTCACTGCCTATCTCTGCTTCTGTCTCCCCATCTCTGTCTCTCTCTGTCTATTTGCTTGTCTTTCTGTCTGTCTGTGTCTCTGTCTCTGTCTCTCTCTGTCTCTCTCTCTCCATGATAATACAATATAACATGATACTGACATTGATTCATTAATCATACACTTACATACAACTTTTGTCAGCTACTACAAGTTACTCTTTATACAGAGCAAAGAGCAGTAGAAAGTATCAAAATTAAGATTTTTGTTCATTAAATTTCCTATTACCTTTGATAGTCCAGCTTGTACATAAATAACTACTGGTAAATCCTGATTGTTGTGATGTCCATACTGTTATCAGTGCATTCCCTCCCCCACCTCACCCCCCCCCCCTGTCCTTGGTGAAGATGTGCATGAAACTAAGTGTCCAGTATAACTTAAGTAAAGTGGTTTTTATTAAAACATTTCTCTGGAAGGGCTTGCATGTAATGATCCAAGCTATAAAGTGAAATGCAGATGAGCCTGGGTATACCTGCGAATCTCAGTGTCCTATAAATTCAGGGCAGACAAGAAAGATACGAAACTCAGAAGGTGGGCAGAAAAAGGAAACAGAAGCAGTTGTTGATTATCTAAAATGCAAAAGTAATGGCTTTTTTTTCTGCTCATAAGAATTCTGTAAAGTATGAAAAGAGGTAGGAAGCATCATTTTAATAAATTCATAGCATCGGTACTGTGTTTTCAGGATGTCCAAGACTTGGATAAAATCAGCAACGTGACAAACTTCCAGCCAGTAGCGTTTGTTCGTGTGCCACGACCAGGGTCGCGCACCACTGACACCGATCCTCCAGACGGGCGCCTCATTCCAACGTACAGCAAGGACAAGTGGACCCATCCTTGCACTCGGGGTCAACAGGGAGTAATGCTGATTTTCATACCCCCACCACCGATTTATACCAGCAGCTCTGCAGTCTGGGCTACTTGCCAGGCTCTGAGGAGGAAGCCCTGCATCGGCAAAGGTTGTCCCAGGACTACTTTGCCATGGAGAACATCTTCATTGAATCCTTCAATGAATTTGCGTCCGCTTTCTCACAGTTTGCCCGGCAGGCGTTCCAGAGGTACTTGATCAACGCCTCCACGGTCATGAACAACGCTCACACTCGCTGCCTCAACATGTTCATCTTGTCAGCGTTCGACATGGCCAGAGAGATTATCATCACCCCAAAGAAGCTGGAGTTTGCTCAGTCCAAAGAACAGGAGTTGTACCAGGCTCTGATGGCCGTTGCTGTTTCCAAGGTCAGCGAAATCAAGGATATCGTTGGTCAGACAATCTTGGATCTCTCAGAGAGAATCCAGGAGGATGCAGCCAATTTTGACTTGGCTAGTCATGGTGAGTTATGCTAGTTTCTTAGTAACATTGATAATGTTGATACTGAATGATAATAAAGATGGATAGTTCTCATGAATAACATTTCCATGCAAATTTGCATATCTTAGCTCAACACGCAGTAGAAGTCTTTAAGTTATTGTCGTGTTTTTACGTTTAACAGTGTGTGGATCATCAACATTTTCGGCCATTGATGTTGGTATCGTTCAGCTCTTTTTCTTCCTAAAACATTTGTGTCTGTAGGCCATGACTATAACAGATCATAAGAAATTCTAATAATTTTTTTGTATGAAGTCTTACTGTTCTGATGATATTTGTAATAAATAGGTGATGGATCATTTTCCCATCTGGTACCTGTCATGCTAGCTGAAGACTGCATTAGATATGCAGAGGCATGTGGTACTGGTCACTGAGGGTTAAACAAAAACTATGAATCAATTTTGAATGCTGTGAAAAGTGAAGCTAATTCCAAGGTTTTCGTACATATTCTCTTTTGTAAGTCTATTTTTATGAATCATTTTTGGCCTGTACTTTTCTTACATTGTGGTAGGAGGGGGAGGGGGGAGGGGGGGAGTGACTTGCTATCAATAATGTATATTGTTGTGTCTGTCATTTAGGTATTGAAGCGAAAGATGGGAGACTGTCATCACGAGAGGTCAGCCTCTGCACAGAGAAGATCCAAGACATGGTGTTGACTCACATCAACAACCATGTAGCCAACAAACTCCTCAGTTCTTTCCATATTTTGCGAGATTCATACACAGGTTGGTATACTGTAAACTGATTGGGAAGTATAATGATGCAGTGTGGATGATGATGCACATATGTGTATAATGATGCTCAAAAATACTAAAATCAATGCGCCAGTTTTACATTGTGTAGCATGTTACAGACCTTTTTTTCATAGGTAGACAGTATGGAAGAAAGTGTTCTCAAAAATCAAAACACAAAACACAAGCAGATGATATGAGGAAGTAATGTATGTAAGTGCTCTTATTCTAACCGAAACTAGAACTGTTCCAATCTGCCCCGACCAGCTCCTATCCAGTGCTGACTTTGCAACGGCTTCGTTGGAAGACTGGGACCTCACAGTTGAGTTTTATCTACCAATTGATGCACCTCTGAGAGTGTTGCTCAATTTTCCTGACCAACACATGCAGGTGTCTGTTCCTTTTGGGCCTGGTTAACACTAGGATATATTATGAAAGCAAGTGAAGAGTACAGCCCTGTCATGCAGTCTCAGACCGAAATGGAAATCTGTAGCATCATTCTCATTACCCTCATTCTCACTGATCAGCCATAAAAAAAGTCTCAAATTCTGTAGCCCATATTGCCCTGTTCTCGTGGTGACCTCAGTTTCGATGTCCTGTCCATGTCTGTGGCCTTGGTTTGATTCCGTCAGGTCACCGGTATTGGTAAATTCATGGGCACTGTCGTTGGATGGACGTGGAGGCACCCTCCAGAGGGAGAGTTCACCCAGGCTGGCTCCACGATCAAGCAGTTATTGTCGTCAGTAGGGGGCGTAGTTGGTGGTGTCCTGCGTAGGTTGGATCAGAACAGACACCACTGAACACCACCAAAGTGACTTGGCAGCTATGCAGTGTCTCCTCCAGTGAGTTGCCTCTTGGCAACTTGACATTGACCGCTCTCTGTGGATTGCTGGTTCTGGGGCTGTAGGGGGCTGGAATGGGCCATGGTTGTGGATGGAGGTCGGAATGAATGGCATGGGTGCAGTACCACGAGGTGGCGCAGAAGATGGGACAGCAAAAGAACAAACAAAAAAGAACTGTTTCAATCTCTTGCTGCTAACAGTTGAATTGATTGACAAATTAACATTTTGCTGTTAAAGACGCTTTGTTTGGAATGATGACGGGACTACTGACAGTTATACCCCAGACACTGATTGACCACCCACTGAGTCTGCCCCCCCCCCCCCCCCCCCCCCCCCAAAAAAAAAAAAGAAAAATCATAGTGCATTTCAGTTAACTTCCTCAACTGGGAATCACCTTCAGCTGAATAGCAGTGAGATGCTTGAGTAAAAAATGCAGCAAGAGCATGAAAATGAAACTCAACAGTGGTTTGTGAGAGGAATTCACTTTCTGATATGATTTAATGGTGGAAAGATGGTCTGCGCTTTGTGCATCCACAGCATTGAATTAAGACAAACAAAAAATTGATAAGAAAAAAATCTTTTCCAGTTGAAAGTAAATGCAATACTTTCACCTTTTTTCTTGGGAGTTGTTCTTGCTCTCTGTCTGTCTGTCTGTCTCTCTCTCCTCTCTCTCTCTCTCTCTCTCTCTCTCTCTCTCTCTCTCTCTCTCTCTCTCTTTTCTCTCTCTCTCTCTCTCTCTCTCCTGTCTATCTGTCTCTGTCTCTCTCTCTCTGCCTTTAATTTTTCCTGTGTGAGTGTAATCTGATGAGAGGGGATGTGACATAGGCAGTTGGGTGGGGTGAGGAGGGGTGGGAGCTAGGGAAGGCATGTGAAGATTGTCATTGTATCTAATTGTTTCAATGAATCTGTTTTACTTTTCTTCATCATTTCTTCAAAATGATTAAGTTTCTGTGACTCAGAATTTGTTTTCATATTGTTCCATGGTGTTAGATGTTACAAGCTATGTTAATCTAGCAGTGAAGTGGTTTCACTAAAAGTTTGTGCGACAGGAGGTGTGTCACTTTGTGTTGTTCTTCAGAATCCAGTAACATGAAAGTAATACAACATTTAGGTAAGCTATATTGCCGGCAGTTTGGAGTCATGCCTTTTGTTCATTTCATTGATCTAAAAAACAAAACAGAATTTTCCAGAGCAAATGTTGGGCATTCTTTCAGTCAACAAATGACAAACAATCTTTTACGTGTTCACACCCACACCCACACCCACTTCACATGCAGGCACACACGTACACATGAAAAGGTTGAAAATGTTTGATATTTCATAAAATCTTTAAGTCATAATTTGACCCAGCAGTACTCGAATGATTCTCAGATTTCATGACAGAGGGTTAGAAAAAATCCTCAGAGTTTGAGGTTTGTGGCGCACTTTGGGAAACATTGATGAAGTTTTGAGTGAGTTTTTTTTTTTCCTCCATGCATCTCCCTTGCTGAGTCAGAAGCATAGTGTATGTATGTGTATCATTGCATTGGCATATGTTTGTGTAGTCATGCAATATGTGAGTGTGTGTGTGTGGTGTGTTGTGTGTGTGTGTGTGTGTGTGTGTGCACATTTTGGGGAAAGAAGCCCATAAATAAGAGTGGTCAAACCAAAACAAAAAATTATTAAAGTCCCAGCACAGTTCCAAACTCAGTGTTGAACTATGTCAGATGCTGAGACCATCAGTCAATATCAGACGACAAGTCAAGGAGGGGTTAGTCTTATAAAGTTATATGCATCTGGAACTGAAGCTGCCATTAGAAGTTTTGTTTACATCAAGTGACATACAATATGTCTAGAGAGGAGTATATGTGTATCAGTGTGGGCATGTGTATGTGCAGTCATGCAAATGTGTGCGTGTGTGTGTGTGTGTGGTTGGTTTATCTAATACACTTATCATTCCAGGTGAATTTTGTAAGTGTATGGTATGTTATTTTAGAATGTTTCTGTATATTTTGAAAGGTTTTCTGTAAAGATCATTTACTTTTGTTCTTATGTTTACCTACTTTCCGGTGTTAATGTAATGCATGTACTGGCAGGGACCCTGACACGCTGCTTGGAAAGCCTGGAGGATCAGGCCAAGTCACCTGAAGAATCAAAAACAACAGATGCACTTAAACAGGTGATTGATTACCATAGATGCACTTAAACAGGTGATTTCCATAGATGCTTTCAAACAGGTGATTATCATAGATGCTTTCAAACAGGTGATTATCATAGATGCTTTCAAACAGGTAATTATCATAGATGCTTTCAAACAGGTGATTATCATAGATGCTTTCTAACAGGTGATTATCATAGATGCTTTCAAACAGGTAATTATCATAGATGCTTTCAAACAGGTGATTATCATAGATGCTTTCAAACAGGTGATTATCATAGATGCTTTCAAACGGGTGATTTCCATAGATGCTTTCAAACGGGTGATTATCATAGATGCACTTAAACTGGTGATTGTCATAGATGCACTTAAACAGGTGATTTCCATAGATGCTCTCAAACAGGTGATTATCATAGATGCTGTCGAACAGGTGATTTCCATAGATGCTCTCAAACAGGTGATTATCATAGATGCACTTAAACAGGTGATTTCCACAGATGCTTTCAAACAGGTGATTATCATAGATGCACTTAAACAGGTGATTTCCATAGATGCTTTCAAACAGGTGATTTTCATAGACCCTGTCAAAAGTGGTGATTTTCATAGATGATCTCAAGCAGGTAGTGTTTTCATGGATGCTTTCAAACCAGTAATTTTCGTATTACTCTCAAACAGGTGATTTCCATCGATGCTGTCAAACAGGTAATTTTCATAGAAGCTCTCAAATAGGTAATTTTAAGAAATGCTGTCAAACTGGTAATTTTCATAGCTCTCTCAAACAGGTAATTGCCGTAAATGCTGTCTAATAGGTGATTTTCATAGATGATGTCAAACAGGTGATTTCCATAGATGCCCTCAAATGTTGTCTAATAGGTGATTTTCATAGATGATGTCAAACAGGTGACTTCCATAGATGCCCTCAAACAGTCAATTTTCATAGATGGTGTCAAACAAGTGATTTCCATAGATGCCCTCAAACAGTTAATTTTCATAGATGGTGTCAAACAGGTAATTTTAATAAATGCTCTCAAATAGTTAATTTTCATTGATGGTGACAAACAGCTGATTTTCATCTATGCTGTCAGACTGATTTTTTCCATATATGCTCTGCAGAAGGTGTTTTCATAGTTACAGTCAAAATAATTATTTTTACAGGTGCTCTGAAACAGATGATTTCTGTTGATGTCGAACTGATCTCTATTTTTTTTTCTTTCATACATGTTCTCAAATTGGTGATTTTCATAGATGATATCCAACATATGATTTTCGTAAGTGCTGTCAAGCAGGTAATTTCATAAGCACACGTTACACTGGTGAATTTCATACACAGTCTCAAACACATTGAACAGATGATTTTTATAAACTCTCTCAGATTTGTGATATTCATGAATATGCTGAATGGAACCTTTAGTATCGCCCAGACGACTCATATTTATGTGTCTCATAATACGCTCAGTTATCAAATGCTTTGGGATAGGAGAAGGACATTTAGGCAGGTGTGGGGAACCAAAGGAGCAGAGTAAGGGGAAGTTGGATGGAAAAGCATTCATAGAGTTGACAGATTGTCATGGTATGTTCTTCTTGCAGATTCTGAATGCGGCCTACCAAGTTGAGATCACAGTTCGTTCCAGTTCCTCTTTTGTAAGCAGTTTCTTGGAGAGAATGAAACAGGTCAGAGATTCACTCAACCCTACTTGATTGGAAGTTTCAGTATTATGCTGAAAGTGGTCTGTTTCATCTGATCTTTTTCCTGCGTTAAATTCCTTGTGCAGAACAGAATAACATGCATGTATAATGAAATGTGTTCCAAAGGTGGAATTCCTCCAAACAGCAGAGAATTTAAAGTTCTGATAGGTATCTGAACACTGAATGTACAAAATATGTGGGACAGCACAACAGAGGAAGTGTCACTGGTAATACTCCTAGCATAACATTATCAGTCTCTAAAATCCCCCGAAGTCGGAGTGTGGCTGCCCATGTGGCGGGGTAATCAAAAACGGTCACACACGTAATGTTCTCATCCCCAGCTGATGCATTTGTACCATAGTGTTCAAGTACTTCGGCTGTTTGGATGATCCCTGGAGTCTTTTAGCCAGGGTACGACATCAACAACAACAACAACTGGTAATACTTGCACAGTTATTAGACTGTAGTCCTGGTGGTAGTTTAGTGTAAGAAGTCATTTTGGAGGGTGTGAAAAGGGAAAAGCAACAGAGGAGCTGCTGTTTAGGAACAGGAACAACTGTACTGCTGCAGTTGCTTTTGTTCCTGTTCCTAAGCAGCAGCTGTTCTGTTACTTTTCCTCCACATCCTCATGAAAATACTTATACTTAGCTACCCCTAGGACTACTAACTGCGCAGGTCTTGTCAATGATGCTTGTTCTGTTGTGCTATGGACATATTTTGTAGATTTAATTTTAGATGATTGTGTTTTGGTCCGAGCTGGTTGGAGTTTACTGATGCAGCATGTATTTCTAGGATGGCGGGTTGTGATCGCATCTCCAGCTGACAGCACTTATGATCCTCTTTCGTTTTGGAGGAATTCCACCATAAGAACACATTCTCTCCCTCCCACCCCCCACCCCGCACCATCCCCCTTCTCCGTCACTCCCATGCCCTACCTCAAAAAACAAACAATAACAACATCTTAGAGGAAGGGATTTGCTACATATTGTCAGTAGCTTAAATGAGCCCAGAATGCGCACAGATGTTGACGTCTTTCTTTCTTTCTTTTTTTTTTCCTCAAAATTTCCAACATGGCAGTGGAGGGGATGGAAAGTTGGGAGGGTGAGGGAGGGAAAAATGGTTTGTCTGCATATTTCTCCGAACACATTTTCTTTTCTTTTTTAAGCCTAAACCTTTTAAGCCTTGACCTAGGTAGCCACACACATTATCGCTTTTCAAGAGGATGAAGATAGGAGCATAAATGGCAAGGGAGAGAAATCATGCTGCCTGAGGTGGACAGAGAGAGAGTACCCAGTTGTTTCCATAGTATTTTCCCCTGATATAGGATAATCCATAATTATTTGGAACTTGCCCAGAAGTTTGACAGAGTTTGTTGTCGCACATGAAACAAGTCAGCGTCTATGAGCAACCTCCACACTTCCTTTTTATTTGGGAGGGTTTTTTTGTGTGTTTGTTTTTCTTTTTTTCCTCTCAGCAAGGGAAACGGGGGGAAAAAAAAGTGCGGAACAGCACTTCCAACTGAAGTTAGTGTGAGAAACTTTAATTTTCGTTCTTATGCTAACTACAGTCTGGGGAGTATCGCTTTGTTCATTTTTGGTATCTGTTGTATGTGATGCCTGAAGAAGACATACTTTTAAAAAATTCCTTTGTTTCATTTTGTGTTTTAAATACTGTTGTTTTCCACCTTCTTTCATCTGTTCGTTTGTATTTTGCCCTGGTAGTTGGAAAAGTTAATGCAGGCCTCAGGGCCAGCTTGTATAGAAAAAGAAGGCTTTTGGCCTTGGCTTATCATATGAACAAGAAAGAGAATCAAGTCTGGAATAGTTTAAGGGTTCTGACTTTTCATGGAAGATAGATGTGTGTGGTGTGTGTGTGTGTGTGTGTGTGTGTGTGTGTGTGTGTCTCCAGATGATGAAGACTATGCTGTTGAGCACTCCCCCTGAACTGGACAGCGAGTGGAGAAGGAAAGTGGCTGCTGACATGCTGTCTAACCTCAGCACAGCCAAGTAGGTCGCAGGTGTGCGGAGGCTCTGGAAGCCCTGCCTTTTTTCTTTTGCCTGTCTGGATTTTGTCTATTAATGTGTATGTATGTTGTTTCATGACAGGAAAATTTGTGTATCAGTGTGTGTTTATGTTGTTTCACGACATGAACATTTGTGTATAACTGTGTGTTTTTGTTGTTTCATGACATGAAAATTTGTGTATCACTGTGTTTGTATGTTGTTTCATGACTGGAAAATTTGTTGTCATTATGTTTGTATGTTGTTTCATTACATGAAAATCTGTGTATCACTGTGTGTTGATTTTGTTTCATGACAGGAAAATTTGTGTATTAATGTGTGTATATGGGGTTTCCTGATGGGAACATTTGTGTATCACTGTGTGTATATGTTGTTTCATGACAGGGAAAATTTGTGCGAGTATATTGTTTCCAGATGGGAAAATTTGAATATCACTCTGTGTGAACATTATTTCCTAATGGAGAAACTTTGTATGTCACTGGGTGTGTATGTTGTTTCATGATGGGAAAATTTGTGTATCACTGTTTACTGAATGGAAAAAAATTGTGAATATGGGGACAGATTCCACTCCTGCTTTTCATTTTAATTG
Source organism: Conus ventricosus (assembly GCA_018398815.1). Taxonomy (NCBI): domain Eukaryota; kingdom Metazoa; phylum Mollusca; class Gastropoda; order Neogastropoda; family Conidae; genus Conus; species Conus ventricosus. The sequence continues at coordinate 37,634,692 of CM031604.1, read as the reverse complement.
GAGCAGATAGTATGGTATGATTTACTGTGTTATATGAGTGCCTTCAGACCAAATCAACACAAACCAAACTGATCCAAAACAAGTCAACCCAAATCATATTAACATAAAACAAATCGGCTGAACCAAATTACCCAAACCAACTCAAACTAACCCAACCCAGACCAAATCAGTCCAAACTAGCCCAACCCAAAACAACATAAACCAAACCAGATTAGACTAAACCAAAGCAAACCACACCAACCCAAATCGTATGAAACCAGCCTAACCCAAACCAAACAAACCAATTCAACCTGAACCAGCCCAACCCAGACCAGACCAGACCAGCCAAAACAGCTGAACCTAATTAAAACCAATCCATCCTAACCCAAACAAAAGCAAACCAGCCAACCAAGAACAACTCGGATCAAACAAACCCAAACCAACCCAACCCAGATCTAGCCAAACCAACCTAACCACAACCAAATTGAGAAAATGAAGGAAACAAACAAACCTAAGCCTAACCAAATCAACCTTAATCAGATCAGCTTAAACTGAATCAATCAAATCAAATCAATACAAATGAAACCAGTCCAAACAAATTAACCTAAATCGTATCAACCCAAGCGAAATCTACCCAAACTAACCCTGTGAATGAGCCAAAGCCAAATCTGCCCAAACCAGATCAGAACCAAATCAGCCCGGACCAAACCATAATGATATCAGCCGAAATCAATTCAATTTAAACCAGACAAACTGAAACCAAATTAAACCAAGCCAGACACTTAACTGAAACCAAATTAGACCAAGCCAGACACTTGCTCATCTGTCACCTTACATTCTCCCACCTCATCCCCACCCTTAGATAACCAAGTAAAGTAAATGACTAAGTTGAGTGGAATAGGTTGATGTGTAACTGAATGAAGAGAGGAGTGAAGGATGACGTAAGGCGTGGTCTGTGTTGCCCAGGTTGGCCAAGTGTATTGCGGGGCAGATCCGAGACAGGCTGCACCATTCCCACATGGCCTTCACTACTGCTCTTGAGCAGCTTCAGGAGCAGCACGAGGGACGACTCAACAGCATTGAGGAGCAGCGCCTCAAACTGCGCAAAGTGCATGCCCCTCGTCTGGCCAAACTGGCCCTGGAGTCCACATCTCTTCGAGATGTGGTTTTATTTGGTATGCCATGCGAGACTGGAGATCTTCGTCTGTTTTACCAGATTGTAGTTCTTGTTCTCAGTTTGAATCATCCGTACATGTTCATTGATGGAGTCTTGAGACCTTTAGAGTTTGGGATGGGTTTGACATGTTAAAGAACTGTTACATGGGTGAAACTTTTCCGTCTATGGACGGAAATCCGTCAAAATGACTTTCAGTCTTGACGGAACTTCCGTCAATTTAAAAAAAAAAAAAAAAAAAAACGATTTATCAGTTCCGATTTTGTGTTCGATCCAAGTTTTCCATCTCATACCGGAAGTAGCTGTTTCTGTGTTTCCGGCATCTTCACAGGCTAACATTGGCGCGTCTGACTGACAACGAAAGTTTGCACGGTGCTCCAGAAATTAAGTAGTCATGGCTTTTTTGAAAGAAGGAGATCCAGTAGCATGCGTCGAGGGCCAAATTAGAAACAAATGGAGATGACAATGGCTAAACGAAACTGATGACGACGGCAATGAATATCGCAAGTGGTGCAAGAAAATAAATGTGGCCGGCACGTGTTTCTGTATCGTTTGTTCAAAAACGATCAGTTACGGAGCGAACGGAAAAAAAGAAACTTCGAAGCCATGCTGATCACCCAGAGCATAAGAAAAACATGAAGGCGAGTTAACATTTTTGTATTCTTTGCTAAAGTAATTAGAATCAAATTAAAAAGTTGATGGGGGGGGGGGGGGGGGGAGGGATTGGGGGGGCTAATTATACTTATAGTTGATATTTTGGTGGGGTGGGAGTAATTTAATGTATATCAGGGGTGGAAATTTTTCCAATTTTTTATTGTTTGGATTTTTTTAAAGAGTAAGTTTCCTTTTTTTTTTAATATTACTTTCAGGTGGTGGGTGGGGGGGGGGGGGGGGGGGGTTCTTAGAATTTTTATTATTGTGAGTGGGGGTTTTGTTGTTGTCAGTTTTCATTTTGTTTGTTTATTTATTTATTTTTTTAGTCCCTTTCCTTAAAAAAAATCATGTTTGTTATGATACTTTTTTAGGAAAAGAAAAGGTGGAAAAACAGAAATGACCTGAATCCTCCCTACACTTTACTTTTTTTTTTTAAATTTCACCAATTCCCACCTCGGAATGTTTATCACAAGCAGCCAAAAAAAATGTAGCTACTGTCTCCTCCACGTCTAGCCTATTTCCAGCTGCAGCCCACCTGTCCACATTTCTAATTGTTGTCATCTGTGCCCCGTCATGTTCAGTCTGCTTCTTCAGCTGCTCCATTATCTCCAGACCTGGCTCCAGTAGAAAACGAAAAGCTGGTGCTGCAGACATCAGGCAGTTTTTCAAGCGCCCACTGCTGGACTGAAAGACTTTTTTTTTCTTCATCTTTCCTTTCTTTTTCTTTCTTTTTTTTTTTTTAGTTTTCTTTACCACTCATTGTTTGACAGGGCAAGAGAATTTCATTAATATATGACTGCTTAATCAAAATCAACTCGTCCTTGCTTTTGTTTAACACCATGGAAAATGATAGAAATGTGGATGACAGCTTTGCATTTTATTGATGGACAATTCTGAAAATGATTGAAAGGATGAATTATACTTCATGTATATGGTGGCTTTTTGACAGTGAGGACAAGAGGAACTGACAAGATAAGAAGGCCACCTTTGTTCATCCATTTTCTATATGTGGTGTGGTTTGCTAGGAAAGACAAAATGTGCTGACAACATGTCAACTTTGATTTCTCCTTATTTAAGATGGTGTGATTCTTTGGACTTAAAAGACAAATGGTGCCGGCAAGAATAAGGCTACTTTGGTTCCTCATTGTGCATCTCAAATGTGTGAGCATGTATATTCTTTTTACACACAGTCTTGATTCAAATAGTAAAGTGACCATTTTAAACAATTTGTGGGGGAAATTTTGTTGATTTTTGGAATGTTTTGATCAGTTCAGATTGGGTGAGAAAAATTTCCCTTTTTGAGTTTTTATATTCTGGTTTATTTCTACACTTTTAGACTTTAACTTTCCTGAGCTTGTACAATAAGCCATGAATATTATTTTTATTCATTTAAATGAATTAATGGAACATAAAGTCTAACATAACTCACAAAAGCATGTTACAGTTAAGGTTTTTACTGCAGAAATCATGTTACAATTAAGCTTTTTCTGGTGCAGGAGAGCCAACGAAATTGGCCTAAAAATTTTAAAAATCAATTTCGCCCCTCTGGACCCCCAACGGGGCGCTGCCCCTGTACCCCGCCGGGGCCCAGGCGGCCCTGGACCCCGGCCTAATTTCAGTCAAATCAAGTTTTGTAGGTTTCACCCATGCTGTTATAATTATGTTTACTTCTATAATTATGTTTACTTCTTCTTTTTTTGTATGTTTACTTCTGTTGAAGTGATGTTTAAGTATTATGTGGATATAATCTCTTTGTGTGTGTATGTTTGTGCATGTGCGTGTGTGTGAGAGAGAGAGAGAGTGGTGTGTGTGTGTGTGTGTGTGTGTGTGTGTGTGTGTGTGTGTGTGTGTGAGCTTGTGCAAGCACATGTGTAAGTTAATGCATATTTAGAATCTTTGTTATATGCAGTATTTTCAGCAACAAATATGACAAGAGTTACCCAGCCTTCGCACCAGAAAGAACATCAGTTTTAGATCACTGCCCAAACTTGATTATTACAAAGAAAGTGACACATTCCACATATCTGTGGAAAGGGAGATAACCTGACTTTCTTGGTGTGGTCTTGTTATTGCCTTACAGCATAATACAGATAATCTGTAGCAGCTATTCAACAATAGATGTCATTGATTAGCAGGTTCAGCACATGTATTGTAGGACAACAGACAATACAGAAATATCCTCTGTTGACAAGTAGAACTGGCAGATGTAGTCAAGTGATTGATAATATATCCATTCATTTACTTATGTATTGATCATTGTGCTGTTATTTTCTTTAATCTCATAGTATGATTTGGAAAGTTAGCAAAAAATTCATTTCTGTCTCCATGAGAGTAAGCAGCATAAAGATGCTACCAACATTTCTGAATACACTGGAAGATGTCACTTGTGTTATACCATGGTATCTGCCACCAGATTGTTACATCAAATTATTACCAACCAGTGTGACATGTCCTCATTAGGAATGCCCGCCATGCGCTGTGAGATCGGCCGAGGGCAGTATGGAGTCGTCTACTCCTGTGACAAGTGGGCGAGCTACTCACCAGTTGCTATCAAGTCAGTTGTTCCTCCTGAGGAGAAACATTGGAATGACCTGGCCTTGGAGTTCTTCTATACCAAGTGAGATGAATAGCTGAAGCGGAGTTTGGTTTGACAAGACCATGTGACATGAACAGTGTATGTGTGTGCGTGCACCTGAGCACATGTGTGTGTGTGTGTTGTGTATGTGTGCGCACGCACATCGCGCATATGTATTACTAAGCTCATTGCAGCATTGGTCATGTCTTCCCCCAAAGTTCCACCTTGCGCACAGTTCTAAGCGGATGTGATGTGCCTGCAAACTGATCGGAGACTCATTGCTTTTGAGACTGGTGGCTGTGTGTGGGATACCAACTGCATGCATGGATTTCTGTCCCATTTCTCAGAGGCATTATTCCTGCTTCACTCCTTCCAGCGCTCACAACCACAACCTGTTTCATCCTCTCACGCTTTCAGCTCCAAGGTTCCACAGAGAGCTATCAGTATCAGTGGTGAGGCAGCCTGCCAAATGAGACAGATGATTCTTTGTGTAATATTCACTGATGCCAGTTCAAATGAGACAGATGATTCTTTGTGTAATATTCACTGATGCCAGTTCAAATGAGACAGATGATTCTTTGTGTAATATTCACTGATGCCAGTTCAAATGGGACAGACGATTCTTTGTGTGATATTCACTGATGCCAGTTCAAATGAGACGGATGATTCTTTGTGTAATATTCACTGATGCCAGTTCAAATGAGACAGATGATTCTTTGTGTAATATTCTCTGGTGCCAGTTCAAATGAGACAGATGATTCTTTGTGTAATATTCACTGGTGCCAGTTCAAATGAGACAGATGATTCTTTGTGTAATATTCACTGATGCCAGTTCAAATGAGACAGATGATTCTTTGTATAATATTCACTGATGCCAGTTCAAATGAGACAGATGATTCTTTGTGTAATATTCACTGACGCCAGTTCTGATTCATCGTATGCAGGATACTACTTAACTAAGCTCCTACTGACGAGAATAATTGTTTAGTCGTGGTGTGATGAAAATAAAGTTTCAAAGTAACTTCTTTCGTATTCTGTTATTCAGAAAGCAGTGAAAAGAAATTGTTCAAACTTTTCTTCAGTATTTTTTTGAGAAGATAGTCAAATAATTTTCAGTCTTTTTTTTTTTTAATTCTTCCAAGTTATGCATGGAAAGTAAACGTAATGTAGTCAAGGCTTTCTTGTACATCATGGTTAGAAGCTATCGTGAGAACTCCTGAGTCAAAGTTAGTGTTTGGGTGCTCTATGGCACATGCCTGTGTGCACATGCTTGTACGTTTTCGGTTTCACAAATATGCGCATGTTACTTAATTTTTTTACATGATTCATTGTTTCAACAGAAATATCCCAGAGCACCCGCGTGTGGTGACCTTGCGAGGATCGGTGATTGATTACATGTACGGGGGAGGGATGTCGCCAGCCGTTCTGCTGGTGATGGACCGTCTACAGAGAGACCTTCACACCGCCATCTTGCAGGACTGGACTGGTTTCACAGGTAAAGGCGTTGATTTGTTTTTGAAGCAAAGAAAACGAGTGAAACACAACATTGACATAGCAGAAATGAAGTTTTCAATTTACTCGAATACCTTTGACAGCACCGACAAAGGTTTAGAAAAAAAAATTAAATGTGTATTTCTTTATTGATGCTTTTGTTTGTCACAGCTTTATATTTCCGTCCTGATTGAGACACTTAGTGAAAGGGCAAACAAACAAGGCTTTTCACATTTGTAATCCAATATTTTTGTTGCTGTAGTCTGAGCAGAGGCATGTATCAAACTTGTGTACTACTTAACTATGGAAAATTAACTTCCCAGAAAGTGATGACGTCATTTTTGCACAATATTGTGTTTGTTGTCATTGTTCTAATATTGCCTGACCACTTGCGTACAAGCTTTCATGCGGCATCTATGTTATCTACAAGAAAATAAACCCAGTCGAGTTTGGTATTAAAAGAATTGTTGGGAATTCGCCAATTCAGTCATCTCAATAGCACAGATATATCACATTTTTCATGACAATAACTAATTATCAAACCTATAGCCCCATTTGTAATGGCCGCTCAACCATGCCGAACATATTGCTGCCAGACCAGCTATGCACAGATGACATTCAGTTGGCCAAATACAGTGCGGTTAGCAGGCTGGTGGGGAGCGGCCTGCAGAAAACACCCCTTTCCTCACCTGCATTCACAGCTTGGTCTCTGCAGCTGTAAACTCCCCTGCGACTCAAAACTAAGTAACTTGCTCTGAACAGCCGTGTTGTTTGTATATTAAACTTTCTTATGAGCAGTCAGGCATGGTAAATCACCCACTGCTCAATAACGATGGTTGTTTTGATCTAGAAACTAATTTTTCGTGTTATCATAGTCATTAACTCAATGCAGACGTAACTTTCTGCCACAACCGTGACGCGCTGTGACGCACTATTTTCGGTATTTTTACAAAAAATATACATACACAACCAAACCGAACACAACAATAAGTATTATGTTTTTGAAAGCTTCAAATCATGTTCTTTTAGAAAAAAAATACTACAGTCCTGTGCTCAGTACACACTTTACTCGCCACTGGTTTGAAAAGTGTAGGCAAACGGCTATCAGCAAAACCTTTTTCTCCACGTAAGTATGGATGAAAAATCAATATGATCATAACTGTAGTCAATACAATGTGTAGCAAACACATAAAAACAATGTATCTTTCACACACAGCTGTGTGCATGGTCTAAACCTCAAACAGAGAGCTGCTGTCACATATTTGAAGAAAAAAATGCAAAAATTTCATCATCATTTGGTATGTGCAACTCACCATCGTCACTCATATCCTCTCTGTCCGATTCGGCAAGTTCGGAAAACAGTTCGGAAAAGTTCGATAAGTTCGGAAAACAGTTCCAGTTCTTCATTTGATCGTTCTTCCATTATTCTCTCAGTTACTTCTTGAAATAAGATGTTTCTGTTCGCTACGACTCGCTGACGCGTTGGTGCCGACAACATGATGAACACGGGCAGCCAGAGTTATCTCCAGCTATCCCGTAATATGAGCGAAAAAGTAGAATCAAACGGGAGATATACACCAAGGGAGAGTACCACCTAATAGAGGAGATCCTCAGCTTTCTGTAGATACCACGATTGTTTCCCTTAGACTGCACAGCAGCATGTGAAAATTTGAGTAAATCGTCGATCACCTTGCGGGCGACGTGTCTGTGCGAAGCACTCAACCCGTCGTCGGCCAGGTAATCAACGAGGCGGCAATGAGTTAATAAATGCGGACAACATGCCAGCAATGTATTAAATACTTTAATTTTGACATTCAAAAGCTGGGAGGAGACTAAGGCAAGTGCAAATATTTACATGCAAGCATTCACACAGAATAGAGATAAGGTTGGTATTTAGGCTGCAGACTTATTTTGTAATAAAAATGGCTGGATTCAATAAGAAAATGAAAAAGTTAAAGAAAAATTGCATAGATGATTGTGACCTTGCCACCTTGAATGGTTTTGTTGTCAGCCATATTGAGTTTTAGTAGGTCAGATCAAACCATGCGATAACTAGCAAGGTTTTTGTCTTCTTAGCCAAGTATCGTCATGTGCAAAGTGAAGTGTGACTGAAAGTGCTATTGAGTCTGAGTCAGTGCATTGCATGCGAGTACTACACTTAATTTTGGAATGCTACCCTGAAAGTGAAAATGCAACACTGATTGGGCTACAAAGGTAGTAAATTGACTGAACTGAATCTGTTGATCAGATTACAGGTATCAATTGATGTGGTGGAGGGATTGAGGTTTCTACACAGTCAAGGACTGATCCATCGAGATGTCAAGCTGAAAAATGTGTTGGTAAGGCATTGGTCTACTACAGCTCTCTCTGCACGGAATGTTATGTGGTGTGTTTGTGTGTGTGTGTGTGTGTGTGTGTCCAGTGTGGATGTGTGTTTGTGTACATGTATTTGTGTGCACTGCATTTGTCCGTGTGCATATGTGTCTGTGTGTGCTTCATATGCATGTGTGTGCACGCTTGTATATTTTCATTCTGATAGTGATGGATAAGATGTTTTTATCAAATACTACAGACTTTTTCTTTAACTTGAAATTTTTGTAATGATTGTTTATGATTTTCTTTCCTTTATCACATATTGGCAGATGTACCTGTCTTGACATGTGAATCAAATCCGAGAAGGTGGAAGCTTCTCGAACAACAAACGATCTTCTTTACAGTTTCAAATGTGGAAATGAACACACAAAAGAAGATGTAAAAGAATGCAGAATTAATATACAAAACAAACAAGACAAATGAATTTTGTGCAACAGTGTCTTTAAACGTTTTAATGAGAAATGTAAAGAATGTACAAAACAATATTCCCCAGACAGTAGTCAGCATTCAAAGGCCAATTTGACTTGGACATAGTGGGCTTTGTTTGTTTTTGTTTTCTTTGTAGTTGTTGATGTTCTTTTTTTTCTATAATGGTTCTCTTGTGACCTATCTATTCAGCTGGACAAGAGTAACCGTGGCAAGATCAGCGACCTGGGATTCTGCAAGCCGGAAGCCATGATGTCTGGCAGCATTGTAGGAACGCCTATCCACATGGCGCCGGAGCTTGTGTCGGGTCAGTACGATAGCAGCGTGGACGTCTTCGCCTTTGGTATCCTCTTTTGGTATGTGTGCGCCAACGACGTCCAGATGCCAACCTCCTATCGCCATTGCCACAACAAGGACGAGCTGTGGTACGATGTGAAGAAAGGTAATACACTCTGATAACAACAATAACGAAAGTATATTTCTAATTTCTACATTGTTTTCTTTATCATCAGACACAACAGAAACACTCGCCATGTCACGGTCACACTCAGTGACACATTGTTTGCGCAGCACATTTGATGCAGAATATAAATTGGGTGACTGGAAAAAAAGAAAGAAAAAAGAAAAACATAATCGTAGAGACGAGTACAAATTGGAAACAAATGAAGCAACAGTATGCAAAAAATAATGAAAAAGAAATAGCATTGACCAGTTCCCAAAGACAGGAATGAAAATGGCTACTTTTGGCCGAGCTAGAAACTGATGTGGCCATTTGCGCTTGCTTGTGCCAGTCCACTTGACTTTAAGCATGCTAGTTGATGTTCTCTTTATAGTGGCTTACAGACAATATTTAACAAAAAAACTCAATTAGATTCACTACTTTTCTTTTTACAGTGCTGGTAATAGTGAAGCAAACAATGCTAGGTAGGTTACCAAGTTCTGACCAGCACATTGCAGTATTGCGAAAGTCGGACATCTGCTGCGAGACCCTGATCCTAAATCCTTTGGTCTTTGTTTTTCATTTATCCATCAGCTGTAAATCCTGCGCAGTGTGGCTCTTGTGGCTTAGCAGATGTGGTGTAGCATGCACAGGCTAGTCCACACGGAGTGGCACATGCTTGATGAAACTAAACTGATTTTACTCTGCAGCTTCTTGGTATATTTAAGTTAAGCTCTGCCTTTGTTCCTTCAGCACAGCTGAAATCGTGTGCCACAAGCATATAAAGTGAGACAAGCAAGCAGGCCACAGTATTCTTCATGTGAACTTGTGCTGCTGGAAAGACTCGGTCCTTAGCATACTGAACAAACCATGTGACATGAAGTAAGCTCATTTCGTTCAATAAATCTGAAATGACAGTGAAGTCTGTGAGGGACTTTACTAAAAATGCATTAAAGCTGTTGACTTGTTCCTTTTGCGCACCCATTCATGTTGGTAATTTTGCACACCATGGTCACCTTGTAATTACATTGCCATGTCTTTCATGTTTGCTTCGATTCTTTATATGACATCCAGACCCCACTCTCGCTTCAGTTTCACACTCGTCTGCCACCTCAATGAATGCTGCAATATCCCAGTGTGATGGGCTCGGTCTTCAACAACGCGGGCCCCATGTATAAGAAAATGTTGCATCTGCTAGTCATGTTTGTGTTATCTTAAAGATCAACGAATGTGCTTTTACTCTTGAGGGCCCTATAGATCCAGGGCACCAGTAGTAAAGAGAAAATGTGTTGCAGGTCTGCGACCGGAGCGCCTGCCTGCCTTTACCGAGGAGTGTTGGCAGCTGATGCAGAGCTGCTGGCAGGGGACGCCATCTAAACGACCCTACTTCGGTGACGTGCAAGGCGTCCTCTACTCCATGCGTGACAGGGTCCACAGAGAACAGGATCCAGGCACTGGCAGTTTTGCTGCAGATCAGGGTCCCTCCAGAGGAAACGGGAGGGAGGGAGGAAGGCCATCGAGTACCATGGACTTTGAAGCGTGGTGCTTCTAGACCATGGACTTGGGGCGTAGTGCTTCCAGACGATGGATATTGAGGCATGGTGTTTATAGACCATGAACTTTGAGGCATTTCGGTTCTAGACCATGGATTTGAAGGGTGGTGGTTCTAGACCATGGTTTTTGTGTAATAGTGGTTCTAGACCATGCTCTTGATTTTTGTGGTGTTTCTAGACTATGGAGTTGTGTGGTGCTTCTAGGCTATGGACTTTTAAGGCATGATGCTTCTAGACAATGGACTCTGAACTGTAGTGTTTCTTGATAAAGGACTTACAGGTGTAGTGCTTCTAAACCATGGACTTGGAGGATTTGAGGTGTTGTGTTTGAAGACCATAGACTTAAGGCATGGTACTCCTGAACTCCGAACTTTGAGGCGTGGTGTTTCTAAATGATGACCTTCAGACGGTGATGCTTCTGGGCAGGCAGTGGCAGGATGGAGACAGGCAGTTGAGATGCATTTGTATGGTGTGTGTATGTATGTGCATGTGAGATGCACATGTGTGTGCATGCATGTGTGGTGTGAGTGCACATGCGTATACAATTGCATACTCATGTAATTACATAATAATGTAAATCATTTGTTCGTGTATAGTCATTTCATTTCATGCATCTAGGCTCTGTGTGTGTGTGGTGTATGTTTGAGAGAAATTTCAATTTGGACTATTCATACACACATGTAGCCATCACCTGTCATGAATGCCAGAACAGGCATAGAGAACGACCATTTCACATTGCGACTTTTATTCATGGTGCTTATAGTAAAACTGTGAGAGATCAAGCTGAAGAGAAAGAGTTCTTGTGTGCATGTGTGTGAGAGACAGACACAGAGTGTGAATGATATATTTGTGTGTGTGTGATTAGAAGAGGAGAAAATGGAACAGGTATAGGTGTTTCAGAGTTGCAGGTGCCATCTGCATGTATAATAGCTAATTCAGATGCATTAAATCTCCACCCAATTCAAAACCCCAGTGCCCCCAATTTTCATGGTACATATACTCACTTGTGTACAATTGCAGGGGTTCCACATTTTTAGTAACTATTACACTATGGTTTGTGACTTTTCTCCTGTGTTTGATCTCCACTCACTCCACTGTTTTGTTCTGTTTTTTGTATTTATATTTCCGCCGATATTTTGCATTTTTGAGTAAGAGACTGTGTTAATGCATATACATTATGTGGGATATATTCGTCTGTTCAGATGTGTTACAACCACTTTCCATCTTTTGACCGACATGTAGTGCATTTGTTTGTGAGGAATTGTGTGTGTGGCGAGGTATTTGTGAAGGCGGGTGTTTCATAAACCACAGGTGTTCATGTTGTGTTGTTGACCATAGAAGGTTGGCCTTCTTTCCAAAGAATATGAAAAAGTTGCCTTGTAAACAACAAGGATGTGTTTTCCTTAAAGTATCTTGAAAAGTTTGATATTTGCTACATTAGGGCTGGTATTTTTTCAATCATGAAATTATCGGGAATGATCGTGTGATTTGTGAATTCAAAAACAACACTGTCAGAAGACAAAGTCATGTTGCAGTGAAACTATGAAATATGGACTGACCAAATGAAAGTTCCATCCCTTAATTTTGTGATAGGCCAAACATAGCTCATGACATAACATTTGGGCCATATTTTAAAGATTCAGTAGACTTAAACAAACTGAAGAAACTCAGAAAGCATAACCTGATTAAACGCTTATTTAATATCAGTATAGATTTTTCTTCAGTGCAGTATGTACATTTTATCAGTTAATTTTTCTTTTAATTCCAATAGAAAAAAAAAAAAGTAGGAAAAGAGCTACTTCTGATCAATTCGAAACCGATGCTCTTGGAGAGAAATCACACTTTTTTTTTCATGGTCTAGGGTAAAGAACTGTGCACAGTGAAATGGGCAAGCTAATAGCCTGGGTGGTTTTGCTTGGACTAAAGGTCATGACCTGCCAAAGTCGTTAATTCTGGCATGTCAAAGTTTGTCAGCGGGATGCTGAATCATAACTTTGATGCAGAGTAAAGAAAGACTTCTTGTTTTAATATTTATGCCTTTGTCCTTTTATGGGTTTTGTCCGTATTACATATTCAATTCACTCCCAATAAAACCTTTCTCCTCAGATTTATTTGCCAGTGAAGATCCCCACTTGACATTTTTCTTTTCCTGGAACAATTTTCTCTGTATCCGTACTAGATTTACCTAGCAGTGAAGACTCCCTGTAGAGAACTTGTTTTCTCTGGAACATTGTCTTTGTCCCAGATTTAAATCTGTCATCAGAGATGCCCTACCTTTAAATGTTTGTTAATCTAGAGCATTTTCCTCCTTGCCTACAACTGCTACTGGATGTACCTTCCAACAGAGTTACTTTAAAGGCTTGGTTTTGAAAAACATCCAAGTTGTTTCGCAACAAAGAATAGACTGGTATCACCATTGTACATATTCTATGTCATTATATGTTATCCCATCTTATTTGCATCGTCTGAACTGTTTTCATAAGCATACCTTTAGATGCAAATTAAAAAAAAGAAAGGAGGGGGTTTGGGGAGGGGGTGGGTGGTATTGTTGAGTTTAATTGTTCTTTTTCATTTTATTGCCCATTTATTGTCATTTTTATTATATTTTGACATCAGGGAACTTCCTTAAAGAGTTGGCAGGAAAATTGAGGACCTTTTGCTTCCTTAAGCTGAACATTAGGGAACTTCCTTAAAAGGATAGCGGGAAATTGAGGACCTTTTGAGTCCATAAGCTTAAAATCTAACAGGTCACCAGTCATTGACCTATGTATGTATGGTGATCATTCATATTAAGTTATGGGAACAAGAAGTTAAGTAGGCCAGGAAATGTTCATTGTGTACAGAAACTTGATCTCAGACTTTTTTTGTGCTTACTATTTTAAGGAAAGTAATTTTGTTGAGCTACATTTTCAACAGCAGAGCTCCACCATGTTGCCGATTTTGAATGCTTTTAGACTAATAGTTTGCAGTCTTGACCAACAAGATGTCATGGTATAAAACGTTCAGCCAACAAAGTAAAACTGCAGTCAAGATCAGCTTCGTTTTTTTTGTACTCTTCAGAGGTTAACTGAATTTCAGTAAAACAAACCAGGCACAGCGTATGAATTTTAGAATGGCTAGACTTGGAAGAAAAGTTGACGACATTTCACTATACCTTTTGTACAAAGATCTCTTCACTCTTGTTTTGACATGTACAGTGGCTGTACATCTGCCACCTCGAAAGCTGGTCATCTGTAAATTTGTGTTCAAAGTGATACAGAACAGCACCGGAATCATTCAGAGTTTGTCAGTGTGCTGCGAGTGCGTGTCCAGAGCGAGCGTATGATCTTATCTACGTAGGCTACGCAATGTGTTTATGTGGCTCGGTCTTTACACGGCTCTGTTAGTACCGTGATATTCACCTCCCATTGCATGGCAGCCTCCATGAACATGAACAGTCATTCTGCCACGTTTATATCTCGATTGTATGCTCATTTCAATTCAGATTGGTTTTGGTTACAACCAACTCATTCTGTGTCTGCTGTTGGCGACCAAGCTGCCTTTTGACTTGACGTTCCCTTATAGCAGTTTTAACCAAGTGTGTGTATGGCGTCTGTTGTGTGCATTCCCAACAGGGTCACCAAAGAAGTTGTGCACTGCTGGAAACTAATGAATCCAAAGGCAGGGTTAAATATGCACTCATTCTTTTTTTTTTTTTTTTTTGGGGGGGAGGGGGGGGGGGGAGTTTGGGGCATGTTTGTGAAATGAATGATATTGTTGATACCTATGGAAAATGTGTGTGTGTGTGAGCATTTTTTGTGTGTATATGTGTGACCCACTTTAAAACTTATTTGTTGTGATATTTTGAAAGGTATTCAGTAATTGTTCAGAACAAAGATCTTATAACCAGTTTTAGCAGATATGTTTATGAAGTAACGAGAAATAATCTGTACTTTACACTTTTTATTTTATGCCCTGTACTGCAAGCTACACTCATTTTTTTTTGTTTTTGTTGTGACTCAAGTGCCACATTCTTTAAAAGTTAGAAGGAATGGTTGTGGTTATGCTTTCATCATTATGTATGTTTTAGCTGTTGTTTTCTTGTTGCTGTAACTTTTGTTAGTATAGCAGTATTAAAGAAAAATACAGATTGAAAATGTACAGAAGGATGAGAAAACCTTGTGCCTCGATGACTTTTTGCTCTGATGTGGGCAATGTGTTGGCACTGTGGACGTTGATCTGAGGTGGATAGCTGGGAATGCAGTACACATCAGTCCCAATCTCAGTGTAAACCACATCGGCTGAGGTGGAACTGAAAGTCTGTCCAGTGACATGAGCTAGTAATTTTGTAAATTTGTGTGGCAAACTCGCTGAAGGCATATGCATTGTACATTATTTATACATGTATATTATATTTGTCTATTGGACAATGCAGGCTAGTAGCGTATTTGTATCCTCACTGAGCATATCTTGTGCATGTCTTTTCACCGAGCCTATGTTTTCTTCTGGTTATCAAGGCTTTGTAAGGGAGATTCAGTATCAAACAGTAATGTTTTAAAAGAAAAAGGAATGTTCTGTGTAATTAGGCAAGCCATCCTTTCTGAAGTTCAGAGAAATCTCTCTCGCATTATTGATCTTTCATTCTCTCTTTCTCCCTCCCTCTCTCTCTCTCTGTAATATGTATTTCTCCTGTGTATAGTCTGTGTAACATTATTATGATTGCTTTATTCCATATAATTAACCACCTACAGAACAACACTTTTGTCTTGGTGGCAAAAAATATGTTTGCACCATAGAACATTTTTTTTTAATTTCTTATTTACCAAGACTGAGCAGTTTACACAGGTAGAAAGGTAATATGTGGAGTTTCAAGACTGACCATGTACATTAGTTTTGTTAGTGTGGTAGAGAGTCAGTGTGTGGATTATGGTTAGATTGTGGTGCTAACTTTGAGATTTCTTTATAGGTTAGTCAATACTGATACTGTAGTCTTGCCTTGCGTAGCTTGCCGTGTGTGTGTGTGTGTGTACATACATCTATCTATGTACATATATATATATATATAGAGAGAGAGAGAGAGAGAGAGAGAGAGTATACATCTGTTAATATGTGCAAGTATTTGTGCGAATTCATCTTCACAGGAGCAGATTTTCCTGGATGAAATTCAGGCATTTACCAGACAGGATCCACCTTCCCTCTGTGCACCACTTTGGTTCCCTTGTCAAAGCGGACAGTTTGTGTAGAATTCTCCCAAGACGACTCTTTTGTTGCAGAGGGCCTTTAACATGTGCCAAGGAATGCTGCACAGGCGTCTGATCCGAAAGACTAGCACCCTGACCACCTTGCAAGGTTCGTTGGAGGGGGAGAAAGAAACCCATCAACCCCTTTTGAATCCTGGGCTGATGGTTGGGGCTTTTCAGTATTAACTGGGCCCCAGCCTTCCCAAAGATATGGTGCGTTAGGAATTTCTCCTTTCCTGTTGAATCTCTGTGACTCGGCGTTTGTGTCTGGACTGTCATCCACTGTTCTTCAGTCTGTTTAGCCCATTCACCTGTCTTGTCACTAGAACGTCTGTACACTTTTTCTCCATCCATGGCTATAACATGCCAGTTTTTTTTTAGCTGTAATGTGGTGAAAAGGGCAGTGAAAATATTGTCACTGTTCAGAATGACTCTAGTTGCCCATTCTGAAAAGTCCGTTTGCCTAGGTATAGCTTTTTCATGTTTTTTCCCCCTGGTGCTGTTGTACATATTTATTTATCTTGTATTCTGTGAATATGAAAAAAAGGAGCAAAATGGCATGTGCTTTTGGCACAGCCAACGTGTAAATGATGTTAATTGTAGCAAAAATGCCGTTTTGGTTGCTTTTCTCCCTAGATCAGGCAGTTTCCTGCAAAAATTTAGACATGTGCATAGATCTGGTTGTGTGAGAGAGAGAGAGAGAAGAGAGAGAGCCCTGCAAGGATTCCGTGTGGTGACTGATCGACTAGGTTTTTGAGAACACTAAAACTGAAGATCTGAATCGTGGATGTCGGCTCCATTTCATAGATACGGTTGGGGAGATTCTCGCGGGTTTGACGAGTGTGGGTTTCTTTGGACGTCTGGCAGTGAGCATAGCTATACTGTCAAGACATGGCTTACTTACCTAGAGAACCAGCTCTGGAGACAAATTGGGTACACACTGGACTGGATTCGTCATAAGTGAGGTTTTGCTGTATTAAATGAATAAGATGTTAGGACTCTGCCACAGTACATTAAAGTGTTCACTAGCAGCATCAATCAACTGTTTAACGATGCCATTATCCCACTTCTCGTACAGAAGTGTTATTTTGTGAAATCTGGTTCCGGATTTAGAAACTAGGTTGTTTAGGGAACGCTATTGAAACCGTCGCTCGCCTAGCGTGTTTTGTTGCCGTTTATTTGGATAATGTCCTCGTCATGATTGAACAGCAAAATACGCAAGCACATCCAAATCTATCTGTAACGAAACATAGCTTTAGATTTTTTTCCCCTAGCTTTCTTGGCGAATGCTTATTTCGCTTTATGTGTGCAGTCTGGTCACATCTTGATTGAGTGGCAGCTTGTTTGTGGTTCGTTCCCATGTGTTTACTGATATGCAGTGTGTGTGTGTGTGTGTGTGTGTGTGTGTGTGTGTGTGTAAAACAGCATTTGTATTAAACAGAATTATAAATGTTTTAAAAGGAAAATGAGAGAGAGAGAGCACTGTTTATAAGGACATAAGTAGCAGCGCTTAACAGTCTATTAAGAAAATGCGTGCATGTGTGCATGCATGTGCGCACGTGTGTGTTTTGAGAGCATTTTTTTAATAACTGGATATAATTAGCAGCAATGAAAATTCTGTTGTAAAATGAAAACGGTCTCTGTGTGTTTGGTGTATGTGTGCGTGTGATGTGCCCTCTGCCCTAATACACCCTACCAAGGCATGTCCTTCATCCACACTCCCTCTGCCCAATACACCAACCATGTCAAGCCCTTCATCTGCGCCCCCTCTTCCCCGATACGTCCACAACGTTACACCCTTCATCCGTGCTCTCTCTTCCCATGTCCGCCCACCCGCTGCATCCATTCCTCCCCCTCCAGTTCACTCACACACGTCACGCCCTGCATCTGCGCCCCCTCTGCCCCATTAAAACCCCCACAGCACTCCCTTCATCCCCGCCCCTATGCCCCAATAAACCCCCCATGTCACTCCCATCATCCCCGCCCCTATGCCCCAATACACCTATGTCACGCCCTTCATCTGCGTCCTCTCTGCCCTAATACATCCTACCAAGTCACGCCCTTCATCTGTGCCCCCTCTGCCCAATCAGGGGTGGGAATTCTCCTCGGATCCGCAGAATTCCGCGGTGGAAGCAAAAGATTTCCTCGGGTTTGAAATGTTATTTCCTCGGAAAATGAAATTCGCGGAGATAGGGCCTACCTCTTGTTCGGTTACGGTCGATTTCGGTAATCAGATGGCCTGTCTAGCAGGATACAGTAGGCCTATATCCGCGCTAAGAACTGTGGGATACATTCAAAAATGGCGTACCGACGAGACATCGTAAAGCGCGGCTTCAGAAATTTGACGAAAGCAACATAAAAAATCCATGGAGATGGAGTGGATGGAGAAGACAGCAGACAACGAAAGGCTGTGTACATTCATGAGAAAAATTCTGGCTCCTGGACTCGCTTTTTGTTCTCTGTGTGAAAAAGAAGTCAACTACTCCAGTCGTGGGCTTGTTGCACTGCAAGACCACGTGAAATGGATATCCAGTAAACGAAAGCAGGCATCCATTTCAATGTTCTTTTTTTCGAAGTAGGGCGAGTATTTTTGTAATGTTTGCATGTGATCTATAGATGAAACCGTGCCCAAAAAAAACATTTATGCTCTCTGAATGTTTCATTTATTGCCCAAAATACACCAGATTGCACAGATATGCATCCTTGAGAAAAAAAATTTTCCGGGGGGCATGCCCCCGGACCCCCCTAGATTTCCTCTTTTTTGTCTGTTACCAGTTCCCACCCCGCCAATACAATCACCATGTCAAGCCGTTCACCTGCGCCCCCTCTGGCCCAATACGCTCAACTACGTCACGTCCTTCATCCACGCCCCTTCTGCCCAATACAATCGCCATGTCACGTCCTTCATCTGCGCCCCCTCTGCTCTAATACGCCCACCTACATCACGTCCTTCATCCACGCTCCCTCTGCACCAAAACGCCCACCCAGGCCACGCCCTCCACCCCCGCCCTTTTTGCCGTAATAAAACGCCCCCCATGTAACATCCTTCATCTGCCCGTCCCGCCCTCCCCAGTACGATATCCACGTCACGCCCTTTGTCCGCGCCCTCTCTGCCCTGGTACGCCGACTCATGTCACGCCCTGTATTTGCAGCACATCTGCCCCAATACGCCCACCCCGCCGTGTTGTTAATCCGCGCCCTTTCTGCCCATATGTCCATCTATGTCACGCCCCCTCTGGCCCAATACGCCCACTCATGTCTCGCCCTGTATCCACACCACAACTCCCCCAACACGCCCACCTGCATTGCGTCCATCGACGCCCCCCAGGTATGCCCTAAAATCTTTACTTCCTGTTCTCTTACTCATGTCGGGCCCTGAAATCTGTGCACCCTGTACGTACATCCATGTCACGCCTTCCCTACCCTATCCCTACCTACATCATGCTCCAAGTCCGCGCCTCCCATATCCAGACCCATGTCACACCCTGAAATACACACTCCCCTCTCCTTTATCCTCCTCCGGTCAGGCATGGAAATCGCGTCCTCCATACTCCCACTCACGTCACGCCCTGAATTCTACATGCTTCTCCTTCACCACCACCACCACCCCCTGTACCCCAACCTACGTCATGATCCGAAATGCACCCCCCATTCTACATCCATGTGTAGCCCCCAAATCTGCTGGCCCTGTAACCCCAAAGTCACACCCTGCATTTGGACCCCCTGCACCCCCACCCATGTTACGCCCAACATTCACAATCCCCATTCCTCCCCCACCCCCACCCCCACCCACCCCATGTCATGCCCTGTATCAACACAACTCCCATGTCACGTCCTGCATTTGCGACTGCCATACCATCACCAATATCATACGCTGAATTCGCGTCCTTCATATCCACCATCATGTCGTACATGCACCTGTGACCCCCTTCACTCAATCCAAGACCCTCCCACCTATGATACGCCCTGCCCACACGCTCTCTTCTCCCCATTACGCTAACACATGTATATCCACGCTCCCCACCCCCTTCCTTACTCCCATCCCTTTCACGTACTGCATCCGTTTCCCCCTCCTGTTCGCCTAGCCATGTCATGCACTACATCTGCGCCCACCATCCTGGCCCACCCACGTCAGGCCCTGCATCTGCACCCCTCTGCCCCAGTAAAACACATCCGTCACGCCCTTCATCCTCGTCCCCTTTGCCCAAATACGCCCACCATGTCATGCTCTTTATCCACATCCCCTCTGCCCCAATACACCTATCCACCTCGCAGCCTTAATCCACGCCGTCTCTGCACAATACATCCACAATGTCCCGCCCTTCATCCGTGCTCCCTCTGACCTGCTATGCCACAAGTCCCCGCCCTTCATCTGCTCCATTATGTCCACTCGTGTCACCCACGCCCTGCATCCATGCTCCCTCTGTTCCAAACCCCCCCACCCATCACGCCCCTTCATCCCCGCACCCCTTCTGCCCCTCACAATACACCACCCATGTCACGCCCTTCATCCGCGCCCCCTATGCACCAATACCACCACCCATGTCACGCCCTTCATCCGCGCCCCCTATGCACCAATACCACCACCCATGTCACGCCCTTCATCCGCGCCCCCTATGCACCAATACCACCACCCATGTCACGCCCTTCATCCGCGCCCCCTATGCACCAATACCACCACCCATGTCACGCCCTTCATCCGCCCACCTCTGCCCCAAGTACCCCACTCATGTCATATGCATCATGCGCCCTGAATCTTCACTTCCTGTCCCCCTCTCATGTCATGCCCTCAAATCTCTGCATTCTGGACCGCCACCCATGTCACACCCCGTGTCCTTATCCTACCTCATCTATGTCAAGCTCTAAAAATCAGCGCCCTCCCCCCCCCCCCCCCCCCAAATACATGTCATGCCCTGAAAATACTCCCCACCCACCCACCCTTCTGCCACCCCATCCATGTCAGCACTAAACACACCCCCACCCCCCACCCCCACCCCCCACCCCCACCACCCAATTGTCCCTTCCACATCTCGTCCTGAAATCGACGCGACCCGACCCCACCCCCTTCCCTGTGCCTGACCCTATATCATGATGTGAAATAAGCGACCCTTACCACCACACGTGAAGCCCCCAAAGCTGCGCTTCTTGTACTCCCATCAATGTCACACCCACACCAATGATGCGCTCAGTATCTACAACCCCCCCCCCCCCCCCCCCCCCCCATGACATGCCTTTTATTTGCACCTCCCTTTCCCCTGTCCCCCACCCATGTTACGCTCTACATCCGTCTTCTCTCCCGCTACGTTCGTCCATCCCTTGTCACATGCATCTGTGCTCTCCCCCACCTACCAGTGTCACGCCTTGCCTGCACGTCTCCCTTCTCTCCATTAAGCCCATCCATGTGCATGCAGGCTCTGGCGCCCCCCCCCCCCCCCCCCCTGCCCCATCAATTTCACGCGCTGCATCCGTTTCCCCCATCCATGTCACGCACTGCATCTGCACCCCCCCCCCTCCCCCCAATAAAACACCCACGTCAGATCCTCCATCCCTGCCCCCACTCCCCTAATACGCCCACCATGACACGCCCTTCATCAGCACCCCCCTACCCCACCAGGTCACGCCCTTCATCTGCACCCCCTCTGCATTAATACACCCCACCAGGTCACGCCCTTCATCTGCACCCCTTCTGCATTGATGCATCCCACCACGTCACGCCCTTCATCTGCACCCCCTCTGCATTAATACACCCCACCACGTCACGCCCTTCATCTGCACCCCCTCTGCATTGATGCATCCCACCACGTCACAC
Organism: Conus ventricosus; assembly: GCA_018398815.1. NCBI lineage: Eukaryota > Metazoa > Mollusca > Gastropoda > Neogastropoda > Conidae > Conus > Conus ventricosus. The sequence goes on along the minus strand of CM031604.1, from coordinate 37,613,000 downwards.
ACCCTTCATCTGCACCCCCTCTGCATTGATACATACCATGTCACGCCCTTCATCTGCACCCCCTCTGCATTAACACACCCCACCAGGTCACGCCCTTCATCTGCACCCCCTCTTCATTAATACACCCCACCACGTCACGCCTTTATCTGCACCCCCTCTGCATATACACCCACCAGGTCACGCCCTTCATCTGCACCCCCTCTGCACTGATACACCCCACCACGTCACGCCTTTATCTGCACCCCCTCTTCACTGATACACCCCACCAGGTCACGCCCTTCATCTGCACCCCCTCTGCACCGAATACACCCCACCAGGTCACGCCCTTCATCTGCACCCCCTCTGCACTGATACACCCCACCAGGTCACGCCCTTCATCTGCACCCCCTCTGCACTGATACACCCCACCAGTCACGCCCTTCATCTGCACCCCCTCTGCATTCATACACCCCACCACGTCACGCCCTTCATCTGCACCCCCTCTGCATTGATACACCCCACCAGATCACGCCCTTCATCTGCACCCCCTCTGCATTCATACACCCCCACCACGTCACGCCCTGCATCTGCACCCCCTCTGCATTGATACACCCCACCAGATCACGCCCTTCATCTGCACCCCCTCTGCATTCATACACCCCACCACGTCACGCCCTTCATCTGCAGCCCCTCTGCATTGATACACCCCACCACGTCACGCCCTTCATCTGCAGCCCCTCTGCATTGATACACCCCACCACGTCACGCCCTTCATCTGCACCCCCTCTGCACTGATACACCCCACCAGATCACGCCCTTCATCTGCACTCCCTCTGCATTGATACAGCCCACCAGATCACGCCCTTCATCTGCACTCCCTCTGCACCGATACACCCACCAGATCACGCCCTCATCTGCACCTCCTCTGCATTGATACACCCACCAGATCACGCCCTTCTCTGCACCCCCTCTTCATTGATACACCCCACCACATCACGCCCTTCATCTGCACCTCCCTCTGCATCTGATACACCCACCAATCACGCCCTTCATCTGCACCTCCTCTGCATTGATACACCCCACCAGATCACGCCCTTCATCTGCACCCCCTCTGCATTCATACACCCCACCACGTCACGCCCTTCATCTGCACCCCTCTGCATTGATACACCCCACCAGATCACGCCATTCATCTGCACCCCCTCTGCATTCATACACCCCACCATGACACGCCCTTCATCTGCACCCCCTCTGCATTGATACAGCCCACCAGGTCACGCCCTTCATCTGCACCCCCTCTGCATTGATACACCCCACCAGATCACGCCCTACATCTGCACCCCCTCTGCATTCATACACCCCACCACGTCACGCCCTTCATCTGCACCCCCTCTGCATTAATACACCCCACCAGATCACGCCCTTCATCTGCACTCCCTCTGCATTGATAACCCCACCAGATCACCCTTCATCTGCACCCCCTCTGCATTATACACCCCACCAGATCACGCCCTTCATCTGCACCCCCTCTGCATTGATAACCCCACCAGATCACGCCCTTCATCTGCACCCCCTCTGCATTGATAACCCCACCATCAGCCTTCATCTGCACCCCCTCTCATTGTGACCCACCAATCACCCTTCATCATGCACCCCCTCTGCCCCAATACTCCCACCATGTCACGCCCTCTATGCATCCGTGCACTTCTGCCCCAATAAAACATCTGCATCACGTCCTTCATCCGTGTCCCCTTTGCCCCAATAACACCAACCATGTCAAGCCTTTTATTCCCCCCTCTGCCCCAATAAGACATCCATACTATGCCCTTTATCTGCGCACCCTCTGCCCCAATAAGACGCCCATATCATGCCCCTTTTTCCGCACTCCCTCTGCCCCAATGAGACACCCACGTTACGCCCTTCCTCCTCGCCCCCTCTGCATCCGCCAACGTCCCGTCCTTCATCTGCGCCCCCTCTGCCCAAATACGCCCACACCCATGTCACGCCTTTTCTGCCCCAATACGCTCATCAATTTCACGCCCTTAAGCCTCGCCCCTCTGCCCCAAATTGCCCACTGATGCCATACCCTCTACCTGCAGGACATCTGCCCCAACATACCCGTTGAGATAACTGTCCACCACTGAAATATGTAGCTGTCAGTTTGCACTGTCGACACTAGCGTGAACAAAAAACTACCCGTACGCGAGTACATGCAAGTTTCACAAAGTCACTTCTGCGAAGCAGAAAAGCACTTGTGGATAAATGTAGATAATGCCCAACATCAATGTCGTTACAATCATAAAAACTTCTGCGAAGACCACTGACCATATACCAATTCATTTTTGGTGTCGAGGTTGTGGTTGTTGGTTCTTCTCCCATGTTGATCCAACCGGGTGCGCTCTCATCCGGGAGTCTGCGCAGACTGGTTGTGCAGAGAACAGGCTTGACAAGTGAAGGCACGTGCAACCCGAAAACACGACCGTGAACTGCACCGAATTCCTAACGTCGCTGATAAAGTGGTCAACCCAAGACCCGTTTCAAATGCGCTGCCTTGTCGTTGACACACAAGCAGAAGGATGTGTGTGTGTGTGTGTGTGTGTGAGTATGTGTGTGTGTGTGTGTGTGTGTGTGTGTGTATGCAAGATTGTGTGCGTGCGTGCGCGTGCGTGCGTGCGTGTGTGTGTGTGTGTGTTTGTGAGTGTGTGTATGTGTGTTTGTGAGTGTGTGTATGTGTGTTAGTGTGATGTGTGTGTGCGCGCGCGCATGTACACATAGATGCATGCATGTGTGTGTGTATTCGTATGAGAGGGTGGACAAGTGGGAGAGGGAATAGGGAACCCAGCAGATACGTGTTTTCCAATAGTGGGGGGAAGGAAGGGAAGTGGCTGCAAGCATGGAAATCGTATTCCTCATGGCGAGCGAGGTGTGGTGCACTGAGGTGTGGTACAGCAACCAGAAAAACCTGTTTTTTCTTCGTCGAAAAAGTTGTTGGGAGAAAGCCATGAGACACGACTTCGTATATAGCAGGCTAGCGCCGCGGGCTCTTCTGACCAATCGCAAGGATGTTTAATTGGACAAATCGCCTAGCCAACCAATCTTTCAACCCTTCTTCCCTACTATACAGGCAGTGTCCGCAGAAGTATCAGCCTGCGTACGCAGAAAGAAAGAAAAAGAAAAAAAACATCCCTACAACATACCTGCAAATCATCTTTCCAGTAAATGCTTAACTTAGACTACAAATTAAAGAGAGAAAAAAACAAAACAAAAAACAAACCAACGTTGAAGGCAAACTTTAAATCTGAAAAGACATCACACAAAGACATGCCTGATAATGGTGGTAAATATGTTTGAAGAGTTACAGTCAAACAGCAGATGCTTGCAGGCTATTCTTCGTTCTCCACATATACATTTAGATTATTACTTAGTGTGTGTGTGTGTGCATTCATCTGTACGTGAACAGTGAAACCACTGGATTGATGTCCTTATCTCATAGTCCAGTCGGTACACGATAAACGAATAAAGAAGCATAAGCATGCTGTGAACACCAACTGGAACACTTTCGCGTATCGATTGGCATTCTGGGAAAGTTCTTTGGCAATTTAGCTGTGTTGGTGGCAGTGAAATTCAAACCAGAGTGAGAACTGAACTTCATAAAACCAACAAAGCCAGCAGAAAAGAACCGATTGACAACTATATTTCGAGCTCCACCTTGTTAGTTATGCAAACAACATCAATATACGTCACCGCGTCTTGGAGGTTGCCAAGAGAAGAACAATTCGTCATTTCTTTCGTGTTTTCAGTTGATTACCCTCCGAATCCTTTTTCGGTTTCAGCTTTCTTCAAAGCAAGCGTTTTCTCCTAGGTTTCAGCATAGGGCTGCAACTCTTCTAACACGTGAATAATGTAGTGGCGTGCTGGCTTGTCTCTCTTTATACGCTGATGCTACATCTTTTTGAATATCCATTGAAATGAAACATTACAATCGAGGTTGTTTTCATCTTACTTGATTATTTGTATCTATTACAGCCCAGACACACAGAGCCTTTCAGGGTTGTCAAAACGTTCGGGGGCCGGAGTAGCTCAGTGGTAGGGCGCCGTACTCGTCATCTTGGTGATTCTGGGGTTGCTGATTCGAATCTCCGTCGGGCCGTTTCGGTACAGGAGGGGTTTTCCCTAGGAGTTAATATTGGTTCTGACTCCATTTCCCAGACAGTCCTTCAAATGAGACTATAAACTGAGGTTCCGTGTCTGAACGCACGCATAACATCCATGCACACACGTAAAATCCTTTGACCAACTTTCGGAAGAGAAGGCTAGTTTGGCCATTGGTATCGATGGCACGTTACACACATAGCATGCACCTTCCCCGAAGTTGGAGTATGGCTGCCTTAATGGTGGGATGAAAAACGGTCATACACACAAACCTCTACTCCCATTCTTGGGTAGATGGGATCAATCCTTGCCTGTCTAAACAGGGAGTGTCTGCAGGAGTATCAGCCTGCGTACGCAGAAAGAAAAATAAAAGTCAGCACGTACAGTCAAAACGACACATGCTGAAAACTCTACAACCATTGAATCCCTTCGTCAAATAAAGAATAGGGTGTGCAGAGAAACCAGCTGTTCTCCTTCGTTTTCGATTCAGCGTTCCTCTTCCTGCTCAGTGTTGTCAAGGTACTATTGTTTTGTGCATATTTGTCATTTTTGTAACGTATGAAGATGACTGGTCTAAACTTCTCTTGTGCGTTTAGTATTGTGTGATCTGCGAAAGTTGATACCTTGTGTGGCGGGCTCGTTTGTATTCCACCTGGTTTTCAGCTAGTTGGTTTCATTTTCGTCCCCAGTTTATTTAGGTTTTCTTTAAATGTAAGTAGCCACATATACTCACACGCGCGCGCGCATGCACGCACGCACGCACACACACACACACACACCACTCACAACCACAACACACACTCACACCACGCAAGCACACACACCACGAACGCACGCACACACGTACGCACACAGCACGCACACATACACATACAACACAGCACTCACACAACACACACCACACACACACACACACACACACACACACACACACACACAACACACACATACACGCGCGCGCGCGCACACATGGACAAAAAAGTGTCCAGTCAGGACATTGTGTCGAACTGTCCCCTTACCTACTTTCCAGATTGGAAAAAAAAGAAAAGAAAAAAAAAGGTTGGCATGTTTGGAATCGTTGTGACCAGATTTCTTTTGCCCGATAGCGGATTCAGATACTTTACACACGTGCGTACTCACATGCACATCAGCAGAAAGGGGAACACACCCATATATCACTGCATGCTCATAACGAGTCGGGGGACTTCCAGAGGACTACCACCTCCATGGACTTTCACACCGTGTAAATGATGGTAGGCCTATTCATGAGTTTGGGATCGCATCAGTTGCAAAAGAGGGACAAGACTTTCATAGCACCTCCCCCCCCCCCCCCCCCCCCCCTTTCAATCAGAAAGTGTCTTGACTCTGAGGGTGTTGAATCCTCTCTCTCTCTCTCTCTCTCTCTCTCTCTCTCTCTCTCTCTCTCTCTGTGCGTCGGGTGGATGGCAAGTGCGTCATCAATATGACACTGAATATCCGACCCAAGAAAAATAAAACCGAAAATAAAAACTTGTTTTTAGAGTGTGAGCACATTGCTGATTTCAATCCGCTCTCCTTTTGACTGTCATTTATCATAGGAGACCATGCTGTGGATTGGTGTGTGTGTGTGTGTGGTGTGTGCGTGTGTGTGTGAGTGCGTGTGTGTGTGTCTGTGTGCGTGTGTGTGTCTGTGTGTGTGTGTGTCTGTGTGTGTCTGTGTGCGTGAGTGTCTTTTCTGTAATGGTGAGTTATGGTGATTAAACTGTGTGTATGTGTGTGTGTGTGTGTGTGTGTGTGTGGTGTGTGTGTGGTGTGTGTGTGTGTGAGTGCACGCGCGCGAGAGTGTTTGTGTGTGTAATGATGAGTTATAGTGATTATAGTAGTGTGTGTGTGTGTGTGTGTGTGTGTGTGGTGGTGTGTGTGTGTGTGTGTGTGTGTGTGTGTGTGAGTGCACGCGCGCGAGAGTGTTTGTGTGTGTAATGATGAGTTATAGTGATTATAGTAGTTGTGTGTGGTGTGTGTGTGTGTGTGTGTGTGGTGTGTGTGTGTGTGTGTGTTTGATTGTGTGTTTGCAAGCGCGAGCGCGCGCGTTCGGTTACTTTCGTACCGAATCATTGAACATACAAGTTTACCTTGGTACCACCGCTTAAGCCCACGGGACGTACGTCCACGACCCCTCATAATATGCCTCGTTCTACGTCATCTTGTCACATTCCGTCATCACTCCACACCCGCAGTCACTGGCTGGTGCTGAGAAAGAGCGCGTGCCCAGACTAACCGCATGGTTCCTCCCCCCCCCCCCCCCCCCCCCCCCCCCCCCCCCGCCCCGCCTTTTTTTTGTTTGTTGTTATTTTGCCGAAATCATCCCCTCCTTCAACATTTACAAATTGTCCCAAAGGACAGAACCTATTAATCAGAGCACACTGTACCTGAAACCTCGTGCTTTGGTTCACTCCGCAGGTGTTTCTTGATCTTGCCCCTCATCTTTCACCTGACAGTGTTCGGGACAGGGTGGGGTAGTAAATCTGGTTCAGGTCCGGTACAGCTCCCCTCAAGTTGAGGTGCAACGTGTTCTGATGGATACGTTTGCCGTTTGGGACGCAGAGAACGTTGAAGGAGGAGAGTGATTTAGGGCTGCAGGGGGAAATCGATCAGGATTTACTCTCAGAGTGATGATTTTGGGTACGTGCCCTTTGTTCCCCGCCGGGAGCGATTTCAGGTGTGGAATGATTACAGAACTTTACACCGGTAATCACAACACGTGAACGGCCACATTGATTTCTACCAATCGGGACGAAGTTCACTGGTTTTTGACTGCGAAGGGCGTATTTCAACAGACATGATCCAAGGAGACAGGTGAAAAAACAACAACAAAAACGAACACAAAAAACAAACAAAACATGTAAACCACCTCTTTTCGTTGATTCGACTTCTTTGCGGATAAAGGCCATAACATTTTCATTACAAACAGCACTGTTGTACATTGAGGACTAGCTGTCACAAAGCGAAATCTTTCAAGTCGAGTGGGTTGTCTCTCTGTAACGCGCTTTTCACGTGGTTTAGTCTCACGATTGGGAAACACTGTCCTATATTGGAAGCAACCTTCATTGACCACGGCCATTTTGTTCTGGTCTGAGTGATGTACAAAGATTGGGACTTCCATTGAAGTCTTTCGCTCCTTCCAGCTTTGATATGGACTCCTCGTGAATCGGCTGGCCTATAAACACGAGTTGAATCTCTTCTTCCTCACCCTTTCCTCTCCTCTCTCTCTCTCTCTCTCGTTTGCGCGAACAAACGCGCACGCGTGTGCGCGCTCACACGTCCGCGCACCCGGGTCAAGGACGCGACCTTACAAGATGGCGATGTGTTTTGTCTGCTGAGGCTCAAAATCAAAATTAATGAAATAGCGCCGTCTCCGGTGAGATTTGGAAAACCAGCACTATGCCATCGTGTCTCCAACAGCACCGACAAGTCACAGGCACGTTCCATTCAGTGCTAATTGATATACTTCGAAAGAAATCTTGTGTCAAACATCTCATTGGCATCGGTGATGTTGTGGCCAGGATGTGGTACCTTGGAAAAGCACTTTCTCACTTTTACTCTGACTGCAGACATGTTCTGGCCGCGTCTATTTATGGACCAGTGTGTGTGTGTGTGTGTGTGTGTGTGTGTGTGTGTGTGTGTGTGTGTGAAAGACAGAGAGAGAGAGAGACAGACAGACAGAGACAGATACACAGAGAGACAGAGCAAGTGTATAAAGACCTACATTGAAAGGATCAGAATCAACACAAGATCCAGAAAAAAACGACGCTTTATTATCCTTAAATCATTGTACAAATTCAACTTATATCACTGAAGTTACAAATATTACGCACATAAACAAACCAGTGTACAAATTCATTTACATCACTGAAGTTACAAATCGTTACCCACGTAAACAAAACAGTATACACATTCATCTACATCACTGAAGTTACAAATCGTTACCCACGTAAACAAAAGTCTCACAAACAGACACAAACACAAACAGGGCGAAATCGAACAGATTAAATCAAAATACTGTTCCACACAAACCTAATAAAAACACCCACACTGTTGACCATGTACACGAACTCCTGTACACGTGCACCCAGTTGAAAATGTTTGTGAACACACGCACGCACAATATATATATATATATATATATATATATATATATATATATATATATATATATATATATATATATAATATATATATATATATTTGTGTGTGTGGTGTGTGTGTGTGTGTGTGCGTGTGTCTGTGCGTGCGTGCGTGCGCATGTGTGTGTGTGTGTATGTGCCTGCGCATGTGTGTGTGTGTGGTGGGGGGGGGGGGGGGGGGGGGGGGGGGGGGGGTGGGGGGGGGGGTCTGCGTACCCGAAAAGAAAATGAAAATAAAGAAAGAGGAAACCCGAGGAGGAGGGAGGTAGGGGGAGAGGATGGAGCGGCGGGTGGGTGGGTGGTAATGGTGAATGTGGAGGGGGTGCAGGCAAGTCAAGCGTTTGAATCTCATTAGGAAGACACCCTCCCCCCCCCCCCCCCCCCTCGCCCCGGACCCTACTCAGGTCTGACGATGCCCTTAGTGCTGAAACAGTTGAATAGGGTGAGTCTGATTAGGAGGTATAGAAGTTGTGTGTGTGTGTGTGGGGTGTGTGTGTGTGTGTGTGTGTGTGTGTGTGTATGAGCGTGTGCGTGTGCGTGCGTGGTGCGTGTGTGTGTGTAAGCGTGTGTGTGTGCGCGCGCGCGCGCGTGCGTGCGTGCGTGTGTGTATGTGGTGTGTAAGCGTGTATGTGTGTGTGTGTTCGCGCGCGCCCCGGTGCCTGCGTGTGTTCCTCCGTCTCATTCAATGCGTAGACGCTTGTTTGTTAAGATAAATAGAACTGGGTTTCAGGCGTAGGGATACATTATTTTCAGGATTTAAACTTGATCGTTTAATCTCTCAAGATCATCGACACATACCCTCACTGATGCAGATTAGATGGAAAGAAAGTGTTCATACGTAATAACTCTCTCTCCCCCCCCCCCCCCCCCCCCCCCATCATTAAGTCCGACATGATCATCCACTGTTTTGTCACCGGGCCTAACAACTACGTTACAATCCACATCATCATCATCATCATCATAATCATCACCATCGCCATCGCCCTCACCGTGCTTACACATTAGTCCCATCTTTATCTGCGCTGGCGGGCCGGGGAGGGGAGGGGAGGGAGATGGAAGGCGGTAGGGAAGGTGGGAATTCCGATGTGGAAAATGTGTAATCAAAATGCTTCGCCGTTTTCTCTGCAAGATGCAAACGGTCTCGTTCGGTTTATTTTGGTTTGTTTGTTTGTGTGTTTGCTTGTTTGTTTGTTTGTTTGTTTCTAAACTGAGGTGTAGCCTGGATGCAGTGTGTGAGAAAATCATCATTACATTGATAAGCATCCGGCTAACTTGATCAACACCCACGCATGAAAATTACGAAGAGAGAGAGAGAGAGAGAGAGAGGGGGGGGGGTGGAGGGGAGGGGGTGAAAGAGGGGGCAGACGGGAGGGAGCAGGGCATGGCTGACAGGATAGGTGTGAGGGGGGGGGGGGGGGCTGAGCTTAATGGCAAGTTGGGTCTTAGATCTATAAACATTAAAATGATCAAAGAAAAAAAATTAGAAAGAAACTGAAAACGCATAATAAAACAACTGTACAAAGACAAATGCATCAAAAATACACTCAGCAAAACACACACATAACATACACGCGCGCGTACGCACACATCCGCGCGCACACACACACACACACACACACACACACACGCACGCACGCACGCATGCACACACACACACACACACCACACACACACACACACACACACACACACACACACCCAACCACACAAAGGAAGGGATCCCAGCTGTCAACAAAAGTTCTGCTTGCTTCTCTCTCTCTCTCTCTCTCCCCTCTCTCTCTCTCTCTCTCTCTCTCCCTCTCCCCCACCCTTCACCCATCTCTTCCTCTTTGCCCTTCCTGTTCTTTTCCCAACCCTTGACTCTACAAAATAAAACAGATTTGGTTTTTTTTTCAATTCATACCAAAACCTTGTTTCAAATCATCCTCGGTTTAGAAAAGCAACAACAACAACAACATTAACAACAATCACCAGAACAACAATAAAAACCCTTATAGTCACCAATTGCCCAAATCATTATTTCAAGCGGGGGGGGGGGTGGGGGGGGGGGGGGGGGGGGGGGGGGGGGGGGGGGGTGGGAGGGCGGAAATGGAGGGGGGAGGCACAATGGATGGAGGGAGAAAAAAGGGAACGGTGCTTTACCCCAAATAAAAAAAGTTTACTTTTCCCAATTCCCCTTACCGTCTATGACACGGGTACAAAAAACCAAAAAAAAATAAAACGTCTAAAAAAAAAAAAATGTACCAGTAAAAGGGCTGTACAAAAAGGTAAAATTTAAAAGGGAAATTTTCTTTGTTGCGTCGACCCCTTTGGGTCTTTTTGGTACTCAACACGTTTCCACAACACACAACACACACACAAAACACACACACACACCCACCACACACCTCGCGCGTGCTAAAAAACACATCAAATTCAAGAATATGAGGTCCAACTATAAAAAAATTTAAAATTTTTTCCCAGGCCCGGAGCTTTTTCCCAGTATAAATCCTTATTATTTGTATAGTTTGGGACACGAAGATAAAAAAAAAAAGAAAACCCGTACACACAGAAAAATAAACATGATAAATCCAGACCCTGATTTCCCTCAAAAAAACAAACACAAAAAAAAAATTCCTTTTAAAAATCACTTAAAAACCCCAGCTGACAAGAAAAAAAAAAAAAAACCCCGTCCTTTTAAAGGGATTTGCCACGGAAACCCCCTATTGTATTCAGTGGACAAGCTACCACCAGCTGTTTTTGCTCTGTTTTAAAACGCAAAGGTTTTTTGGGGAAAAACCCCTTCCAAAAGAAATTCCCCATAGTGAGTAAAACCATTTACCCATGGAAAAAAAAAAAAAAAAAAAACCCAAAAAAAAAAAAACAAATGACTCCCAAAAAAAACCGACACGGCCATATGATGTGGAAAGGGAAAAACTGCCCCATCAGATAATAGACTGACAGGGGTCTGCAACATAACATACCCCTGCTTTCCACTTCCCGCCCCCCAAAAAATCTTTCTAAAGGCCCGCTGTCATGCTCTGTTTTTTGTTTCTCTCTTCGCTCGATTAGCCTACTCTACTGATAAAAAAAAAGGGGGGGGGGGGGGGAAAAAACACGAAAAAAAGAAAAAAAAAACAGAAACCCCAAACCCAAACAATTTTGCTAAAAAAACAGTATGAATTTCACCCCTCCCCGTGAACCCTTTTTCCAAAAAAAACCTTTGGAAACTTTTTTTTTTTTTTTTTAAACGAAGACGCAGGGTGGTGGGGTGGTGGTTTTTGGGGGGGGGGGGGTAGCGACTCTATTTCCAAAAAAGCAAATTTTTTGGAAAAAAAATCTACAGAGCAATCATCACCAACAACTGTCCAAAAACCCCAACCGGGGGCCCTTTAAAAAAGAGACTCATCACCGCTCCACTTTTCCCCCCCCCCCCCCCCCCCCCGGGAGAAAAAAGTCAGTCACCCGCGTAGGGGAAAAAAGGGGGACACATTTTTCTACACCCTTTTTGAAAGAAGTTTAAAGGGCAAAAAAAAAAAAAAAAAAAAAAAAAAAACAGCCAAACAAAAATCATTTCAAAACCCCTCCGCTTTTGAACCGCAAGCCTCCTTGGGAAAAAGAAAAGGGGGAACCCGAAGTCGAAAAGCCAAAAGAGCAAAAAAAAACAAGACAAAAAAAAACACAAACCCACCCCACACAACACAAAACACACCCCCAACACACAAACACACAAAACAATTTAGGTACACTGCCTCAAAAAAATTCGCATCCAAATAATCATCAACGAAAGGGTTTCCCCTGGACGCCTGAGCTATATGTACAACCGGTATGAACACTCGGATTAAAACCAAAACCCAAAACAAAACGACAGGGCCCAAAAATTTTAAAAAAAAAAAAAAAAAATTTTCAGGCATGGGGTAAAAAACTTCGATTAATCACAAAGCGATTTTTTCGTCTTTACCATTCTTTGGGAAATGCGAAAAGAAAAGATCAGGGGGCTGGGGTCATTGGGGGAAAGATAAAAGAAACCCTTTGAGCGATTTTCACCAAGGATCGGGGGAAACAGAACGGGGGTCCCGATGAGGACCCCCATTTGAAATGGGGGGAAAGGGGCGGGGGGAAAGGGGGTAAAAACGGGACTTTAAATGGGGGGGGGGGGGGAAAAAAAAAACTTTGAAAATTTTCCATCGGGCCCAAAAATTTTTTTTCCCATTTTTTTTCCCCATTTTTTTTTCCCTTTTTTTTTTTTCTTTTTTAGAAAACCCGAATTTTTAAACAAAAAAAAAAATTTTCTGAATCAAAAGAAAAAAAAAAAAAAAAAGAGAGGAAAACTTTAAATCCCTGGAAAGTTAAACTTTTTTTGAGAGAAGATTTGGGAAATAGTACGACCCGAGGAAAAAGTCTGATCGAGTTGAGAGAAGGTGTGCAAATAGAACGACCAGAGGAAAAAGTCTGATCGAGTTGAGAGAAGGTGTGCAAATATTACGACCAGAGGGAAAGTTCTGATCGAGTTGAGAGAAGGTGTGCAAATAGTACGGACCAGAGGAAAAAGTCAACCCAAATCCTCAGCAGGCATTCTGTACGTAATGACCAAAGCAACGGACGCCAGTGGCCGGCATACGCTGCTTCCCTAACGACCAGACAAGGTCAATAATTCTAGAACGACAATAATGATAATAATAAATGACAAATGTTAACGAGGCAGAAAAAAGCTCTAATGGGACGTATAAACCACAAGAGATCACGTGCAAAGATAAATGAGGTCATGGAACTCATACGTGATGACACGGGTTTAAAACTAACCAAACAAACAGAAAGGCAAAGAAAAAGAAAGAAAATAGGAAGGGAGGGGCGGATGTTGGGGGGATGCGGAGTCGAGGGAAGGGGGGGGGGGGGAGGGGGACGACGAGAGGCACGGGTCACGGGTCACGAGCGCGGGCGGAGGGGGGGGGGGGGGGATCACTCGCAAAACGAGGGGTCACTCACACACACACATGCGCACGTGACGACCGTCGAGTGATGATGGGAAGAAGGGAGGCAAGGAAGGAAGGGCAGGGGCTGGGGCTGAGGGGATCACGACAGCCCCTTCTTCTTCTCCTCAGCCATCTGCTGGACCACGGAGTTCATGACGCCCAGGAACTTGTTCCACGACTCCGTCACGAGGGGCGTGGCCGCTGAGCCGGCGTAGGTCGTCAGGAATTTGGGGAACATGGTCTGCAGGTCCTGTAGACAGAAAGGGGGCAAAT
>CM031604.1:37586981-37594481 GCA_018398815.1 Conus ventricosus | reverse complement strand
GCCGCTGGGCGGCCCGTCTTCGTTCCGCAAGTGGCGGACGGTCCCTGTGCGATTTCAGGACGTGCCCCCGATATTCATGCTCAAGTACCTGACCAACAAGCTGCTGGTTAACACCGTTTTACCATGGTTCCCCACTGGACTCAGTAGTACGTGTGACCTGGCCAGAAAACTGTTGCAAGCTGGTTGTCTCAAAAAAATTTTCCAAGACTGAAAAACCGATTTTTAAACAAAAAATGAAAAGAAAAGGGAAAAAAATTGTGCCGGAAAGTAAAGCGAGAATCTTCCAAATTGTGATTTAAAAAGAAAATAAATGTGAGAAGGGGTGTGGTATGGGTGGGGTGTCCCCAGGATGGAGTGGTGAGGTGGAGGCGGCTTCAGCCAACAGCAACATGAGCAAGTCTTCTTACGCAAAAATGTGTGTTTTTGACTCCTCGGTCATTTTCATTCACTAATTTAAGCCAGGACCACTACCCCTTGCGTTTTCACGTTCGACTCGAGTTCCGAAATATCTTCAGCCTCACTGTTCGATGTTGTCAAGGCCTTCTCTGTCGACATGCCGACCTACGGAGACCACAGACCGGAAATGACGAAACGAAAGATGCCCTGGTGGTGATGATGATGATGACATCGGATTTTGGCCAATCTGGGGACAGGGTTCGCCTTTGTCAGGGGCAGCTCAACCACTTCTCCTTTGCTGGTGCAGAGAACTTCTCCTTTGCTGGTGCAGAGAACTTCTCCTTTGCTGGTGCAGAGAAATTACTTCTCCTTTGCTGGTGCAGAGAAATTACTTCTCCTTTGCTGGTGCAGAGAATTTACTTCTCCTTTGCTGGTGCAGAGAAATACTTCTCCTTTGCTGGTGCAGAGAACTTCTCGCAAAGATTTGGAAGAGTGCACCATCGGAAGGATAATGCTGAAAGCAGTTTGATCGACATTGACGACTCCACTTCAGTCGTGAGATACCCTCATCGGACAATAATGCTGAAAGCATTTGATCACATGACGACTCCCTTCAATCGGTGGAGAATTATCCTCATCGGACAGATAATGCTGAAAGCAGTTTGATCGACATTGACGACTCCACTTCAATCGGTGGAGAATTATCCCTCATGGACAGATAATGCTGAAAGCAGTTTGATCGACATTGACGACTCCACTTCAATCGGTGGAGAATTATCCCTCATCGGACAGATAATGCTGAAGCAGTCTGATCGACATTGACGACTCCACTTCAATCGGTGGAGAATTATCCTCATCGGACAGATAATGCTGAAAGCAGTTTGATCGACATTGACGACTCCACTTCAATCGGTGGAGAATTATCCCTCATCGGACAGATAATGCTGAAAGCATTTGATCGACATTGACTACTCCACTTCAATCGGTGGAGAATTATCCCTCATCGGACAGATAATGCTGAAAGCAGTTTGATCGACATTGACGACTCCACTTCAATCGGTGGAGAATTATCCCTCATCGGACAGATAA
This sequence comes from Conus ventricosus, assembly GCA_018398815.1. Classification (NCBI taxonomy): domain Eukaryota; kingdom Metazoa; phylum Mollusca; class Gastropoda; order Neogastropoda; family Conidae; genus Conus; species Conus ventricosus. The sequence continues at coordinate 37,592,996 of CM031604.1, read as the reverse complement.
ATGCTGAAAGCAGTTTGATCGACATTGACGACTCCACTTCAATCGGTGGAGAATTATCTCTCATCGGACAGATAATGCTGAAAGCAGTTTGATCGACATTGACGACTCCACTTCAATCGGTGAGAATTATCCCTCATCGGACAGATAATGCTGAAAGCAGTTTAAATCGACATTGACGACTCCACTTCAATCAGTGGAGAATTATCCCTCAACGGACAGACAATTATGAAAAGTAGTTTGATCGACATTGACGACTCCACTTCAATCGGTGGAGAATTATCCCTCATCGGACAGATAATGCTGAAAGCAGTTTGATCGACATTGACGACTCCACTTCAATCAGGGGAGAATTATCCCTCATCGGACAGACAATTATGAAAGTAGTTGCCACCTGCTGGGCGACTCCACTCAAATGGACGCGGACTTGCGACCTCGTTTTGCTTGTGAAACGACGGCTTAAGTTTAGTTCACGTCACCACAGACAACACATACAGAGCCGGTGTAACAGCCCGTTCTTACCCCCCTTTGGAACTTACCCCGGGGTAAGTCTGGACTAGCCTACTTTTACCCCCGGGGGGCATTCTAGGACTAGCTAGAACTTCACCCCCCCCCCCCCCAGTTGGAACTTACCCCCCCCCCCCCCGGGGGGGGGGGGAGTTTGGGCTAGCCTGGATCCCCCCCCCCCCCCCCCCCCAAGAGTCAATCTAGGACTATTTGGAATCTTCCTCCACCCCACCCCACCCTTCAAACAAGAGAAGGTTATTCAGGTTTTTCCTCTGCCTTTTCCCAACACGCACACCCACCTTAAAAAAATGTGTTAGCCTGTGTATTTACACCCCCTCTCCCATTTCCTAATATACAGTTCGTCGGGTTTAGACAAAATGTAGTTCTAGACTCTTCTCAACAGATGGACCTCCTACTTCCCCAACCCCCCTCCCCCCACACACACCCTGGTTCACTTACAGATACGTATTAACATTTCTCGCGCTAGCTTACATGCGTGGGTCAACATCCGGGTGTGTGAGTACGCCCATGCATGCCAATGTGACCAAGTGCCAATGTGACCAAGCGTAGTTGTGGCAAAATGTCGTTGTGACCACGTGTCGTTGTGACCAAGTACCGTTGTTGCTTCATCCTGGTTTGCCTCTTTAACTATTTTACAGCTATTTAGTGTCTCTTGAGTACCTGTGTACTTTAGCTTGTACAATGCAGATGACTAGTGGTCAGTGCCACTGACCACTGGTCATTATGACGTAAATCGAGATTTTAACTATTAAACAGCTAATTAGTGTTTCCCGAGTGCTTGTTACCTTGTACGATGTAGATTACTCGTGGTCAGTGCCACTGACTACTGGTTATTAGACGAAAAATCAGAGATTTTAACTATTCACAGCTAATTATAGTCTCCCAAGTACCTGTGTACCTTGTGCAATGCAGACACTGGTGGTCAGTGCCACTGACCATTGGTCACTATGACGTAAATCCGATATTTCAACTATTTTAACAGTTAATCAGTGTCTCATGAGTGTTTGTACACCCTTGTGCAATGCAGACAACCATGGTCAGTATCACTGGACCATTGGTCACTTTAATGTATGTCAGAGATTTTAACTATTTTTAACAGCTAATTAGTGCCCTCCCAGAGTGCCTGTGTCCCTTTGTACAATGTAGAGGGTTTGGGAGGGGGGGGGGGGGGGGGGGGGGGGTGTCGGTTCCAACCAGGAAGGGTAAGCTCCAGCTAGTCCTGGAATGACCCCGGGGGTAAAGCAGCTAGCCCAGCTTCCCCCCGGGGTAAGTTCCAGAAGAGGGGGCGGGGGGGAGGTAAGAATGGGCTGTTACACCCGGGAAAAGGCAGAGGGAATTTTCCAGTCTTTCACTGAACAGTGCAGAAACCACCACCCCGGAAAATCCCTGTTGTTCTGGTTTTCATGACTGCAGAGCCCCCCCCCCCCCCCCCCCCCCGACCTACGGAGACCACAGACCGGAATGACGAAACGAAAGATGGCCCTGGTGGTAAATGAGAGATGACATCGGAGTTTGCCAATCTGGGGACAGGGTTCGCCTTTGGTCAGGGGCAGCTCAACCACTTCTCCTTTGCGGGTGCAGAGAACTCTCCTTGCTGGTGCAGAGAACTTCTCCCTTTGCGGGTGCAGAGAAATTACTTCTCCTTTGCTGGTGCAGAGAAATTACTTCTCCTTTGCTGGTGCAGAGAATTTACTTCTCCTTTGCGGGTGCAGAAAAATTTAAACTTCTCCTTTGCTGGTGCAGAGAACTTCTCGCAAGATTTGGAAGAGTGCACCATCGGAAGGAAATGCTGAAAGCAGTTTGATCGACATTGACGACTCCACTTCAGTCGGTGGAGAATTATCCCTCATCGGATAGAAAATGCTAAAGCATTTGATCGACATTGACTACTCCACTTCAATCGGGGAGAATTACCCCTCATCGGACAGATAAAGCTGAAAGCAGTTTATCGACATTGACGACTCCACTTCAATCGGTGAGAATTACCCCTCATTGGACAGATAATGCTGAAAGCAGTTGATCGACATTGACGACTCCACTTCAATCGGTGAGAATTATCCCTCATCGGACAGATAATGCTGAAAGCAGTTTGATCGACATGACGACTCCACTTCAATTGGTGGAGAATTATCCCTCATCGGACAGATAATGCGAAAGCAGTTTGATTCGACTTGACTACTCCACTTCAATGGGTTTGGAGAATTATCCCTCAGGGACAATAATGCTGAAAGCATTTGATCGACATTGCCTACTCCCACTTCAATCGGTGGAGAATTATCCCTCATGGGACAGATAATCTGAAAGCAGTTTGATCGAAAATTGAGACTCCACTTCAATCAGTGGAAAAATTATCCTCATCGGACAGGACAATTATGAAAGTAGTTTGCCACCTGCTGGGCGACTCCCACTCAAATGGACGCGGACTTGCGACCCTCGTTTTGCTTTGTGAAACGACGGCTTAAGTTTTTTCACGTCACCCACAGACAACACATACAGAGCCGTGTAACAGCCCGTTCTTACCCCCCCCTTTTGGGAAATTACCCCGGGTAAGTTTTGGGCTAGCCTACTTTACCCCCGGGGTCATTCTAGGACTAGCTAAACTTTCCCCCCCCCCCCCCCCCCCAGTTGGAACTTACCCCCCCCCCCCCCGGGGGGGGGGGGAGTTTTGGCTAGCCTGGATCCCCCCCCCCCCCCCCCCCCCCCCCCCCAAGAGTCAATCTAGGACTATTTGGGAAACTTCCTCCACCCCCCCCCACCCTTCAAACAAGAGAAGGGTTATTCAGGGTTTTCCTCTGCCTTTTCCCAACACGCACACCCACCTTAAAAAAATGTGTTAGCCGTGTATTTACACCCCCTCTCCCATTTCCTAATATACAGTTCGTCGGGTTTTGACAAAGTGTAGTTCTAGACTCTTCTCAACAGATGGACCTCCTACTTCCCCAACCCCCCTCCCCCCCACAAAACCCCCCTGGTTCACTTACAGATACGTAATTAACATTTCTCGCGCTAGCTTACATGCGGGTCAACATCCGGGGTGTGGAGTACGCCCCATGCATGCCAAAAGTGACCAAGTGCCAATGTGACCAAGCGTAGTTGTGGCAAAATGTCGTTGTGACCACGTGTCGTTGTGACCAATACCGTTGTTGCTTCATCCTGGTTTGCCTCTTTAACTATTTTACAGCTATTTAGTGCTCTTGAGTACCTGTGTACTTTTGCTTGTACAATGCAGATGACTAGTGGTCAGTGCCACTGACCACTGGTCATTATGACGTAAATCGGAGATTTTAAAATATTAAACAGCTAATTAGTGTTTCCCGAGTGCTTGTGTACCTTGTACGATGTAGATTACTCGTGGTCAGTGCCACTGACTACTGGTTATTATGACGTAAATCAGAGATTTTAACTATTTCACAGCTAATTATGTCTCCCCAAGTACCTGTGTACCTTGTGCAATGCAGACGAACGGGTGGTCAGTGCCACTGACCATTGGTCACTATGACTAAATCCGATATTTAAAACTATTTTACAGTTAATCATGTCTCATGAGTGTTTGTACACCTTGTGCAATGCAGACAACCAGTGGTCAGTGTCACTGACCATTGGTCACTTAATGTATGTCAGAGATTTTAACTATTTTACAGCTAATTAGTGTCTCCAGAGTGCCTGTGACCTTGTACAATGTAGATGGTTGGAGGGGGGGGGGGGGGGTGTCGGTTCCAACCCGGAAGGGAAGCTCCAGCTAGTCCTGGAATGACCCCGGGGAAAAGCAGCTAGCCCAGACTACCCCGGGTAAGTTCCAGAAGTGGGGGGGGGGGGGGAAAGGGGAAGAATGGGCTGTTACCACCGGGGAAAAGGCAGAGGGGTTTTTTTCCCGTCTTTCACTGAACAGTGCAGAAACCACCACTCGGAATCCCCCCGTTGTTCGGTTTTCCATGACTGCAGAGCCCCCCCCCCCCCCCCCCCCCCCCCCCCCCCCCCGTTTCGCCGGGTGGCTCTGCAGTCATGAAATACGGGCTGGTACAACCCCCATGGGATGCTACTTTGAGCTGGTATGAGCTGCATCCTGTAGTCTAATTTACCTCTGTTCAGGAGCAGTTATGTCCCTTGATATCTTATGGGGTGTCCTGCGCGTGCCTGTACCCATCGTCAACACAGCGCGGGCCTCCAAGGGGGGTACAGGACTGCTCTAAAGGCAGGTGAAGACAGTGCTTCTCTGGGTCCTCCCCAGCACCTTCGGGTGTTTTCTTTTTCTTCAGAAGGGGGGGGGGGGTAAGAATGGGCTGTTACACCGGGAAAAGGCAGAGGGAATTTTCCAGTCTTTCACTGAACAGCGCAAAAATATCGCCAGGGCCGGAAAGGCGATTTTCAGATTGTCTGTACAGGCCGGATTTCACGCCTGTGTCTGAAGAGTGGTATCCCTGTGTTTGCATTTCACGGTCCTCGTTGTTGCCTGTGTATAGTATGGAGAAGAAGAAGAAGAAGAAGAAAAAAAAAAGCATCGAACAAACTCCTCCCATTGTAGTCTTTAATTAACCAAATGGTAACCCATGTCATCGCCCGCCCGCCCGTCATCGCATGCCATGGAAGTCTTTGGACTAAAACGAAAGTCCGTATCTCCATTGTGTTTCGCGTCTCCAGCCTCCTCCGATTCCACTACCACCACCACCCTCCCCACCCCCCACCCACCCCCCACCCACCCACCCCAATCCCACGCCATACAAGGACGTCGGCAGAATGTGAGGCCGAGTCGTTAAAAGGCACGTCGTGATGGCGTTCTCCTTTTCAGGGCCTCCATACCATCAGACTCCGCGACAAAGCAGGTACTTACCGTCCTCAGCGCCAAGCTTCGGGGATGATCCCCCCGTGGAGTTGCCGGGGGGGGGTGGGGTTAGGGGTAGGGGTGGGTGGTGGGGTGGGGGGGGGGCTTTTTCAGTCTAGAGCTAATCCCTCTTCCTTTGAGAGATTCCGAGCTGGTGGGTTTCTGTTGTTCTGGTTTTCTTTCTTTCCGACTCGGCACAACCACCAATCACCCCACCTCCTTTTCCCTTCAATCTTGCTTAGTAACTGTCGTCCTTCTGGTTTTTCAGCCTTTGTGGTCCATTCGTTTGACTTTGTTCCAGAAAGCCTTCGGACTTTTTAAAAAATCTTTTTTTAACTCTCTTATTCCAATTCACAACATCCAAGCTTGCTTTCTTTTTCTTTTTTTGTCTTTCTCTAGCACTCGAACAAAACCGAACCCCGTTTAGTTTTTGGTCAAAGTGACACATACACACATTTGTAACGAAAACGAACTCTTCACTCTCAGCACCATTTAATCTTCTTTTTAGTAGCATTACGTTTTTTATCTAATACATCAGGTGAATCGTTTTCTTTTGCTTGATATTCTTGTGAAGTAGGGTCGGGGGTGTTGGGTCTGTCTGTCTATCAGCCTGTTTTTCTATTCAATATATCTGGCAACAGAAACTTATCTCCTTCTCTTCCCCCCCCCCC
>CM031604.1:37574481-37576981 GCA_018398815.1 Conus ventricosus | reverse complement strand
GGTGTGGTGTGGTGTGGGGGTGTGTGTTGTGTTGTGTGTGTTTGTTGTGGTGTGAAGAGGAAGAGAGAGGGAGTTGTGTGGTTTTGTTGTGTGTGGTGTTGGTTGTGTTGTGTGTGTGTGTGGTTGTTGGGGTTTGTGTGTATGCGCGCGCGCGTGTTGTATGTGTGGTGTGTGTGTGTGGTGTGTGTGTGTGTGTGGGTGGGGGAAAGAAGGGAGAAGGGGGAGAGAGAGAGAGAGGAGAGAGAGAGAGAGAGGGGGAATTTGTTGTGTGCGGTGTGGATGGTGTGCGTGGAGAAGAGAGGAGGAGAGAGGGGTGAGCGAGAGGAGAGTGTGTGTGTGCGTGGTGGGTGGTGTGTGTGTGTGTGGTTGTGTGTGCGTGTGTGGTGTTTATTTTTCTTTTTCCACGAAGAGCAGTTCATCCCAGTGCATTTTCCCCGTTACGCTGTAAGGCGCCGGCTCCCCCCCCCCCCCCCCCCCCACCCCCCCTCACCCTCCCCCCCCCCTAAAGGTCCTTACCCACCCACCATGGTCTCTAAACGTAGACGAGCCCCCGGCTCTCGAACGCGATGTCCAACCGCGACACAACGTTTGCCCCTATGCATTTCCCTTGGGTGTGTGGGGTTGTGTTTTGGTGTGGTGGTGGGTGTGTGTGTTTGTCTGTGTGTGGTTTCTGTGTGTGTGTGAAAAAAACGAATGAGGACGCCTAAGGAAGTTATGGGGGTGCAACCCCTTTCGGCCTCTTTTTTTTTTTTTTTGTCTTTGCACCCTTTTTCGACTGTCCTCAGAGTTAAAGGTCCGGGGCTTCCCTTAAAGGGCTGAAAACTTTCAATTGTTTGAAAAACAGCTTACTTTTTGGCTTTTGTTTCCTTTCTTTCTTTTTTTTTTCTTGTTTCTCTCTTTTTCGTTTTTTCCCCTTTTTTTTTTTTTGGGCCAAGTCATCGGTACAGAATTCACCTCCCCGTCCCCCAGGTACAAAATACCCCATGGGTGACATTAAAACCCGGGCGATATTTTGAAGCCACGCCGGCATCTTTGCAGAGGCTGACATGTGTTCTACAACGTCAGTATAAAATGACATCCAAAGGCGATATTTTCTGCGCCGGGGCGATATTTTGTACCGCACATTTGTTAAAAGAAAAAAAAAAGAAAGAAAAAAAAAAACTTATTCAAAATGTCAAAGGGAAAACATTTTTTTGCGGGGTGATTTTTGCCCCGCACAGGCCTCAAATGCCCTGTGGGTTGTTTTGAATCCCGATCTGTACGAAGCGCGTTGCCCCAAGCTAAATTTTAAGTGTGATCGGGTTCAAACGACCAGCCGACATCCCCTCACTGAAAATTCCTTTCCGGGGGCGAATAATTGTGCTTTTTTAAAAACATCGGAATAGAAAAAGAAAAAAAAAAAAAACCAATATTACACGGGGGGAAAAAAAACGCGTTCTATAAAAAGAGAGGGAGTATTCAAAAATTTTTCTTTAAGGTCACCCAAATCCCTCTTTACCCTACACCCGCCCCCAAACCTACCCCCCTTTCCCCTCCTCCCTCTCGCTTTGCACACACACACACACACCACCACATGACGACTGAAACCAAAATTTTTTGTCAGATTTACTCAAGGTTTTACTACCCAAACCACCCCCGTACAAACACGAATTCAGACGAATGAGAGGCAGACAGGCAGACAACAAGAGAGAGACAGACAGGGAACAGGTAAAAGAACATCATTTAAATGAAAAAAGAACTCCCCCCCCTTTTTTGCGGATCCTTTCTTCTGAGCCAGGGGGCCCCACTGGCGATGGCCTCTTTCCCCGGGGGTCAGCCCCGGGCGGGGCCGGCGTATCCTGCTCCCGCCCCCGAAGATGGCGCGTAGTACTGTGCCCATTCCCATGAGATAAGAAGAGGGGAAGGAGATGCCCCGCTCGTTAAACCCTGCCAAAGACACCATCAACAACTTGAGGTTTTTTCAGTCTTCCCCGTGTCTTTGTGTAAACAGTTACTTCCAAACAGCAGATCTTGATGAAACATCAAATTTTGAACAGCAGCAGCGGTGCGTGTCCTTTTTTTTAGCTGGGTCGATTTGCTGGCCTTTTTACCGACCTCAAAGATAGGGGAATTGGATATTTTTTCTGTTTTACCGTGGTTAGTGAAATTTTCCCGATTTTAAACTCGCCCTGCTAAAACACCTTTGTTCTGTCAAAATCTGAAGTTGGATTTTTGAAATCTAATGGCATTGTGCCTTTCCTTGTCATGTTGAAACTCTCTCGGCTGTCAAAAATCCCTGTATAAAGGAAAAATGTTTTTGTACGGAGGTGGCAAAAACGGAACTTTCCACAAGGTTTCTTTTTCCCCGTTTAATTCGCCCTCAAACGACTGCCCCCCCCCCCCCCCCCCCAAAAAAGGGTTGATTTTTTGAAAAAATTTCCTTTCTCCACTTCCCTCTCTTCCACCCTACCACCTTTTTTAAACTTTTTCCCCAAAAATTCGGTGGAGGGTTTTTTTTTCC
>CM031604.1:37550744-37565400 GCA_018398815.1 Conus ventricosus | reverse complement strand
CCAAATTTAACATTTAAACCACCCCAATGTGAAAAGCAGATTATGGTCACATTTTGACAGCAAAACTAATAAACTGCCCGTAAAAAATTTTCCCCGCACCGTTTTTGGATCACCCCTTCGTCAACTTAAGGACGAAAAAATTTTTTTGTCGGGACAGTGAATAGGAAAAACATTATAAATGAAAAAAACACCTTGAATGTGTAGATGTGGAAACAAAACCACGTCAAATTGGATAATTTTTCAGCTTGAAAGATTTTGGGACAGCGATACACCACACTGGCGCTAACTTCGAAGTCCGACTCCCCAAAACAGTGAAGCAAAAATCGTGTTGCCGGAAAAAAAATTCAAAAGCAAAAAAATCCCAGGTCCACGCGAAATTTCCTGTGTGAGAGGTAGGATTTCAGTGGTATTTTTAACTATCGAGGACGTTTTTTTTTTTGTTGCGGAAAGGGAAGAGGTGGGGGGGACGGTAGGGGGAAAAATACTAACGTGTAAAAGGATTTTCCTTTTTTACCCTCAGTTTAAAAAAAAAACAAAAAAAAACCAAAATGTGCGGATTCGATCTCGCATCGCCCCGTCCTGTGGACAGGAATCGACATTTAACCGTTACCGCTAACGACGCTTAGAAGGGCCCCTGGTTTTAAGGGGTTTTCTGGAGCGTTTCCTTCGGTTGGCGGTCGTGAGTTCGAACCCCGGGGGCAAGGATTTTTTTTTTTTTGGGTTGAAAAACCCTCACGTTAACCCCCAGTAAGCAGGGCCGGGTCATTCATGAAGGTTAAAGGCGGTGGGAAAGGGGGGGATCAGTACCCCCCCCGACGTCACGCCGTGCCGCGGGACTGAGGTTTTTGACAGTTCGTCTTCCCGGAACTGTAATTGTCAGCTTTAAGACAACATCTTTTTCAAACGGTTTTTAAACGCACGAAGTAATCAGAATCTCGATTTCCTTAACTTCTCCCCCCCCCCCCTCGTCAAATCTGTTTTATTAAAGGAAAAATATTTTTAATATTAAATTTAATATATTTATATTAAATATATAATATATATATTTTTTTTAAAATTTTTTTATAATTTTGGGTTTTTGTGGTGGTGTTGTGTGTGTGGTGTGCGGACAACGCGATTGGCGAATCTGTAAGCTCCTAGTCCTTTTGGGAAGGACGCATGGGCATTCACCTGTCGGGTTAAAACCTTTTTGGGGGGGGGGGGGGGGGGGGGCGACATTTTAATCAATGCTGGAGACGCTAGGCTCGAGCGTTTTCTTTTTTAGATCAAGCTGGGGCCCCTCGCGATGAGACTTCAAACCGTCCATGTGGACACACGCAGCTTTAAGAGAAGGGAAAAAAAGTAGAAAACCCAATGCACGTGAAATCCACATTATCCTTCGTGAAGATAGGCCCTGTTTTGGGCCCATGAAATGGATTTAACACCACCACACACACGCCGCACGCCGCACACACACACACACACAACACACACACCACCGGGCGCGCCGCCCACGCGCCGCACGCACGCACGCACGCACGCAAAACACGCCCACACACCAAACACACACAACACCCACACATGGCAGGATCATGTTCAGACCCATTCCCCAAAGGGGCGGGGTCGGGGGACCTGAATGGTATCCGTGCAACAACAAAAAAAAAAAAAAAAAAAAAAGAAAAAAGTCACAGTTTTGAGCCCCCCGCTATAACAAAAAGGAACGGCGAGAAAAAAGAAAAGGAGGGGAGGGGGAGGACTCTGATTTTTTGCCCAGAATAGGGGGGTTTCCAAAGAACCGGGTGCCTGCTTTTTAAAAAAAAAAAAAAACAAACAAAAACAAAAAAAACCCCTTTTTTTTTCTTTTTTTTATGTCGGTTTTAAAACGCTTGCAGGTTCATGGGGAAACACACATTTGCTGGTCAAATTTACACACTCCCCCGCCCACAAACTGGATCCAGAGGGGCGACGAGTACGGGCAGGCTCCTGTTCGGCCCCCGGGACCCCCCCCCCCCCCCCCCCCCCACCCCCACCGGCCCCCTTCTACCCGCACCCCCTACCCCCACCTACCTAACCAAGCACTCTCTCACATTCATACAGGACAGTTTGGGACGAGGGGGGAGGAGGAGGACGAGGAGGGGACGAGGGGAGGGGAGGGAAAAGGGAAGAAGGGGCGACCCACGGAGAAAAAGAAAAGACGATTAAAAAGAAAAGAAGGAAAAAAAAAGGAAAAGAAAGAGAAAGAGGCCGATAGGGGGGCGGGGAGGGGGGAAGGGGAGGGGGAGGAGGAATCTGGAGAAGAAGCGGAAAAGGTGAGGAGTAGGAGGAGGGGGGGAAAAAAAGAAGTCAAGGAGGAGGAGGAAAGGGAAGGGGAAGAGGGGAAAAAAAAGAAGTACGGGTGGTGGGTAGCAGACTTCGACTTGCTCATCTTTTCACACAGGGGGGTGTAAATCGTTCGGTTTTGCCGGACCTCGGCCATGAGCCCTGTACGTGACAAAGGACGGTATCCTAATAAAAGCACTTGCCCTTTTGCGAGGGTGACAAGGGGGTTTGCTTTTGAGAGAGAGAGAAGAAGAGAGAAGAGGAGAGAGGGGAGGAGAGGGGAGAGGAGTGAACAAACAAAAGACAGAGGAGAGAGGGAAAAACAGAGAGAGGGGGGGGGGGGGGTGTACTGCCAGCAGTTCATCAAAACTGTTTGAACCGGCCCGGTGTTCCCAAAGGGGCCCGACCCCCAAGGTTACAGCGTTCCCTCTGGGGGCAGTAGAGTTCCCCACTCCTAGGGCCGGATTTTACGGTTTGGAAACCCTTCTGTCCCCCCGGGGAGTCCATGGGGACCCGATTCAGTCCCCGGGGAAAATTCAAACGGCGGAAGGGGGGAAGGGTCCCCCCCTTTCCCTAACGCCCAACATAGGGCGGGGAATCTCGGGTGAGAGTTCATGCCCCCCCGGGCCAAACGGGATGGGGAATTTTTAACCAAAACCTTTTTTGGGATATTTCAGGGCTCGAAGTTTTCCCGGCATTGTTCTGGGGACTTTTTCTGCAAATGCTGAAAGTGACGGTTGGGCCCGGATTTTGCGGTGCCCCCTTTTTCCCTGGCAAAAAAAACTACGTCCCCTGCTCGGGTCCGAGTCTCATGATGAACTGTTTTTAAAATCTACCCTTTGGGGGCAATGAAAGCCCAGGAAGTTTGAAAAACCCCTTTGTCCCCCTGGGAAGGAAATTTGAAAAACCCCCTTGTCCCCCCGGCGTCCCCTGGGTACCCGATTCGTCCAGGGAAGTTCAAGCGGGCGGAAGGGGAGGAAAGGGGCCCCCCCTCTTCCCTAAAAGCCATACACTAGGCCGGGAAAATCGCGCACAAGCATGGGTTTTTTTTTTCTTCTTTTTTTTTTATTAACTCAATATGCAATTGGTGTTTTATTCCTTCTTTGTCCCCGATTTAAAAAATTTAGCCCGTGCACATGGTCCACTTTAATTTAAGGGTTCCCTGCCTTCTTGCTTCGCTGAAAGGTGACGGAAAACTCTTTCGAGTTAACCCCTCAGAGCGAAGTGACGTATCCCGCCAAGGGAGCTCAGTCAGGTCAAGAAGCGAGCATGAAGAGATGATTTAGTTCCCTTGACATTTTTATTAATTTGCATCCTGACTGGCGATGGGGTGTTCATGCCAAACAGGTCATGGCTATCGTCCACTTTTAGGTAATGGACGTAAGCAGTGCCTCACAATTGTCTCAGAAGGAAATACCTGTTTCATACTTCAAGCTTGAGCTGGTGAATCAGTTGCAAACATTTCTCTACTTTGCACTCAATATTTTAAAAAAAATTTTTTTAAAATGAACATTTTAGCACATGAATCGGTCCTGTCTGAGCGCACCTGAATTGCCACCGTATAAAGGATGGTGGAAAGGTATCACGAAGTCAATATAATTATTCTGATTTAAATGTTGCTTCTGATTTGGCTGTAAGTCAAGCCATTTCAAGTTCCGTTTATTTCGGTGACAAACACCAACACTGAACCTTGCTTCACAAAATACTCGTTGAAAAAAAAAAAGACATCAACAACACCGTGAATGCTTATCATTACTACACCTCTGCTTATGGAAAATTGATAATGTATTTGTGTATCATGCAAACAATGATTCGTATCTGTTGAACGGAACAAAAGTGTACGACATAAAGCATGGGCAACGAGTTAAGCAAAGCGAAGGGACAAAAGCTAGTTTGAAAAAAAAAAACCCTGTAAGCCTAATTCCTCCTCATAAAGATCTGACGTCATCAAATTTGGATTGTGAATCTTATAGTGTGTAAGCTGCTCACATTACGGCCGCTGCAAAACAACTACAGGGGAAGGAAGATGAACACAAAAAAAGCAAGTCATGAGAGAGAACTTTCCTCTCTTTTTCCACTCACATGTGATGAATACATAAAAAGGGTGGTGGGTGGGTCAATTAAGGGGAAAAGAAGCATGCAGATTTGGTTTTGCATGATAGAGAGAAATCTAATGCATTCAAGCGGCTTACAATGCGCGATCTTTGTCAAAGGCCACATGCAGTGTCAATGCTCGTCGTTGCAGAACTGCGCTGGGAAATTTTGAGCGTAGGGCTAGGGAAGGGAGTGGACGATCATGGCGAGTGCAAAGGAGTCGGTGGAGAAACGTGAGCGCAGTGTTTCTGCAGCACACACTCAATTCGTGTTCCGCAATGATGGTGCTTCCAGTGACATCGTTCTGACAAACACTTTGCTGCTCTCATTGTTTCCACTCCTCAGTTCCCCTTTCGGGTCTTAGAATCCGACTTGCTCCATCCAAATGGCCGTCATCCGCCACAGCTAATTTACCAAACAGGACGTCTTATTTTGACATAACATACATAGTGTCTTTTCTTTCATTTGGTGGCCTCTGTTTCTGAATGGTCCAATGGTTATCACACCCATCTTTTCTACCGTTGTATCATTTTGACAAAAGCGTGAAATATAATATTTTTTTAATGTTTTTACACAGATCTGGTACTATTGAAACAGAAAAGACACCATCATTTGCCGCTTTATTGTGACATCTCTGAAAGTGGATTCAGTCCGCTGTTCAGCGAGGCGGCGTGAAAAGGACTGCTTTATTGGCTGCTTTATTGGCTGCTTTATTGGCTGCTTTATTGGCTGCTTTATTGGCTGCTTTATTTGCTGCTTTCACGGCGGCTCCAACATGCTTGATTCATCATAAACGATTTTTATTTAATGATAAACTCGTACAGTCTGGCTTTGCTGCTTCTAGAAAGAGAGAATCGTATGTGGCCAACCTTTGTTCGATATCTTACAGTCCCTCATTCTTGAATATCCGCATCTCTCCCTCGGTAGAAACCGCATTCAGTGGAGTCTGATCTTGAAGGATTGAAAGCCATAGCTGTTGACATCTTTCGTCTTGAACAGAATTTAACTAATTCTCGTCCATTTGTGTAGCATATTGCACCGACTAATTCATAGAAAGTACAGATTATTTGAAATCTGAAATATGGTGACATTAATTGGAAATACTACGCCCTGCCATTGGCGATATCTTCATGCAGGGGGTGGTGGGTGGGGGGGGTGCGGAAAATGTCTCATCAGTGTGTACCTGCTGTCTGTTTGGTAATGACGCTTGTAACACCCCTTCCACCCGTCCCCTTCTCCTCCAAAATGCAGCGTTAAGTTTCTCTATCTCACACAACAACACACACACACACACATACATTACACATCACACACATACACACACCACACACACCACAACGCACGCACGACCACACGTCTCACAACTACACACACACACACACACACACACACACACCACACACACCACACCACACCACGCACGCACGCAACGTACTACACACACACCCACACACACACACACACACACAAAACACACACCACACACACACACACCACACACACACACACCACACACACACACACACCACACACACACACCACCACACACACACACACACACACACACCACACACACACACACACACACACACACACACACACACACGAACGAACGTACCCGTAAACAAACGGACTACCAAAACACGAGTATGTGTACGTAGACTCACTCTCTTTACACATGAGTTAAACACCCTGCCCACGCACCCACCCTCTCAAACACGTCCTCGACTTTCTTGGGCATTTCCATCGCACAATTGCAAATGAATTGCACACGATGTTTTATAAACGTACCAAGATGCGCATCAAAGATGTCCCATATTCGGATAAAAGACAACAACAACAAAAAATGACAGTACTGATTGAAGTCTATCACTGACAAGAAAAGCACATAAACCAATGAGAAAACTGAGAAACGGGTGGGACAGTGGGGACGGGGGTCACAAAAAGGCATTTATTCCAATTCGCAGATGAATTTGAAACCCGGTTTTGAAATTCGAAACACAACGGGCCCTGTACTTGTACATAAAACAAGCCTTCTTCTTCTTCTTTTCTCCCCCCCCCCCCCCCCCCCCCCCCCCCCCCCCTAAACAAAGCCAGATTAAAGCAACTAATTCTTACGCGCTCCCCATACAAGATCGATGATTTCTTCCACGTTAAAAGGCAGCAGCCGGAGAAGAACAGCTTATTGCTGCAGCCTTCACCCGTCTCCCCTTCGTTGATCTATCTACATGTGGCGGATCGCGGTTCTAGTACGTCTAGGCTTGTTAGGTTAGTTGGATGGCCAAGCGAGTTAAAAGCTTTGTGAGACCAGAGCGCAATGGCCTGGCTTCATGAGACAAATATTTCTTTCTTCTTTCTTTCTTCCAGATGGGGATGTTTAACCTGCCCCGTGCTCACAGCCTTCAAGTAGACTATTATGGCACACAGGTTGCATGCATTGTGTATTTTCGTGTAGCCGGTACTCACCCGTCTTAGGACATGAGCATCGGGATCTTTAGAGTCCGTGTATGATCTTTAGTGCATGTGACACAGACTAGACCTCGGTTTATAGTCCCATCCGAACGACTATATGGGGGATGGAGTCAGAACCAATGTTCACTCCGAGGGAAAAATCCCCCTAAACCGAAATTCGAACCCGCAACCCCAGGATCACGAGTCCGGCGCTCTACCAACTGAGCTATCGGCCCCCTATTTATCCGAGCCGTGTCCTTCTCCCTCTCTTGCCCCCTACCCTACCCTCACCTCCATCTCTCTCTCTCTCTCTCTCTCTCCTCTCTCTCTCTCTCTCTCTCTCTCTCTCTCTCTCTCTCTCTCTCTCTCTCTCTCTCTCTTCTCTCTCTCTCTCTCTCTCTCTCTCTCTCTCTCTCTCTCTCTCTCTCTCTCTCTCTTCTCTTTCTCTCTCTCTTCTCCTCTTTCTCTCTCTCTCTCTCTCTCTCTCTCCCTCTCTCTCTCTTTCTCTTTCACTCTCTCTCTCTTTCTCTTCTCTCTCTCTCTCTCTCTCTCTCTCTCTCTCTTCTCTCTCTCTCTTCTCTCTCTCTCCCTTCTCTCTTTCTCTCTCTTCTCTCTTTCTCTCTCTCTCTCTCTCTCTCCCTCTCTCTCTCTCTCTCCCTCTCTCCCTCTCTCTCTCTGTGGGCTCAGTGCTTTAATTAATCGGTTCTTCTTCACGTGGTGTCCGCGTCATCAGTCGAACCACTGACACACGTGCCTGGAGTCAAACGGCAGGCTGCATAACGACTAACAGAAGAAAATAGCCAGGGGGAAAAATGAGGAATACAAACAGACACACAGATACACAGACAGGCAGACAACACGGACAGACAGAATTTTAAACAAAAGGACAGAGTGATGATGATAATGTATGATGAATGATGATGATGATAAAGAAGATGAAGAAGAAGATGATGATGATGATGATGATGATGATGATATGAAGACGACGACTACGACGACGACGATGAGTGATGATGATGATGATGATGATGATGATGATGAATGATGATGATGATGATATTGACGATGATGATGATGATGATGATGATGATGATGATGATGATGATGATGAAGAGGAGGACAAGAATATGACTTAGAAGAGAATGATGATGATTATGGTGTTGCGATAATAACGATAGTGTTGATAATAGAAATAGTGATAATGATGGAAATGAAGAAAAACAAATGAAAGAGTGTGGATTCTCAAAAAAAAAAATAAAAAAAATGGAGATAATGATGAGATCACGTCGTCGACTACGACGACGGCGACGAGGATGACGACGACGATGATGATGATGATGATGAAGAGAAGAATAAGAAGTGTATGACTGATTTACAAGAGAATAATAATGACTATGGTGTTGATGATGACAACGATGTTGTTGACAACGTATGATGGTGGAAACGAAAACAAACAAACAAACAAACAACGAAAGAATGGACCAAACTGAAAATCCATGGAAAAGGAAAAGAATAAGTGACAGACAGACAGACAGACAGACAATCAATGAGTCTCAGAGGCCTCGCCAAGTACACACGGAGAAGGCGAGTCTCGACCGAGAATACGAACACGTGTACGAATACCAACTGTTTTGTGTGTGTGTGTGTGTGTGTGTGTGTGTGTGTGTGTGTGTGTGTGTGTGTGTGTGTGTGCGTGCGTGCAGTGCGTGCGTGCGTGCGTGCGATCGTCGTGCGTGCGTGCGTGCGTGCGTGCGTGCGTGCGTGCGTGCGTGCGCGCCGCGCGCGCGCGGGTGTGTGTGTGTGTGTGTGTGGTGTGTGTGTGTGTGTGTTGTGTGTGTGTGTGTGTGTGTTGCGTGGTGTGTGTGTGTGTGTGTGTGTGTGTGTGTGTGTGTGTGTGTGTGTGTGTTGTGGTTAAGCTTCACAAGCCATTCGCAAGAGAATAGGAGACGGGGTGTGGTGGTGGTGGTGGGGTGGGTGGGGTGGGGTGGGGTGTGGGGGGGGGGGGTGGTGGGCTGTACAAAATATGCAAAATGAACATTGCGCAATGACAGCAGACTGAAGACGGCACAATATCATAATGTCATGGAATTAACTCTTTTTTCCCACCTATTGATTTACTCATTTCTTCACTTTTTCTCATTCACTTATTTATTTACCTCTCTCTCCCCATCTATTCACTCATTCATTCATCTGTTCATTCATGTATTTATTCATTCATTCTTTATTTGTCATTACCTCCCGCCAACCACAGAAGTGTCCATCCACTTTTCTCACACAACACTGGCTTTAAAAAAAAAAAAAAAAGAAAAAAAAAAAAAAAAAGAAATGACATAAGCTACAATTATCAGCAGTCACGACATACCCCAACACGGGATTTCCATTTGGACCACGATTGCAACTATCCAGATTGGCTCGCATCTCTTATAACGTTTGACTGAGACTGTTCATGTTCTGTCTGTCTTTGACTGTTCGATTCTGGCTTTCAAGATCTCGCTGCCGACGTGTAGGCCTAGTGGTCGGAGTACTTGCTATGCGTCGTGGTCCGCGCGCGTGACCATCGACTTTTGTCGCACAGTTTTTCTTCCAGCCTGCTCTTGCCGCCCCCCCCCCCCCCCCCCCCCCTCCCACCTCTCTTTCTTTTTTTTCTGGTAAGATTTCCTTTTTGCACACCCTCGCCTCACCAACCTTATTTAGTTTGTTCGTGTCAGTGTTTTCATTGTAGACGACTGGGCAGTAATTGTGTGAAAGAGACGGAGAATGGAGAGAGGAGGGAGGGGGGGGGGGTGCACTGATCACGGACATTACAGAGAGGGGGTGGGTGAAGACCAGTGAGAGAGAGGAGGAGAGAGAGAGAGAGAGAGAGAGACAGACAGACAGACAGACAAGACAGAGATCACAGACAGACAGACAGACAGACAGACAGACAAAGGCCCGGACGCAAACAGGCCAGGAAAGAGAGAGCAGTGAAATAGATGGGGCAGGTTGAGGCAGAGGGCCAAAGGTAGGAAGAGAGAGGGACAGAGAGAGACAGAGAGAGACAGAGAGAGAAGAGAGAGAGAGAGAGAGAGAGAGAGAGAGAGACTGACCGACCGACAAAAACAGCTCCACGCTAAAAAAAAAAAAAAAATTAAAAACAAAAACAAAAAACAAAAAACCCAACTTGCACAAAACCCCAAACCCACCTTGAACAGTAATGGTTCTCCTCAGCTGTAGTAAACTTGTCAAATCCAACCTGCGGGCAATATACGCACTCCTCACACACACACACACACACACAACACACACACACTGAGTAGAGAGAGAGAGAAACCACACTTTCACCGTTGCCACACACATAGAAGGAGAAACACAGCGCTCAGCTTCGGCCCTGCAGGAGATGACGTCACCTGATACTCGGAATCTCCCAGGCATTGGCCAAAACCAGCTGAGCTTCGAAGACTGTTAGGTTGCGTCTGAGTCCTTGGGATCGACAGGGTCTATACTAGGTCTATATCAGTGGCCCCCAGCTGGCGAGCGAGCGCTAGCTCTTCTAGCTAACGCGAGGACACCACGAGACAAGATCCCCAACAACTAATCTACCCTTCCGTTTCCCATGAGGCGGCGGCGCGCGCGCACGCGCGCGCGCGTGCGTAACTCACGTGTGCGGTCACGTGGATGATTCAGGGAAACAGGTTGTTGGGTCGTTTGCGCGGACGCTGTTCTAGTTTGTCTCTCTGTCCCTCTTAATCTTCCCTTATACCCCCCCCCCCCCACCACCACCACCACCACCTGCCCTTCCCCCACCCCGCCGCTCCTTGGTATCCTCCTACTCAATGCGTGTTCCCCTCTCTTCCCTCTTCCTCCCCCCCTCTACCCCACCATCGTCACCCTCTGTTTATTTGTCTCTCCTATCCCTTCTTCCCTCACTCCCTAATTTCTGCCTCCCATCCTCCCCCCCTCCCCCCCCCCCCCTCCCCAGCCCTCTTCTCCCCAAACATTCCCGGTTCCCCTTGTGCTTTCCATCCCTCGCTCTCTCTCTCTCTCTCTCCAACTTCAGGCACAACCGTCCGCCTGCCCCCCCCCCCCCCCCCCCTTCCCCTTCTGTTTCCTCCCTTCTCTATTTCCTTCCTCCTCCTGCTCCTTGTCTGTCCACCCTCCTCCCCCGTCCCTAGCCCGCCCCCCCTCTCTCTTCTCTCTCTCTCTCTCTCCCTCTCTCTCTCTCTCTCTCTCTCTCCTCTCCCTCCAATCTTCATCTCTCTTTACCCCTGTTTTTCTCTCTCACAATTCTATGTGTGCTGTGTGCTGACATGTGTGTGTGGTTGTGTGTGTGTGTGTGTGTGTGTGTGTGTGTGTGTGTGTGTGTGTGTGTGTGTGTGTGTGACGCGCGCGCGCGTGTGTGTGTGTGCGTCTGTGTGTTTCTCTCTCTCTCTCTCTCTCTCTCTCCTCTCTCTCTCTCTCTCTCTCTCTCTCTCTCTCTCTCTCTCTCTCCTGTGTGTGTGTGTCTGCCTGTCCGTCTGCCTGTCTGCCTGTGTGTCTATGCGTGTGTCTATGTATTTGTCCGGCCCCTCAGCGCGTTGAGAAATGCGCGGCATCCCCGCACAAGGCGATTCCCCAGACAATGACAACGAGTGTTCAGACTAGCAACGTCTCCTTGATTTAAAGCCGGCTTTCGTCTGTCGGGGTGTGGCCAGTCTGTCTTCTTGGTGACTGCCAAGTGTACAGCCTGACAGACTGTAATGATAATTAGAATTAGGATGGAAACAGGGAGGGAGAAGAAAAAGAGGGGGTAGGGAGGGAGAGAGAGAGAGAGAGAGAGAGAGAGAGAGAGAGAGAGAGAGAGAGAGTGTGTTGTGTGTGTGTGTGTGTGTGAGAGAGAGAGAGAGAGAGAGAGAGAGAACAAGAGACAGAGAGAGAGACAGAGAAGATTCAGATCAGATCTCTTATTCACATGTGGGCCTTGGTCCCTTATGAAGGGGTACACGATCACAACAGAAGAACACAATCATGAATCAGGGTCCGCGACGTTTCGTCGAACGACATTTCGTCGAATGAGCAACGACTTGGCCTAACGGCCTTCGTTCATTCGTCCTTCGTCCTCTCTCGGGCTTCGCCCTACTCTAATCTAAAGACCATCGATTCTGCTTTGGAGTAGACTGGGTCCCTCCGTGACTTTTTTTTCCACGTTGACTTTCAACCCTCGCAGGCTGCAAGAAATTCGACGAAATGTCGTTCGACGAAATGTCGTTCGACGAAACGTCGGACACTGAATCATGACTTACATCAAGACTGGTCTGAACTCACGGTACTGTTTATGCGATGACATCACTGTTTCTCTTTAAGTTGGAAATGCTTCAGACAGAAATAAGGACCCATCTCGAACACTGTCTGTGGAGGGTGGAGACACGAGCAATCACAATTTAATAAAGAAGGCTGTCTGAAGTAGCTGGGATTCATTCATATTTCACGAATTGCCCTTGAGAGCTGGGCAACGAAGAACGACGTGGGGGGGAGAGAGAGAGAGAGAGAGAGAGAGAGAGAGAGAGAGAGAGAGAGAGAGAGAGAGAGAGAGATGCTGATACAAGAACAGTAGTATTGATTTCTGGAGTAACAGTTTACGTACAGCTGGTATAAATCACTGAAATGACCTGACCTGCTTGACAAACACGGGAAGAGAGTTCCAGACAAATGGTTAAAAAAAAAACCCCGCACAGCTAGATTTTAATAAATCAATGCGTACCCGTGGTAAAAAGTATAGTTACTGGTATTGAATGATAATGTTTGTTGCCGCTTAAACTCAGCAAGACATGATGGAGCCATAGCTGTTTGCACTTCGAATGTGAGGTCTACATAAGAGAGAGAGAGAGAGAGAGAGAGAGAGAGAGAGAGAGAGAGAGAATAACCATGCGAGGGTGCTATACTTTTTTTTTTTCACCCAAGGAAACAGACATGCGTGGTGTCGCTTACACATTCCATTTCAAACGGGAAACAAACCGATACGAGCGTTTACAAATAACAGAAATCTGAACTGAACTTAAATTTCATGATTTTTTTTTTTTCCTTTCTTTCTTTTTTTCCCCCTTCCTTTCGTTCGGCTTTGTCGCGATGACATCGATTTTGATCAAAGGAAAACAGTGCCAATCAGTTCAAAAATGAATTCATTCCCAATTTGACGTCCGATTCGCGGAGTGACGTAGGCCTACTCATTCATGACGGTGATTCCGTTCTTTCGCAGACACCGGAGATGAGCTTGAAGAAATCAGATACCTTCTTTCCATTCTAAACTCAAAATCTATGTAGCTTCCAAGTTCAGCTTCAACATTAGATTTGTCCCTCCAGCGTGGAAATGACAGCGTGACGTTGATGATACCTCACATCGTTCTTCCGAAGCCGTGTCAGAACAAAATGACAAATAGCGGAGAGTTATCTTCTCTTGGCCGGAAGTCGGACGGCAGCGGAAGAGGACCTGATGGGTCCATTCCAAGTGAAAATGAGTGGGGAGAATGTCGCTGATGGCTTGTTACCGACAGACGGGGTCAGGCGGGAGGAGGATGGGGATGGGGAATAGGAGAGCGCGAATAGGGCGAGAGAGAGAGAGAGAGGAAGAGACAGGGGCAAGAGGGGCTAAGAGAGAGAGAGAGAGAGAGAGAAGAGAGAGAGAGAGAGAGAGAGAGAGCGAGAGAAGACTGAGACAGAGACAGACAGAGAGAAAGATAGAGGGTGGGATGGAGAGAAAGAGTGAGAGTAAATGAATGACAGTGAGATATACAGAGGGAGAGACAGAGAGAGAGACAGAGATACAAGAGAGAGAGAGAGAAAACATAGCATAGCATAGCATGTACGTACAAAGAAAAGAAAGAGGCCATAACATAAACGTACAAATGTTTTTCCTTTTCTTTCATATCTGTCATAGTTGTTTCTCTTTTGGTAGAAACTTGACAGACCTGTTTGCTGTATAAACCTCAAAACGCACAACCTCCACATTACCTAGACCCTGCCGATCTATCCTGCGGAAAAAAAAAAACACAAAAAACAACAGCTGTAGCTTGACATTAATGGAGTTCACATTCCCCTCCTAACCGTCGTGTCAGAATTGAAAGCGAGCAGCTGACAGTGTATTCCTCTTGCCCGGAAGTCCGACATGCCAGCGGAGGGACGGGAAGCCCGTTGACAATCACTGACGATGATGGCGGATGATGTCGCCGACTGGTAATTACCGGGACCGGGAAACGCGGGACCTGCGGCCCGTATCACTCTCTCTCTCTTTCAAACACGGCATAAACTGTCAGGCTAGTGAACAGCGGTTAGGCTACGAGTTCTCGTGACCTTTAGCACGGAGAATCAGGATTCGCACTTCCTGTCGGCCTATTTCTGAAAAGTCGATCTCCGGTTTTGAGGTTTCCAGTTGAACTTAGAGATGATGGTGATGATCATTTTCCTGATGGTTATCTTTCCTACTCATCCACTCCAGCAAATTCTAGAACAATATGCAAGAGCGCTCGGATGCACGTGCAATTCCCTGCACAAGTACAAAAACATACTCATTATGTGTGTTATTAGGTTCGAAATTATTCACAGTCTGGTTTGTTTTTTGTCGTTGGTGACTCCTCTCTCTTTGTTAGACAATCAAAACACGATCTACGTCTCATTTTGGGTGTTATTTCAAATTCATTTGGATATTTCCATTGAGGAATATGCTTTAAGGTTGAGATAAACATCAAGATAAATCGCTTCCATTTTTTTGTTTGTTTGTTTTGATGTGAGCCATTCAACGTTTGAGAATTTGTTATAGATTTTGGTGTGTGTGTGTGTGTGTGTGTGTGTTGTGTGTGTTTCT
>CM031604.1:37540744-37545744 GCA_018398815.1 Conus ventricosus | reverse complement strand
CCCCCAAAAACAAACAAACAAACAAAACAAACAAACAAAACCACCATAAAGCGGCGACGTCCTTCAATAGATCTCCTTCTGCGTGCAGTGTTCTTTCTCATAATCAAAAAGAGAAGAATGAGAGAGAGAGAGAGAGAGAGAGAGAGAGAGAGAGAGGAAGAGAGAGAGAGAGAGAGAGAGAGAGAGAGAGAGAGGGAGGGAGAGAGAGAGGGGGGGGCGAGGGGGAGGAATGGGGGAGAAGGCGCAGCACAGGAGACA
Source organism: Conus ventricosus (assembly GCA_018398815.1). Lineage (NCBI taxonomy): Eukaryota > Metazoa > Mollusca > Gastropoda > Neogastropoda > Conidae > Conus > Conus ventricosus. The sequence goes on along the minus strand of CM031604.1, from coordinate 37,545,486 downwards.
GGAAGACAGAATTGGGTAAGGGGGGGGGGGGGGGGGGGGAGGGAGGGGGGTGAGCAGGGTCACAATCGGAGGTTTATACATCCGCACGTCAAATTAGTCCGGGACCTCGGCCATCCGCCTGCACGTACTACACGGACACCAAATGACCTCCCCAACCCCAAACCCCAACCCCAACCCCAACCCCTCTATCCACTCCCCCTCCCCCCCCCCCCCCACCACCCCCCACCCCCAGCCCTGCGAACTAAATTGCCTGTCAGAGCCAGCGGTCCATTGTCGGACGCGCTGCACGACCTCAATGTCGTTGTTGCATTGTCCGGGGGGGGGGGGGGGGGGGGGGGGGGGGGGGGGGGCCTTGCCACTGCGTTGTTTGCAGTGTCTGGCAAGACGTGCGCATAAATAATAATAATAATAATAAATAAGCAATTTGCCGTGGTGGTTGGGCAGATTTCCCTCCCTCCTTCCCTTCCCTCCCTCCCCCCCCCCCCCCCCCCCTTCTCCCCCCCCTACCCCCACCCTTTTCCTGTTCCCACCCTGTTGTGCATGCACTCAAAAAAAGGCTGGACAATGAGACTGATGTTCGTTGTCCTAATCGTGTTGTGTATCTTGCCTGATGAGGACCTAGAGGTCGAAACGCGTCTCGCTTTTGTCTTTGATTGTCTGTCTACGTTGTTTTGTGTGTGTTTTTGTTGTTTGTTTCCTTTGTTTTTTTTGCTGTGCGTATTATAACATAAAAATGTGTACAGTAAAAGATTTTATGTTCCCTCCTGAAAGAGGCTTGTTTGAAATGGGCCTGTGTGGTTGTGGTTTTTATTAGAAAGATTGTGCAAGAAAAAACAACAACAAGTATCCGGTTCAAACCCCATTAGATGTTCCATGATGTGTATATACTCCTTGAAAGAAATTTTCGTTCTACAAAACCTGCCCCTTTTCCCCATGTAAGACTTTTTACAGACCCCCCCAACAAAACCCCACACGTACAACCACCGCGGCGCGCGCACACACACACAACCAAACAAACACACACCCCACAACACACCCAAGTAATACCACCCCCACACCCCCCAAAAACACCCCAAAACTACCACACCAACAAAACCACACACGCACGCACGCACACCGCAGACGCAGCACACCCACCACATACGACATTTAAAATGCTCACGCGCACCACACAATCACACTACACACACATATGCACGCACGCACGCACTACACACACAAACCTCAACATAGAAACACACACACACACAAAAACACCACAAAACCCACAAAAGACGCACGCGGCCGCACAACACAAAACACCCCACCCACACACACACACACCCACACCCCAACACAACACAACCACATTTTATTGGGAAAAGAAACAGACAAAAAAAAAAGCGAATATGAAGGGGTAATATTATATATCTGCGGCAATAGAATCTTTTCAAAGTGGTGACTTCAGAGACATCAAAGAAAACTTTAGAGATGATCTCCGTCCCGGGGAAACGAAAGAGAACAAAAGGGAAGACAAACCGACGGTTTCGACCTTTAAGGCTGTGTAAAAGGACAACTCTTTTATTTCTACCCTCCCAAAATTTAAAAGCAAAAAAAGTCGAAAAAAATATCAAAGGGAAAAAATATTTTTTTTGGTTTTGTTTTTTTTGTGCGAATGAACTGGAAAAAAACAAAACTTCTTAATTTACTTAATTTTACCCCTCCAGCCCGGAAAAGCAAGGATTCATTAGTTTTGCCAAAAAATCCCGAAAAGAGAGAAGAGAGAAGAGAGGGGGAGAGAGGAGAGAGGGGGGAGAGAGAAGAGAGGGGAGAGAGGGGGAGAAAAGGAGAGGGGGAGGAGAGAGAGAGAGATATAAAAAATAGATTCCCGTCATGAACGTTTCATGGGAAAAAAAAAATAGGTTAGGCTTTGAAAGCACAGCATCCGAAATATGTCAAGCAAATATCTCCCCCTTTCCAAAATAACTCACACTTTATCTTTTTGTCCAAGGCGCCCCACATTTGTTGTAGGATTGGCGGAATCGGTTTTATTTCTTCATTTTCTTATGGGGGAAGGGTCTTGCCTTGAGGAGAGAGAGAGAGAGGGGGAGGAGGGAGAGGGAGAGAAGAGAAGAGGAGAAGAGAAGGGGGAGAGAGAGAGGAGAGAGGGACGGACGGCGGACGGACAGTAAACAGAGAGGGGGGAGAGAAAGGGGGAGAGAGGGGGGGAGGGGGGAGAAAAAGAGAGAGGGGAGGGGAGAGGAGAGGGAGAGAGAGGGGAGAGAGAGGACGGACGGGGAATTTAAAAAGGAGAGAGGGGGAGAGAGGAGAAAGAGGAAGGAGGGAGAGAGGGGAGAGAGGAGAGAGCGGGCGGAAGCGGGCAGACGACAGACGCAGACGACAGACAAAGAAACGATGGGGAGGCAAAGGGAGAAACAGACAGACGGAACGGGGAAGTGGGGGAAAAAGGGGTTTGGGGGAAGGGAGGAGGAGGGGAGGAGGAGGGGGGAAAAAAAAGAGAGAGAGGGGAAGAGGGGGGGGGGGACAGGGGGAGGGAAGAGAGGGGAAGGGAGGAAGGCCAGGGAAGACACAGAGAGGGGTGGGGCGGGCAGGGAGAGAAGGAGAGACAGACAGACAGACAGACAGACAGGCAGGCAGGCAGGCAGGCAGGCAGACTGACAGACAGACAGAGAGACAGACAGACAGAGGGAGGGAGAGAGATATATAAGGAAAGAGGGAGCAAAAATACAAAATGGTTATTCAAAGTCTGGTCTATGCCCCCAAATTGAACAGAATGAGGAGCAAGAGGGAGGGAGGGGGCAATAACTAGATCTCGTATACATACCATGAAGTGGAGAAAACATCCATGAATATTAATGCAATAATAGCATCAACACAGAAAGCCAGAGAGCAGGCAGGCAGACAGACAGATCGACGTTAAGTCTTTCCTCTGTTTCTTAGTTAGGAATATGCACAGCCCAGAGAGAGAGAGAGAGAGAGAGAGAGAGAGAGAGAGAGAGAGAGAGACAGACAGACAGACAGACAGACAGACAGACAGAGACAGAGAGACAGAGAAAGAGAGGAGACAGACAGGTAGACAGACAGACACAGACATATGCCATTATAATCCGTTTTTTTTCAATATTGGTACACACACACATACACACCACACACACAACACACACACACACACACACACACACACCACACACACAACACACACACACAGGCACGCACGCACGCACGCACGCACGCATACATGCAGAAAAATCGGCGACTTTAGCGAGTATAGACGGTTTAAAAGTAAGAAAAGAAAAGAAACGCAGACGAAAAGAAGAAAGAACAAAAGAAAAGAAAGGAAAGGAAAAGACAGTCAGACAAGAAAGACAGACAGACAAAAAGAAAGGAAAGAGAGAAAGACAGACAGACAGACAGACAGACACGAGAGGAAGAGAGAGAGGGAGAGAGAGACAGACAGTGAGAGAGAGAGAGAGAGAGAAAGAGAGAGGAGGGGGGGGGGGAGAAACGAACAAACAAACAAACAACTAAACAAACCCAAAAAAAAAAACTACATCAGAAAATGGAGAAAACGAGATATAACAGAAACCCTACAAACAGACAAAGAGAAGACACACCCTCTGTACACCCCCTCCCCCCCCCCCCCTCCCCCGTCCCCCCCCCCCCCCCCCCCCCCCCCCCCCCCCCCCCCCCCCCCCCCCCCCCCCCCAGCCGCGGAGGAGGAGGGTCAGGCAAGTATAATCTATGGGCTGTGTTTTTGCAGTGTCAACGAGACCGGGTCGCCCATCCACGACAGCGTTCTTCTGCCGCATCCTCCCTCCCAGAGTATCACGTTACTGTTTATTAGCACGTATCGCCAGACAAAAGAAAACAAAAGGAATAGACAACAACAACAACAACAACAGCAACAGCAACTAAAACCCCTCACACTTGCTTGCCACGTTTACCCGATACGCACACACGTATCAGTAACGCATGTGATTTAGCTTTCTCAGTGAAGCGGCTGTATGGTGTGAATTGCCATGCCAGTAACTGCATGTGTGCTATCTGCGCAGATTGCCGTGGAAATAACACTTTTTACCATGAGATTTGTCATTCAAGTAACATGCACTTGCTGCGTGGTTTGGTGTTTGGAGTAACACGCACTTACTATGTGATATGCTATGTCAGTAACACACATTTACTATTACTTTGCCATTTCAGTACCACGCATTTACTGAGTGATTTACTATTTCAGTAGTACTATTTCCATGCCAATGATATGCATTTACTATGTAATTTGCCATTCCACTAATTCGCACTTAGCATGTGATTAATTTGGATTCCACTAAGACGCTTAGCATGTGGTTTACCATTCCACTAACACGCACTTACCATGTGATTTGCCATTCCACTAACACGCACTTACCATGTGGTTTAACATTCCACTAACACGCACTTACCATGTGATTTACCATTCTACTAACACGCACTTACCAAGTGGTTTGCCATCCACTAACACGCACTTACCAAGTGATTTACCATTCTACTAACACGCTACTTACCAAGTGGTTTGCCATCCACTAACACGCACTTACCAAGGTGATTTACCATTCCACTAACACCGCACTTACCAAGTGGTTTGCCATCCACAAACACCACTTACCAGTGTGTTTACCATTCCACTTACAAGCAGTTACAGGTGGTTTACCATTCCACTAACACGCACTTACCAGTGTTTACATTCCAACAAGGTTACCCTGGCC
>CM031604.1:37528662-37536162 GCA_018398815.1 Conus ventricosus | reverse complement strand
CAGTGCGTTTTTTGTGTGTGGTGGTTGTGTGTGTGTGTGTGTGGGTGGTGTGGGGTTGTGTGTGTGGGGGCCCCAAAAAACTGCGACCTGACACACACACACACACACACAAAACACACACACACACACACCACATATTTTATACCCCCCCCCCCACCACCCCCAAACCCCCCCCCCCCCCCACACACACACACAACAAAACAGGGGCACGCCGGGCGCGAACCGGTTTTGGATGAAGTTTTTTTTTGCAGAAAAAAGATCAGGAACATTAATTTGTTTTCCCTCACCCCACCCCCCACCCTCCCCCAAAAAGTTTTCAGGGTCCAATCTGCTGAGACCCTTAATCACCAACACGGGCGAGGAAGCTTGCCCAGTGTGGCAAAATGGGCAACCCCGCCACATTTTTCAAGGGACAGAGAGGGGGGGGGGGGGGAAACCCAATGTTCCAACAACCCAAAACATCTGACCAGTTTCTTCTTTTAAAAAAAATACAAAGAAAACAAAAGGGTTTTTTTGGATCTGGACACAAACAAGTTAAAAAACAAGTTTTTCCCTTTTTCCCCAAGGAAAGGGATTTCGGAAAGGGATGCTTTGTTTTTGTTGTTTTTGGGTTGTTTGTTTGTTTTTTTTAAATTTAGGACCCCCATTAATTTTCCCTTTACTCCTCTTTTTCCCCTTTTAAAAGGGGTTTGGCCATTAACGCCCCCCCCCAAGGTTCAGGGGGCCCCCTTTAAAAAACCCCGGGGGGCATCATGTTTGAAATTTGGTAACCAGCCCTGTCTCTCATTCTGTCTCCTCTCTCCCCTCCCCTTCTCTGGTGCCCTCTTCCCCTCTCTCTCTCTCTCTCCTCTCTTCTCCTCTCTCTCTCTCTCTCTCTCTCTCTCTTTCCCCCCTCTTTCTCTCTCTCCCCGTCCCCCCTTTTTCCCTCACCTCTCTCTGTCTGTCTGTCTGTCTCTCCCTCCTTCCTCTCTCCTCATTTCACTTTCTATGTCTCTCTCCCCTTTTCTGCCCTTTTTGGTTCCCATTCTTCTCTCTTTTCTTTTCCTCCTCCCCCTCTCCCCCCACTTTTCATTCCTCTCTCCTTTTTCTCTCTCTTTTTTTCCCCCCTTTTTTTCCTCTCTCTCTCTTTTGTCCCTCTCTTTCTCTCTCTCTGTCTGTCTGTCTGTCTCTCCCTTCATTCTTTTCTCCCCTCACCACTCTCTTTTCCCTTCTCTCTCTCTGTCTTCTTTTCTTTCTGTCCTCTCACTCTTTTCCCCTCATTCTCTCTCTTTTCCTCTCTTCTCTCTCTCTCCCCTTTCTCTCCCCTCTCTCTGCCCCCCCCTCTCTCCCCCCTCTCTCCCTCTTCCCTCTCTCTCCCCCCTCCGCTTCTCTCTCTCTCTCTCTCCTCTCTGTTTCCCCCTCCCCTCTCTGTCCCTCTCTCTCTCTATTCCCTCTCTCTCTCACTCCCCTTCTGTGTCGTCTGCCCCGTCTTCTCTCTCCTCTCTCTCCTCTCCCCATTCTCTATCTCACTCCTCTCTCCTCCTCTCTCTTCTTCTCTCCCACTCTCTCTCTGTTCTCTCTCTCATTCCTTTTCTGTCTCTCTCTTTGTCCTCTCTCTCTCTCTCTCTTTTCTCCCCTCTCTCTCTCTTTTTCCTCTGTTTTTGTCTTTCCCCTCTCTCTCTCTCTCCCCCTCCCCGTTCCCCCTTCTCTCCTCTCCTCCCCCTGTTTTCCCTGTCTCTTTTTCTTTCTCTCTCCTCTCTCTCTCTCGTCCCCCTTTTTTCTCTCCCCTCTCCCCCTCTCTCCTCCTCCCCTTTTTGGAGTTTTTGTAGTCTATTGCTGTTTTTTGCGTAGTTAGTTGTTTTTTCAGTTTGAAAGATTTATTACAGAACTTTAAATACGGCTATGTAAATGGACCCGGGACTTACCCCAACACCCCACACATTAAATAAATGTATAAAGTTAAAAAAAAAACTAAAAAAAAAAAGAGGGGAGCAAAAAATTTAGCTAGTTTTTTTTTCGCAGGCCCGAAAGGCGAAAAAAAAAAAAAAACCCAAAAAAACGGGGGGGGGAGACGTGGTGGTGGGGGTAGGGGGGGGGGGGGGGGGGGTTTTTGGGAAAAATGGGGGCCGTTTCACAGCGGGGGCCCGAAACCTTTCAAGCCAGCAAAAAAGGTCGCTCTCTGCTTGGAACAACCCATTTCCAACTGCCCGGGCGGGGGATGTCTGTCGCCCCCTCCTATCCGGGAAACTTCATCGGGGGAACCCTGGCGGGCCCAGCGATGCTCACGGGCGGTATGACATGGAACATTCCACTTTCAATTCAAAGGGGTTTTTTCCCCACCAAAAAGGGCGGCACCACAACACCCCCACACCCCCAACCCCACACACACACACACCACACATACACACATACACACACACAAAAACCAACACACACAAAACACACACACACACAAACACACGCGCGCGCCCCGCCCCTTTTTCGCGCACACACACACACAAACACACAAAAACACACACACACACACAACACACACAAACACACAAAACCCACACACACAAAAACACACACACACAAAACCCACACACCCCACAAAACACACAAAAAACACGCTTTCGCCCCATGCACCCCAACACACACAACACAACACCCCAACACACACACACACCCCACACCACACAAAACCCCAACGCACGCCCACCCCCAACCGGCCCCGCACCCCCAAGGGCCAACGCACGCACGCACGCCCCCACAAAACACACACACACACACAAAACACACCCGGCGCGCGGCCCCCGCGCGCGCCCCCACATTCGCACATGCACACAAAACAAACGCGGGGCGGGGGCGGCGCGCGCGCAGGGCACGCACCACGCACGAAACCGCACACACAAACACAAACACCCCCAAAAACACACACACACACCCCACTGCAATAGACTCCAGGGGGGCGGGGGGGGAAGGAAGAAAAAGGGGAAAATGAAGAGAAAACGCGATAAAAAAATACGCCCACACACCACCACGCGCGCGCCCCCGCGCGCGGCGCATGCAAGCACCCGCAGGGCGCGCACGAAATCCCGGGCACACTCACAACAAAACACACACCCACAACACACAAAACACACACACACAAACACACGAGAGATAGAGAAGAGAGGGAGAGAGAGAGAGGAGAGAAGAAGAGAGAGAGAGAGAGAGAAGAGAGAGAGAGGGGAGAGAGAGAAATATGCGGGAAAAATTTATTCGTATCAAAAGGACTACTGCACTGAGCCTAGCCCCTGATTTTCCACAAAGGGCAAAAAGATGGTAAAAAAAAAAGGGAAAAAAAGAAAAGTCCCAACTTTCGGGGGGGGGGGGGGGGGGGGGGGGGGGGGGGGGGGGGGGGGGGGGGGGGGGGGGGGGTCGAGCCTTTTTTTTTAAAACCAAACCCAAAGTAGGGGGCCCGCCGCATCGGTGCTGACAGCAGCAAGGGGACTGTGTACAACATCCTTACTGGGTTCTCCCCAAAAGATACAATCCTCCCCAAAGACCGACCACGGCAAAACGCATGGGACACTAATTTTGCAAGGGGAAAAAAAAGTGCAGGGAAAACCCCCTCGTATCAAGTAAGAGTTTTATACAAGCAAAAAAACAAAAAAAAAAAAACAAAAAAAAAGGGGAAAAAAAAAGAAAAAAGGGGAAAAGAAAAAACCCCATTAAAATCCCCCCCCCCCCCCCCCCCCCCCCCCCCCCCCAAAAAAAAAAAAAAAAAATAAAAAAAAAATAATAAAATAAAAATAAAACAAAAAATTTTTTTAAAAAAAAAAAAGTTGGGAAAACATAGAAGCACTCTGTTCTTGGGGGGCGGCAGTTTTCTTGATCATGCTGTGTGGAGGGAAACCCTTTCCCCCTTAGTTTTTGCATAAAAACAGATGTTTTTTTAAAAAAAAAAAAAAAAAAAAAAAAAAAAATTAAAGGGAAAAAACAAAAAAATTCAAGATAAAAAAAAAAAAAAAACTTAAGTGGAATTTTTCAAAAAATTGCAATTCCATCCAAAAAAAAAAAAAAGGGAATTTTTTGGGGAAAAGCGGGAAAAGTGAAGATTTCCCGGGATGAAGGGCAAAACCTTGGGGCAAAAAAAAAAAGAAGAAAGGTATTTTGGGTTTTGAAATTTTAAAATGAAAAGAAAAAAAGGTTAAAGATTTGATAAGAAGGGGAATGGGATGAAGGGAAAAATGAGAAGGGGAAAAAGATTATGGGGGAAAGATGATGATGATATAATTTTATTTAAGGGTAAAATAAAGGTAAAAATGATTGTTAAATTTTTTTTTCCGGGGGCCTGCCCCTTTTTTTTTCCCCGGGAGGGGCCCCCCTTTTTAAAAAAGCGAAAAAATTTCAAAAAAATTTTTAAAACAACATTAAAAAAAAAATTCGTCCATTAAAATTTAAAAAGGGGGCGGGAGAAAGACTTTAAAAAGGGAAAAAAAACGATTGAAAAAAACAATCAAGAAAAAAGGAAAATTTTAAAAACAAAGAAGAAAAAAAAACAGCCAAAGCACAGATAAAGAATAAAGTCCCCTAAAAAAAGAAAAAGAAGAAGAAGAAAAGAAGAGAGGAGAGAGAGAGAGAGAGAGGAGAGAAAAGGAAGAAGAAGAGAGGAAAGAGAGAGAGAGAGAGAGAGAAGAGAGAGAATTTCATTCCTTTTTTAAAATTTTAACATAAAAAAACAAACCGGGTAAGGATGATTATTAACAAACAAAAAAACGCATCAATAATATCAAACATTTTTTCCCCCCCTTTCCTTTTTCATTTACAGGAAATTTGGGTACAAGGGAAGAACCAGAAAAAAACCCGCACTGAAAGAGCTAGAGAGAGAGAGAGAGAGAGAAGAGAGAGAGAGAGAGAGAGAAGAGAGAAAGAGAGGGGAGAGAGAGAAAAAAGAGACAGCCCGACAGACAGACGACAGACAGACAGACAACAACAGAGAGAGCAGAGAAAAGAGACAGAGAGAGGGGAGAGAGAGAAAAAGAAGAAGAAGGGAAAAAGAAGAAAAAAGAAGAAGAAGAAGGAAAAAAAAAGAAAAGGGGGAAGAAAGGGGAAAAAAGAAGAAGAACAAAAAAAACCAATCCCAAAGCCGAAAAAAGCAGAGTAGAAGAAAAGGAGAAACTGCCCAACAAAGGACTAAAACCCAAAAGGGGGAGGGGAACGAATACCGGAACACTCCCCAGCAGGCCTTGGGAAAGGGAAAGATGGGGCAATGGGGGATGATGGTGGGCAATGGGGGGTGAGGGGTTGGCAATGGGGGGAGGATGGGTGGGCCCAAAGGGGGAGGGTGGAAGGGGAAAAAGGGCCCGGGTGATGAAGGGGAATGGGGGGGAAAGATGGGTGGGGAATTGGGGGGGGAAAAGATGGAAAGGGCAAAAGGGGGGGGATGGATTGGGGAAAGGGGATGGGTGTATGGGGAATTGGGGGGATGAAAGGGTGGGGAATTTTTGGGGGTGAAAGGGGGTGGGCAATGGGGGTGATGGATGGGCAATGGGGGATGATGGATGGGCAATGGGGGATGTGGGATGGGGAAAGAAGGGTGGGAAGGGGAATGGGGGGTGATGGGTGGGCAAATGGGGAGATGGTTTGGGCAATGAAGGAGATTTATGGGGAATGGGGGTGATGGGTGGGCAAAAGGGGGGTGATGGTGGGCAATGGGGGGAAAGATGGGTGGGCAAGGGGGATTTATGGTGGGCAAAGGGGGTGATGGATGGGGAATGGGGATGGGGGATGGGGGGAGGGCAATGGTGGGGGGTGGATGGGCAATGGGGGATGGTGGATCAATGGGGGGTTGGTGGGGGGGGCATTGGGGGGTGGGGGTGGGGAAAAGGGGGAGGGGGGGTGGGCAATATGAGGATGAAGGATGGGCAACGTGTTTGTGTGTGTGTGTGTGTGTTGGGTGTGGGGTGTGTGTGTGTGTGTGTGTGTTTTTGTGGTGTCAACCTCGGGGATGTCATGGAGGAAAGGCCCAGCGCACAGCCCAAACACCTCAAGCTTTTCTTACAATCTAAATTTTATATCATGCCCTTCGTCACATCAAACCACTATAAAAATCCCCTTAAAATTTACTACACATAACCAAAAAAAAAACATCAATTCGCATGGGGTCAAACAAAAAAAAAAAATTCTCTCTTTTCCCCCAACTTCCAAAACCATTTATCCAAATATCATAAAATAACCCGGGATAAATAGACTTTCTACTTTAAACCCGGGCCCGGTGAACTTAAAAATATTTTCAATCACTGCTTTTCCCCTTTTTTTTCTTTTTTTTTCTTTTTTTTTCACTGGGCACTTTCCCCCCAAACCACCAGTCCGACACAACCCTGGCACTGGTCAGGTTTGGGCCCCCGGCGGGTGGTTTAGGTTTGGGCCCGCTGGGACTGGTTTAGGGTTTAAAAACCGCTGGGGGCTGGTCCCGGTTTTTCTGGCGTTGGGCCCGTTTGGGTTCTGCTTGAATTTAAAAATGGGGCTTTCAGGTTTTGAGGTCCCAACCCCGGGTTTAGATTGAAAAAGTGACTACCCGGGATCGGGTTGTTCTCCCTTTTTTCCTTCCTTTACTAACGCATTGCCCTCTCCCTCCTCTTTTCTTCCCGGTCTGCCTCTCAAATGGACTGGGTTTCTTTTTTTTTTTTTCTTTTTTTTTTTCTTCATCAAATTTGCAACTCTCTCAAACTTTTCTCCTTTTGTCCTTCCTCTGCAGACTTTTATAAGGGGCTAAAAGCTTTAACTCGGTTTTTTCTTCACTCCTCCTCTCTTTTCTCGGGTTTTCCCCTCGTGCCGAGCCTACCCCCAGAACCTCTCTCTCTGTCCCCTTTCCCTTTTTTTTTTCCCCCCCTTTTCTTTACTCCCCTTCTTTTCTTAAACCCTTTCCTAAATTTCAAAAGGGTGATTTCCATTTTTCCGGAATTTTTTCCCCGCCTTTTTAACCGAGGTTTCCTCCCCTCTAATTCCATTGGGACAAAGCAAATCGTCCGGTCACATCTACCGGGCCCTTTTCCCCGTGGTGGTCAAAGGGGGCCCTTTAATTAATTAGCTTTTTTTTTTTCCCCCACCACACAATACCTCCCCCCCCTTTCCCACTTCAAAAAACCCCGGCGACTGGCTTAAAATGTGGCGCTGGCTTGCAAATTAAACTGCTTTAGTCCCCCAAAACCAAACCCGAGGGTCCGCTGGCCCAAAACCCATTGAGAAGGGCGGTTTAAGCCCGTCCAAATCTGTCTGCGGGACGGGGCGGCTCCCCTGCAGGAATAAAAATACCTATTCGCCGCGCCAAATTTCCCGACGCGACACAAAGAAGTGCCCGCCTAGAAAACCCGGATGTTTTTATTTTCTTTGTCCAAATTGGAAAAGGGGTGGGGACTTTACCACAAATTCCCGGGTTTTTTTTTTTTTGTTCCGTGACAGGGGTTGTGTGTGTGTGTGGGGTTTTGTGTGTGTGTGTGTGTGTGTGTGTGTGTGGTGTGTAGAGCGCGCTCGCGCGTGCGCTCGCAAAGCTTT
>CM031604.1:37508662-37521162 GCA_018398815.1 Conus ventricosus | reverse complement strand
TTCTTTTTCTTCTTCTTTTCTGTTCTTCTTCTTCTTCTTCTTCTTTTTCTTTTTTTCTTTTTTTCCCTCCCTCCCCTCCTTTTTTTCTTCTTCTTCTTCTTTTTTTTCTCTTCTTCTTTTTTTTTTTTTCTTCTTCCTTTTCTTCTTCTTCTTCTTCTTCTTCTTTTCTTCCCCACCCTCCTCTTCTTTCCCCTCCTCCCCCCCCCTCCTTTTCTTCTTCCCCCTCCCCCTCTCCTCCTCCCCCCCCTTCTTCTTCTTTTTTCTTCCCTTTTTTTTTCCGAAGTCTCCACAATCAAAGGGTTTTTGAATGGAAAAACGCGGGGTTTTTGTGAGTCCCGTTTGGCGCACTTTTGTGAAATCCTCTCTGCCTAACTATTGGGGCTTCTTCTTTTAAATGGGGATTTTTTCACCCATGAACAGCGTCTGTGACAAAGCCTTTGTACGGTTTTTTCACGTGGAAACAAAGGTTTGGGTTGTACAAATGGACAAACATGTGGTTCCACACGCTTACACCAAAAATTTGTTTTCTCGCTTGAAGAAACCCCCGAGCGTTGGGAATTTTTTTCCCCCTTCCTCGGGAGAAGAGGAGGAAAATGGAGAGAAAGAAAAAGGAGGAAGAAGCAAAGGCGGACCACCAAGAAGCGAAAAAAAGAAAAATATCCCCCTCACCCCCACCCCCCCCCCTCCACACAACCAACACATGGAAAAACCCCCTCAACCCCCCCCCAAGAAAAAAAGCGGGGGAAAAAAGAGGATGAAGAAAAGTATAGAAAAACCAAGCAGAAGAAGAAGAAGAAGAATGCGAAAAATGATGAGATGATGAGATGATGATGATTTATGATGATGATGATAGCGATGGGCGATGATGATGATGATGATGATGATGACGCGACGACGACGACGACGCGCGACGACGACGACGACGATGGGGTGATGAGGGGGAATGATGATGTGATGGATGATGATGAAAAAAAAAAAAAAAAAAAAAAAAGGGGGGGGGGGGGGGGAAAAAATAATGGGGGGGGGGAATGGGGGGGGGAAAAAAAAAAAAAAAAAAAAAAAAAAAAAAAAAAAAAAAAAAAAAAAAAAAACCCCCCCCCCCTTTTTTTTTTTTAGAATAAGAAAAGGAAGAAAAGAAAAAAGAAGAAAAGAAAAAAAGAAGAAGAAGAAGGGAAAAACCCCCCAAAAGGAAAAAAGGGGGAATAGAAAGAAGAGAAGAAGAAGAAGAGAGAAGAAGGGAGGAGGAGGAGGAGGAGGAGGAGGAGGAGGAGGAGGAGAGAGGAGGAGGAGGAGAGGAGGAGGAGAAGGAGAAGAAGAAGAAGAAGAAGAAGAAGAAGAAGAAGGAAAAAGAGGGGGAAAAAGAAGGGAAAAAAAAACACGACGACGACGGACGACGACGGACGGACGACGCGATGATGATGGGAGGATGATGGATGATGTGATGATGATGATGATGATGAACCTGAAGAAGAAGAAGAAGAAGAAGAAGAAGAAGAAGAAGAAAGAGGGGAAGAAGAAGAGAGGAAGAAACCAGACGGAACCACTGACGTAGAAAGAAGATGAAGAGAATAGAGTGAGATGTAGTAGGTAGGAGGAGGAGGAGGAGGAGGAGAAGAGAAGAAGAAGAAGAAGAAGAAGAAGAAGAAGAAGAAGAAGAGGCAGGAAAGAAAGAAGGAGGAGGAGGAGGAGGAGAGGAGGAGGAGGAGGAGGAGAGAGGAAGAAGAGGAAGAAGGAAGAAGAAGAGAGTAAGGAGGAGGAAGGAGGAAGAGAAGAAGAAGGAAGAAGAAGAAGAAAAAGAAGAAGAAGAAGAAGAAGAAGGAAAAAGAGGAAAAAAAAAAAAACACGACGACGACGACGACGATGATGATGATGATGATGATGATGATGAGTTGATGATGATGATGATGATGATGATGACGGCGATAAAACACAACGAAGGAAGAAGCAAGACGCAATGGAGAAGGGGGGAGAATGTGACGAGTAGTCTCTACTGCACGTGTGACTAGCAAGACAGACAGCAATCAATCGGACCTTATTCCTGTAATACTGAACACAACCAGACCTGAGGGTGTGGCCTGGCGGGTACAACGGTACTTCGTTCTGGATTCAGGCGTCCTGGGTTCCCTCCTCTCTCAAGACAACCTGACTAAAAGAGTTGTTTTTTTTTAAAAGGAGGGGGGGGGGGGGGGGATTTCGGACCCGCCCCCCCCTTCCCCCAACCCCCAGGTCCTTCAGATGAGGTTTTACACGGCAGGTCATTGGGTGTATGCATGGTATTAAAAACAACCAGGACAACAGCAAGACACCTTCGCATGTAAACTCTCATTTAGATCCTTGGTAGAACAGCAAGATGTCCTACGCCGTGGGAAGGACCATAGCGTGCGTTCACACACACACACTCACACACACACACACACACACACACACACACTCACACACACACACCACACACACAACACACACACACACACACTCACACACTCACACACACACACACACACTCACACACTCACACACACACACACACACACACACACACACACTCAGAGAGAGAGAGAGAGAGAGGCTGACAGACGGAGACAGAGTGACACAGAGAGAGAGAGAGAGACAGAAGAGACAGACACAGAGAGCGAGAGAGAGAGAGAGAGACAGAGACAGACACAGAGAGAGACAGAGAGAGAGAGAGAGAGAGAGAGAGAGAGAGAGAGATGGGCAAAGACACAAAGAGAAAGACAGAGGCACAGAGAGAGACAGAAGAGAGAGACAGACAGAGACAAAGACAGAGAGAAACAGACAGACAGACAGACAGACAGAGAATGAGAGACAGACAAAGAGAGAGATATAGGGAAAGACAGAGAGAGAAAGCCACAGAGGGAGACAGAGAGAGAGAGCGACAGAGACACACAGAGAGACAGAGACAAAGACAGATAGGGAGAGACCGAGGCAGAGAGAGAGAGAGACAGACAGACAGAAGACAGAGACAGAAAGAGAGAGAGACAAAGACAGAGACAGAGACACTGAGAGAGACAGAAAGAGAGAGACAGAGAGAGAAAGAGAGAGACAGAGACAGAAAGACAGAGAAAGGAAACACATTGCACGCTGAAGTGTGGTGTTTTGACGTCATGCCTGAAGACGGAATGCGGCTATCTTCATCGTGAGATTACAGACACATACGCAAAACTTCACTTCTGCTGAACGTCGGCAGTTCCAACCAAACACGGAAGAACAAAGACCACACACACACACACACACACACACACACACACACACCACTCACACACTCATCACACACAACACACACACAACACACCACACCACACACACACACACACAACACACACACACACACACACACACACCACCCACACACACACTCACACACCACACTCACACCCATTCACACACTCCCACACTCACACACACACACACACCACACACACCACACACACACCACACCACCACCTCTCTCTCTCTCTCCTCTCTCCTTCTCTTCTCTCATACACTCAACACTAGCTGCACGCACTAACTAGACCACTCCACACACCACAACACACACACACACACACACCACACACACACACTCTCTCTCTCTCTCTCTCTCCTCTCTTTCTTTCTCTCCTCACTCCTCTCTCCCTCCTCTCTCTCCCTCCTCTCTCCTCCCTCTCCACAAAACACACACACACACACACACTATTTTTCTCCTATCATCTTATCCCCTTCAGTTGCCTGTCTACCACCCCCCACCCCCCCTCCCTTCCCTTCCCTCTTTTCTACCTTCTCTATTCATTTATTTTTCTAAAATCACTTATTGTATAGACATAATTGAGAACACACACACCACACACATCACACACACACACACTACACACACATACAACAACTCTCTGCTCTCTCTCTCTTCTCCCCTATCTCCTCTCTCTCCCACTCACACACACACCCCACCCACACACACACCCACACCACACAACACCACACACACACACGGAGATGAAACACAAGCACTCCACACACCCTTTCGTGCCTGCCTCCCCCCCCCCCTCTCCCCCCCCCCTCCCCCCTCTCAACCCCTCCACCCTCCCCTCCCCTCTTTCTCCCCTACTCCCCCTTCTTCCCCCCCCTCCCTTTTCCCCCTCCTCTCTCCCCCTCCCCTCCCTCTTCCTCCTCCTCCTTCCTCCTTCCTTCCCTCTCAAGCAGGAGGATAAAAAAAGTTGGTAAACCGCAATGGATGACTAAATTATTTTTTTTGTTCCTTCTTTTGTCTCCCTCCCCCCCCCCCCCCCCCCTCCCCCTTTCCTTTTCTGTTATCCGCTTTGCTCTCTTGTCATAGTGTCTTTTTTTTTCCTTTGTTTTTGTATAGATTTTTTTTTATTTTTTTTTTTAGGGGAAGGAGTAGGCGTAGTTAGATCATCTGGTGAAACACTTCAAACAACGACCTTTTTGAAACCGTTTTTTTTAATTTTTTTTTTTTTAGGCTGGTGGTGGTGGTTGTGGTGCGTTTAGTGGTACAAAAAGTCTCATCGTGTCATTACAGCTACAGCCATGATTGTTTCCTGACACGAAAGTCTCCGATTCTGTCCTGGCATGAAAAACAAAAGAAAACTATGGGGGTAGGGAAGCTGGGGAGGAAAGATGGTGGTGGGGGGCGGGGGGGGGGGGGTCTACCAGCGGTTACGGAGATAAAACTCTTTTGCTGTTGCATTGCCTAACACAACTACCAATGATGACTGGACTCGATGCTTCCTGCCATGCTTTGATGAGGGCTGGGACGCACACCACTTCCACTGATATCTAACGATGACATTCTCTGCTCACGGTGATGTGACCAACACCGCTTCCACTGATACCTAACGATGACATTCTCTGCTCAATGTGATGTGACGCACACCACTTCCACTGATATCTAACAATGACATTCTCTGCTCAATGTGATGTCACCAACACCACTTCCACTGATACCTAACGATGACATTCTCTGCTCAATGTGATGTGACCAACACCACTTCCACTGATACCTAACGATCACATTCTCTGCTCACGGTGATGTGACCAACACCACTTCCACTGATACCTAACGTTGACATTCTCTGCTCACTGTGATGTGACCAACACGACTTCCACTGATACCTAACGATGACATTCTCTACTCACGGTGATGTCACCAACACCACTTCCACTGATACCTAACGATGACGTTCTCTGCTCACTGTGATGTGACGCACACCACTTCCACTGATACCTAACGATGACATTCTCTGCTCACTGTGATGTCACCAACACCAACCACTAGCTCTAATGACTGAATTTAAAACTCGGATTGTAATTTTCTAGAACTGTAAACGCAGACTACCAAGAACACCACTACCAAATGACTGGACATGAAACTGATCGCGTTGTATAAAGGCTGTGACGTAGACATTACCACTAATGGACGAACACGAAAATGTCTGGTCTCATAAGAGCTGTGAAAAAAACAAACAAAACAAAAAAAAAAACATTACACACAAATGAGTGAACATGAAATTAATTGTGTCTTTCTAGGGCTGTGAAAAACACCACTACCATTAATTAATGACTGAACACGACACTGGCTGCGACTTACCAGCGTGTACGAGCACCGTCACCACTGAGAAGTAAACATGAAAACCTCTAATTGCATCCTACCAGAGCTGTGAAAAAAAAAAAAAGAAAGAAAAAAAAAAAACCACGCCAGTACCACAAAATGACTCAACATGAAACTGATCGCGTCTCACCAGGACTGTGACGAACACCATTACCACTGATAAGCGAACATGAAACTCTCTGACTGTGTCTTACCAGAGCTGTGATATAAACACCATCCACTAATCACGAACCTGAAACTGATCGCGTCTTTATAAAGCTGTGACTAACACCACCACCACCACTGGTGTCTGAATGGGAAACTGTCTAACTGCGCCTGGCCTTGCCAGAACTAGGACCAACATCACTATCACTGACCACTGGACCTGAAACTGTCCAATCGCATCATGCTGGAAATGCCGGAGAATAAAGGCCATAATCAAGTGAAATCTAAAACAGAAGTGATGCCTGCAAACGTCTTTGGGATTCCACGTGTGTCAAAAGCTCGCGCTAGCCGTTGTATTCCTGAAAAATTTTCTTTAGTAATGTTCTCTAAATCAACACTGATTGGTATTTTCTCATGCCAAGACAGTTGGTTGGCTGGTTGGTTGGGTGGGTGGGTGGGTGGCTGGGTGGTTGGGTGGTCTGCTGGTTGGTTGGGTGGTGGGTGGTTGGGTGGGTGGTTCGTCAGTTGGTTGGTTGGTTGGTTGGTTGGTTGGTCGGTTGGTCGGTTGATTGGTTGGTTGGTTGGTTGGTTGGTTGGTTGGTTGGTTGGTTGGTTGGTTGGTTGGTTGGTCGGCTGGTTGGTTGGTTCTTGGTTGGTTGGTTGGGTTGGTTGGTTCATTTTTTTAAGGCTGTTCGGTCTGATAGGACGGTCAAACGTCATCACCATGAAAAAATGATTGATGAAAAATATACTTGTGACTTTAGGAAAGCAGATATTCACGACTCATAACAACTGTTCATTGTATTATGACTCACTAAAATTTATAATTGTGACTTTTGAAAACAAATAATCATGATTCATGAAAACAGTTATGACTCGTGAAAACAAATAAACATGACTCATAGAACAGGTAATCATGGTTCATGAAAACGGTTGATAAGGACACATGGAAACAGCTCATGATTTATGAAAACAGACATTCATGACCCATAAAAAGCAATCGTGACACATGGAAACAAGGAAATATGACTTAGGAAACAGATAACCCATGACCCATGAAAACATGCAACTACGACTTGGAAAACGGATAACCATGACTTCTGAAACAAGAGAACTATGATTTCTTCTTCTTCTGCGTACGCAGGCTGATGCTCCTGCTGCGGACACTCCCTGTATCGATAGGCAAAACTTTATCCTATCTACCCAACAATGGGAGTGGAGTTTTCCGTTGTTTTTGTTTGTTTGTTTGTTGTTGTTTTGTTATCCCGCCATTAAGGCAGAACGATGACTGATAAAACCCATAATCGAAACCTATGTCAACAGGTAATTCTGACTTTTAAAAAAAAATCAATGACAGATAATTGTGACTCTTGAAACCAGATGATTATGACACAGGAAAACAGGTAATGATGACTCAATGTGACTCACAAATTAATGCAGATAACTATGATTCATGGGCATTGGCATATGTGTCATGGGCGTCGTTGCACGCTGGGTTGCAGACCCTTTGAAGGCTGCTCTGTAAACGCTGGGAGTGTCAGAAGCGTGATACCGGCCATCATTAACAGTTTTCACTGCTTACGGCTTACTAGGCTCACAGGTGTGTGTGTGTGTGTGTGTGTGTGTGTGTGTGTGTGTGTGTGTGTGTGTGTGTGGTGTGTGTGTGTGTGTGTGTGTGTGTGTGTGTGTGCTTTCCCCCTTTCTTTGACTCCTTTATCCAGTGTCTTAAAAACCTCAAAAACCAGTCGAAAATAACTGTTGAAGATAATGGCTTGTTACCATATCTTAATCACCATTTTCTTGCAGTTCTTGTGTCGGTTTTTACATGAAAAGAATAATGATCCACGTTTCCTAGGTGATAATTATTATTCTCATAACAATTCTAAATAAATGTTAGCGAACCGCCCAGAGAAACGTGGACAAACGAGTCACAAGACAAAACACAACGCGTTTCGACCTCTTAGGTCTTCTTCAGGTAAGTCACAAACAAATAAATAACGAAAATTCACTGAGCTTTGATCGCTTCAGAGTTCAGCGCAAGGAAGAAGGCGTTGGTTGGTTGGTTGGTTGGTTGGTTGGTTGGTCGGTTGGTTGGTTGATTGGTTGGTTGGTTGGTCGGTTGGTTGGTTGACTGGCTGGTTGGTTGGTCGGCTGGTCGGTTGGTTGGTTGAAGGATTTACTTGCTATCATGACGACGGTGTATACCATGAGAATAATAGATCTAGTTGCAAAGTGAGTTGTGTTTTGTCTTGTGACTCGTTTGTCCACGTTTCTCTGGGCGGTTCGCTAACATTTATTTAAGATTTGTCATGAGAATAATGATTATCACCTAGCAATCGATCTAGTTGCAAAGTGAACAGCCAACCAACCAACCGACCAACCAACCGACCAACCAACGCCTTCTTCCTTGCGCTGAACTCTGAAGCGATCAAAGCTATTTTATTCGTTTGTATCTTACCTGAAGAAGACCTAAGAGGTCGAAACGCGTTGTGTTTTGTCTTGCGACTCGTTTGTCCACGTTTCTCTAGGCGGTTCGCTAACATTTATTTAGGATTTGTTTAGATTTCCGCCTGCAGTCGTCTCACTTTGCACCTAGATCTATTATTCTCATGGTATACACCGTCGTCATGACAGCAAGTAAACCCTCACATGCTGGCCTCTACACACCCTAACACTACACTTGTTGAAGAAAATGACATGTTGCCATATCTTCATTATCATTTACTTGCAATCTTTGTGACAGTTTTCATGTGAAGAGAATGAAATTATCAATGTTTGCTACATGATGATTATCCTTCTCGTGGCATAAACTGTCGCCATGATCTTATAAAGCAAGTAAACCCTCACAGCCCTCTACACGCCTTAGGACTATAATTGTTGAAGAAAATAACTTGTTAACGAATAATATTCTTAATTATCATTTTCTTGCAATGCTTGTGACGGTTTTCGTGTGTATTGCTACCTGAAGTTAGCCCTAGCCTCCCAACAAAAGAAAATGCACCACTCACTCGTAGCTTTCTTGCAATTCTTGTGACGGTTTTCATGTGAAAAGAATAATTATGAATGTTTAGTAGATGAGAATGATTATTCTCATGGTATAGTCTACGCTGTCGTCATGCTGTTACAAGCCTCTCGCAGCCCTCTCCACGCTAACACCCCAACACTTCTCGTTCTTACCCCTGTTCACCTTTCACACGTCAGTTCCCTGGGGCTCTTTTATCGGTGCTGTGTTTCCTTTCTGCTGGCTTATCAGAGTCGTTGGCACCTCTGTTGGTGGATAGGTCCCACCTGCAAATCCTCCCTCCCCCCCTACCGTACATACAGCAATCACCTCTATCTCACTTGATGTCAGTCTGGGCTTATCGAGTCGTCCATCTGTGTGGCGGCTACTATAGGGCAGCCAACAGGGGTGAATGATTGGGTCGTTCACGCGGGTTCCTCTCTCTCTCTCTCTCTCTCTCTCTCTAGTCGGCCAACAACAGCGAGGGGAAGGAAAGTATGGTGTTGTGAGAGCGTCAAAACATAAATAAATAAAACAGTTCATCATGTTGAAAATATGTGGGGTTGAGGATGTGGAACAGGAGAGGCGGTGGCGACGCAAAACAAATGACAATGGGATTCTTTAGATGGGATTCTTGAGATCGTGAATGGGAATAGAGCATTTTGTTGACTTTGTGCGCATTCTCTCTCTCTCTCTCTCTCTCTCTCTCTCTCTCTCTCTCTCTCTCTGGGAATAGAGCATTTTGTTGACTTTGTTCGCATTCTCTCTCTCTCTCTCTCTCTCCTCTCTCTCTCTCTCTCTCTCTCACACACACACACCACACACACACACACACACACAAGAGAGAGTCTGTGTGTGAAAGAGGTGTGTGTGTGTGTGTGTGTGTGTGTGTGTGTGTGTGTGTGTGTGTGTGTGTGTGTGTGAAAGAGGTGTGTGTGTGTGTGTGGTGTGTGTGTGTGTGTGTGTGTGTGTGTGTGTGTGTCTGTGTGTGTGTCTGTGTGTGTGTGCGCGCGCGCGCGTGCGTGCGTGCGTGAGAGTGTAAACAATCGGTGAATAAAAGTGGGCGAAACGGGAGTGAGTGGGTGCGTGGATGCAAAGGTGCGACACACTGTCAAACAGAACAACACAGGACAATAGTACAGACCTACACAGCCCTCTCTACCCCAGGCTCTATTCGCTTATGGCGGTTTGCGGATTATCAGTGATCTGTGCGGCAACAGGCTACTGACAGTTTATCGACAAGTGCCCGCCACCCAGCCACCCCGCCACCCCCCACATGGAGAGATTGCGCACGTCACCCCGCCGTTCGGTGAATCCTGTCTTGATCTTCTTCCTCTTCTTTACCTTCTATATCTGTGCGGTAGCTGGTGAAGTGGTAAGCTGAAGTTTACCTGATTGTTAGCACGTCACTAAGCTACGAGTGATTATCGCGCGTGCGTGCGCGCACCGGGGAGGGTGGGGGGGGGGGGGGCGCACACACACACACACACACACACACACACACACACACACACGCACGCACGCACACACACATACACACACACACACACACACACACACACACACGCACGCACACACACACACACACACACACACACACACACACACACACACGCGCGCGCGCGCGTACACACAAACACACACACACACACACACACACACACACACACACACACACACACAGCGCGCAAGCACGTATACCGGAACACACACATACACAGACGCACGCACACACATACATACATGCACATGCATGCACACGCACGCACGGACACACACGCGCGCGCGCGTGCTCATTCATCCAACCCATTTCTACTCGAGATAATCATATTCTTTTTCAAGGTTTGGGTGTTCTGTTTGCTGCCGTATAAACCCAACCACCAGAAAAATAATTCGGCAATAGTTTTCAAAATACGTGTTTGTATGTGCGCGCTGTGTGTGTGTGTGTGTGTGGTGTGTGTGTGGTGTGCGTGCGTGTGTGTGTATGTGTGTGCGCGCATCTGTTTGAGCGTGCGTGGACGTTGAAGAACGCACCACTGGGGACCACACGGTGGGCACCAAGTACCATCTTGAAAATGGTTTCTCTCCTCAAAGTCGCCCTCTCTGTCTCCCCAATCCTCTCAGCTTCCGGCCGCGAGGGTTTAACTCACCCCTTTCCAATCACCCTAACAGGGCGAAATGACAATACCCCGCCCATCAAGTTCATCGTGACCTTTTCATTTCAACGTAGCGGGAACATATACCACAAAAGAATCTGTTTGGAGCCATTCTCATCACGGCATGGGAGAAAAGCGACCCCTCCTCGACCGCTCTCCCGCCCACCCGTCTTATTATCGACATAGTTTGTTTACAAAGTTCGTGAAGGATTCTCCTACTGTGGTGTGTCATACTGTGGTGTGTCATACTGTGTGTCATACTGTGGTGTGTCACAAGTACTGTGTTCATACTCTCCCGTCATATTCTCCGCTGCTTTGTCATTTTCCCTCCGGATTTGGAAACAAACAAACTAGCAAACAAACAAAAACAAACAAGCAACGCAAACAAACACCAATGGCAGTCTGGGATTATGTTCCTTATTCGGGGGGGGGGGGGGGGGGGGGGGGGGTGCTTCGATTAAATACGATACCCTACTGTGACAGATATGTGTACAATGACGTCACCCTTATCTCTCTGTATGTAACAGATTTAGGCCATTCACGTGCATTCAGTCTTCTTTTGTCAAGCTGGGAAAACTATTCCTGTGCAAATTTTGAGGTGTGTAACATCATAGTCAAAGGCAAGCGATGTTTATTAAGAAAGAAAAAAAAGCAAAAAATAAAAGTTAATCTAAATTAACCTACCATACTTCAACACATTACTTATGGAAAAGATGGTTTCTACCATAAACTACTTTACCTTATTATATAAGTTTCCCTCTTGTTTGTAAATTATTCACACATATTCTTGTTGATGACGTGATTGTTGCTTCCTCTCCCCTATATTCCCATTTTCATGTTATTCATTTTACTTTTCTTCAACATTTTTTGTTATGTTTCCTTAAAAATTTTTTTTTTAATCCCAACCATGAGGGGAAATGCTTAGTATATTGTGAATGTATTCAATCGCCAGTATATCGTAAATGTCTATTTGAGCACAGTATAAGCCTAGGGCTTGTTGTTGCTCATTTGTCCTGACAATTATGAAGGTATTCTGTGTACTTGTTTCTGAAATAAAAATTATCTAAACCAAACGACGTTTAAAGTTGCTGTCCTTAGTTGACAATTCTAAGCCAGCAGCTTGTTCGTCTGTGCCTCCTGTTCTACACAAATTCTATGGATGGAAAGAGGAAAACGGGTGATAACAAAACGTCAACTTCCCGCCGCAAACAAAAGGGGGGTAACTCCATCTAGAAATCCAAAAAAGCCTTCGCAGAGTCTGGCAGGCATTCAGTTTGTTCAATACATTTATGACTTTGCCCTTCATTTTTGAACCTCTAATTCGACCTGTTGGTAATCCTTCTAAACTTATGAACCATACTGCCAACAATCTAGGACAAGAAAGGGATTGATGATATTTTTGTTTTTCCGTTTTAGACAGACTTTGTCTTAAACCCCATCATGGAGAAAGAAATGTGGGGGGTAGAGGGCGCGGGGTGGGGGTGGGGGTGGGGATGAGGGGGATCTTCACATCATGAGTTCACCACAGATCGCAGTAATTCTGGAATATGAGAGAGTTCATGAGTGTCACCTTTTTCAA
>CM031604.1:37493662-37506162 GCA_018398815.1 Conus ventricosus | reverse complement strand
CTTCCCGCTCCACCCAATCCTCTTTCTCCCAAACGCGCGCGCGTACACACACACACACACACACACACACACACACACACCACACACACACACACACCACACACGCATCACACACACACGCATACACACATACACACACACTACACAAGCTACCACATGCCCCCCACCCCCCTCCACACACAGACACACAAAGACAGACAGACAGATAGACAACTTACCCAATCCAACCCCTCTGTCCTTTACTCACACATAATGATTTGTCAACAGCCGTCAACCACCACTGAGATAAACTTGGAGATTCAAACCCAGCACCCCTCCTCTCCCCCCTTGGCTATCCTCATTCCTGCGCCCCCCCCCCCCCCCTTCGTCCCCCTCCCCTTTGCTCCCTCGCACCTCCTCCCCCCCCCCCCCCCCCCCCACCTCTCCCCCAGCCACCAGTAACCTGAAGCCAGGATGGAGACCGGGTTAGGCGGAGGAATGTGTCAGGGCCCCCGCCCCTCACCATCATCCCCCCACCCCCCTCCATCACCCCATGGCCCCAATGGCAGGTAGCCGTTCCGCTCAAAGAAAGACAAAAAATAAAATAAAAAAAAAAGTCTGAGAAACCGCCTGGTGAGCTTGTCTTCGGTTACTGGGAGATTTTAACATCACACTTCAAAGGCCCCCTGTGCTCCTGGGGGGACGGGGAGAGAGAGGCGGGCGGGGGGAAGGGAGGGAGAAGGAGAGAGAGAGAGAGAGAGAGAGAGAGAGAGAGAGAGAGAGAGAGGAGGGAGGGAGAGGGGGGAGAGACAGACAGACAGACAGACAGACAGACAAAGAGACAGGCATACAGACAAAGAGACAGAGATACTGGGAGATATATACACAAGGACAGAGAGAAGAGAGAGAGAGAGAGAGAGAGAGATGGTCAGTTTTACTTTAATTAGATTCCATTATAGCACACAAGACCTTTTTGCGGCTGTCCCCCGAGGTGAGAAAAATGACGTCACTTCAAGCGTTTAAAAAAAAAAAAGAGGAGGGAGGAGGTGGAAGGGAGAGAAACAAGGGAAAAACACACACACACACACACACACACACACACACACACACACACACACACACACACACACACCAAGAGCAAGAGAGAGAGAGGAGAGGATGCAACAGGCAGACTCAAAGTATAGATATCAAATCCTTCACCTAAGCCAGGGGAAGCATTGAGTTCTGTGGGGGTTTTTATTAACAGAAAGCATGGAAGTGCGTTGGAGGATGGCGGTGGAGAGATTAAGGTCAGAGCAGGATTAGGATCGAGTGAAGGGATGGATAAGGGGGACAGGGGACAGTGGGGGGGGGGGGGGGGGGGGGGGTTGCTGAGGCGTGAAAGTACAGCATAGCAAATATTTTTTTTAAAAAAAAAGGCGTAATCAAAGAAATCGGGGATATATGGAAGGGACTGGAGGGGGAGTGTGTTTGTTTGTTTTTGTTAAAACTGGATTAGGGAAGGAGAGAGGGGGAGTGTTTTGTTTGTTTGTTTGTTTATTTTTGTAAAAAACGGGATTAGGGAAGGACGGAGGGGGGGGGGGTGTTTGTTTGTTTGTTTGTTTGTTTGTTGTTTTTTTTTGTTTAAAACGTGATTAGGGAAGGACGGAGTGGGAGTGTGTTTGTTTGTTTCTATTAAAACTGGATTAGGGAAGGAGGGTTCTCTTCTTCCAATTTCTTTTCGTTTAAAACAGGAAGGAAGGAGGCTTTTTTTTTTTTTTTTTAAACATTGTCTGTTTTGTTCCTGTCTTTTCTTCCAATATAAACAAGTGTCCGGCTACGCAATTTGCCAGATTTGTATTGTCTTTCCGGCGATTGGCCTTGTGATCCCAATATCTCACCTGCTGGCAAGTAAAGCGCATTGCCGACAAGAGGCCGGCTTACCACCAAAAAAAAAAAAAAAAAAAAAAAAAAAGAAAGCCTAGCTGTAGGCTAAAAGATGTTTTCCAAATCACCGACAGACTGGGGGGGGGAAAAAAGAAATAAAAGAAAAGAAAACGAACGGCAGTCAACAGTGCCGGTAAACATGGGTTTCCGCTTCTCTTCATCTGAATTCGCTCCCTTTGCTGTCTCGGCTGCTGTTGCCAGAGATCTTGCTTGCTTGGCGGTTAGTTAGCAAGAATGTCCTGAACACTGGTGGTGAAAAAAAAAAAAAACCAAACAAAGAACACACACACAACAACAACAACAACAAAAAAGCCGATGGTGCCTCCTACCAATCAGTGGACATTGTTTCAAGGGGGGAGGGGGGGGGAAGGGGGGGGGGAGGGAGGGGGGTAGGGGGAGGGAGGGGCGTTAATCATCGTAAAATCGTAAAATCCAGCTAATCTTGGGGTGGGACTTCTACGTTTTGTACACTCCCATAGTGCCCACCGCCATCACATCCCCACACCCCCACCCCCCAGCATTATTTCCATGGGCATCTGATTCAATCCAGGGAAGTTTATAAAAGCGGTGGAAGGAGAGGGCGGGCTCCACCTTCTCAATTAATGCCATGCCCTGGACACAGTCATTCTCTGACCGTTCACTGCCCCTACGGTCCTAAGCCTCTGAGGCTACCTTTCCTATTTTGTTCTAACCACCCCCACTGTCTTCTTCAGCTTCACTGTCTCCCACTGTCTGACTTTGACACAACCCCATTCGCCGCCAACCATCTGAGCTGTTCGAACTGCACAAACGCCCTTCTTTTAACTGGAAAAAAAAAAAGAAACACCAGAAAAGAACAGTTAAAAGAAAGCAGCTGACAAGGCACAACTTGTGTCGACAAAACTTGGGTAAGGGCAATAATCATACAGCACGCGAATGGCCAATTATTGCTTCCCCTCTTGTCTGAAAAGCAAAACGTCAGCTTTTTTTTTTTTTCCTTTTTGTCCCCCAGTTGTGAGGAAGAGTTGGGCGGCTATATCTGGAAAAGGACGGCAGATATTTAATTGTTTTTGTTTTGCGAGCACTCTTCTCCTTCGTTAACAAGGAAACCAAATCCCATTTTTCCGGTGCATGCTTGAACGGCGAATCTGGGCGTGGTGGAGCAACTTTCTCATCCTGAGGTAAACATCAATAGTCATTAGCTTCATCCCCGTGGGTTTATCGCACGACTTTTCTTTCTTCTTTCTTGATTCTTGATATTCAGCGGGGGAAGGAGGGGGGGGGGGGGGTAGCTCAGTGGTAGAGCGCCGTACTCGTAATCTTGGGGTTGCGGGTTCGAATCTCCGCCGGCCGTTTCGGTACAGGGGTTTTTTTTCCCTCGGAGGTAACATTGGTTCTGACTCCATTTCCCATACAGACCTTCGAATGAGACTATAAACCAACGTTCCGTGTGTGAACGCACGCATAACATCTTGCACACACACGTAAACTCCCATCACCAACTTTCGGAAGAGAGGGCCAGTTTGGCCGTTGGTATGGATGACACGTTACACATAGCATGCACCTTCCCCGAAGATGGAGTATGGCTGCCTTAATGGCGGGATAAAAAAAAACGGTCATACACACAAAACTCCACTCCCTTTGTTGGGTAGATGGATTAATCCTTGTCTGTCTATACAGGGAGTGTCCGCAGGAGTATCAGCCTGCGTCGGCAGAAGAAGAAGATATTCAGCAAGCATTAGACGACGGTCAGAAGTATTTGTGACACTGGCACACGCTGCTGTTAAAGTACAACACCAATCGCACGAACAGCGAAGTGAACACTGTTACCGTTTTATTGAACTTGTTCCAGAGCTGGGCACATGCAAGTGCATGAGCAACAGTCTCTTGCAACCGTAGTTTGTCTTCTCCCTGATGTTTTCTGCAACATCCTTTATTGAATGTCCTTACCGTACCCCCATCCGAAACAAGCAAAATACATGCCCCAAGCGAATTTAGGAAGATTGCCACTTTAATCCAGCAGTAATAATAATAATAATATAATAATGAATATTTATATAGCGCCTATTCTGGGCAAGAGGCCAAGCTCTAAGCGCTTTACAATCAACACTCGTTTACACAAGGGGCTGCCTACCGGGGTAGTGCCGACTGAAGAGTTGCCAGCTGGCGCTTCATTCAGTCGTTTCCCGTGTCATCCAGTCAGTATCTTTCAATATCGATCACTCATTTTCCTTACTTCCTTCATTCTTTCCATTTCTCACGCAGGGTGCATGCTATGTGTAACGTGTCATCCATACCAACGGCCAAACTGGCCTACTCTTCCGAAAGTTGGTGATGGGATTTTACGTGTGTGCAAGATGTTATGCATGCGTTCACACACGGAACCTCAGTTTATAGTCTCATTCGAAGTACCCTCCCACATCACTTTCCCTTTGACTCCACGCTAAGTACTAACAAACCTAACAACTGGACAAAAAAAATACACGACCTGTTCAAGTCTTCACACTTCACCCACCAAACTCCCCTCCCCCTCTGTACAGATTTTAAGTTGCGTGTTACTTTTTCAGGCTTACAGCAGCGTGTAGACTTAAAGTTGCTCTTGGACAAAGAAAAAAAAAATTAGAAATAAATGCAAATATGATTTGAATTGCGATTTGGTCTGACCCAGAAAGATAACTGCCAAGATCTACCTGGCCCATCAGTTCAGTTTACACAGTCTGTTCGCGTGGTGACGGCTACAAGTGGGTTGGATCAACGTTGGGCGAAGTATCTTTGGTTGGATCAAGAGCGCTTGTTCAAAATAAACTGGCGGTTGTTTGGGTTGAATACATATGCCCCCACCCCCCACCCCCTCCTCCCCTCCTCACCTTACCTGCCCCCCCTCCTCCTCTCTCTCTCTCTCCTCTCTCTCTCCTCTCTCTCCTCTGTCACCCCTCTTCCCAAAGTTCATTCTGTTCCCCCGTGAAATCCGAGTCTTCGTGTTTAGAAAACCGAACACAATATGCTATAGCAGGTACATGCCAGGGACTGAGAAATGGCTCCGTGGAGATGTGCATAAATTTACATTTCGACTGTAAGTACTGCTATTTTTCTCCTTAACTCATAATCAACCCAAGCCAGGGGCACTGTTCACACATCTCTTTAACCCTTTGCCTACGTCCGAACACATTTCTGTCTAAGAAGACATCAAAACACATAAAAAAATGTATCTTCAAGGATTAAATCCGTTGGTAACCTGAGCGCGACAGGTTCAGGTGAGTCAATCTTCCAAGCAGGGAGGTAAAAGCCAGACGTGATCTTGTCAGGTGATAACGACATGGCAAGCGCAGGCTTTAAGCCAGGGCTGTGTCAGTGTCAGTTTCAGTGTCAGTTTCAGTGTCTAGCCCAGGCCACCCTTTCGAGGCTGTCAACGCGCAGGGGAAAAAGACTTGTCACAAGCATAACTATAACACAACAAGCATGTTCGTTCACCTAGTCATAACGTAATACCTAAGATATTGACATCCTTGACGCATATGAAGCTGAGTTCGTTCGGTGAGGACGTCAGCCATTTTGCTTCATTCTTCAACCCTGAATTTGTTTGAAGCGAAAAAAAAAAAAAAATGAAAAGAGTAATGGTATTGCACAAATACGGGAATCAGAGAAGAAAAGAAGTGCAAAATATTCATCGGACCCAATCTTACGGTACAGAAAACAGGGGGAAATACAGCAATTGACAGGAAAGACAAATGAAACAAAAAAAAAACATAAAAAGACAGTCAAAGAAAGTGAGAGAAAAGGGCAAAATCATGGCCTAATTTGTAGAGGACCGGGATACAATTCATCTTAAATGCCCCCTCCCCCCTCCTTCTGCCCTCCTTTCCCCTATCCCCCCCCCCCCCCCCCCCCCCCCCCCCCTTTCTCTGGCATCACTGTGGAAGGTAAGCCAGGGCACCGTATAGAAGACACTAGTACTAAAATCAAAGGCACCATACTACATATACACAATAAAGCCATCCTATTCTAAAAACCAAAACTGCGGTTCTAGCAAAAGGTGGACCTCCGACATCAACAAAAATCAGGTCATGGCACTGAGGCAAAATAGCCAGGTTGTTACGTAACATGTTCAGTGTCAAACTTCACAGATCATCGGCAGCGATGAGATATAGCATGACCTACATCTGGTCAACCGGAACATTTCATATGTTTGTTCTCATTGACGATTACTGGAAAGAATACACTTCACATGAACAATTGTCGGTTGATTTGTAGAATTTCTTTCGATCAGTCTGCCTGTCCAATGCAGGCGCACATGCACATAGTTACTTTCTTCAACGTTTCACACATAAGACAACCTAGCGGCTATCCATAATCACTCTGCTGCCAGCTTGACTCTGAGCTGCCCTTTCTGGAATTGTTACCTTACAGAATGACGGTCAAAGTTTGCATGTTCATGAGCTTGTGCGTTTCTGTGTGTATTCACGACATACTCAGCTCGTTTCACTTTACAGCATAAAAAGGATGTGCTGCGCCATGTATAATAAATAATAACAGTCTCAGTAACAACGACGTACATGTAATTGCATGGGCGGCCAAGAGACGCAGACCTCTCTTAACTTCAAGTATACCCAATCCTAGCCCATTGTTTTATGTCTTGGTATATCTCCAAAACGTATCACACACACACACACACACACACACACACACACACACACACACACACACACACACACACACATACACACACACACACACACACACAACACACACACACACACACACACACACACACACACACACACACACACAACACACACACACACACACACACACACACACACACACACACACACACACACACACACACACACACACACACACACTTGTGTTATGAATTGAATCCCGCGTTGTCTCGGTCACACTTTGGGAACAGTCGCAGATTTTTCGCTCAGTTTCTTACTGCGTACTATTGATAAATGAACGTCCTTCCCTGCTCCGCTTCTTTTCATGGATGTCATTTCGCTGACTGAAACCAGGTACAATACGGACCAAAGATCTTACAAGTTCACACATATCAGTACATCAAACAAGC
Source organism: Conus ventricosus (assembly GCA_018398815.1). Classification (NCBI taxonomy): domain Eukaryota; kingdom Metazoa; phylum Mollusca; class Gastropoda; order Neogastropoda; family Conidae; genus Conus; species Conus ventricosus. The sequence goes on along the minus strand of CM031604.1, from coordinate 37,499,207 downwards.
TTTTGTTTTCTTTTTTTTTAACCTTTGAGATCCATGCGTTATTGAATAAATGAAAAAAAAAACCCGGTCTCACTATGCTAAAGAAAGTTTTTAAAGTGTTCAATCTGACTTTTAATTCTAATCCACATCAATCTTTAAAGGGGATTTTCCTCGGGCCGTATCACATCTGTCCTTAACATCTCGTCCAACTCGGTCCAGTAGTTGTTGTGAAATGTTGCTGCCAATCATCAGACACGGATGACCAACAACCTCGGTGCCCGCAACAATCACTCCTTCACTTTCTGTACTCACACCTTCACTTTTCTTCTCGGTGCCAGCTGTCCTGATCTTCTGATCAAACACAGGAGCTGGATATGGTAAGACGTCTGATCGCTGACCACTGACCAGTCCAGCCGGACACTGAGTGATGACCACCTAATGCACCGGACACCGCACGGTCTTCAACGAAAGTGTTGTAGAAAGAAGCACAAGCTGGTTTAAAGTCGAGGCCTTTAAACACTTGTCATTTCACCAGGTCTTAAGCGATTCCCTTGCGGACTTTTTCGTTTTGCTTTAACACAAAATATAATCATTGCATGATGATGCCGTCAGATAATATGCGACTTTTTGTACTTCAATTAATGAAAAGCTCTCATTCGTACTCCAGTACTGGCAAGAAATCTTCTTGTAACACTTTTCTTATAATGGTGCGGTAAACGGTTAAAACTTACGGTTTTCTGAAAAGACATCTGACGCCTATCCAACAACATTCAGCTCCTTTCGTCCTCAGTGGAAAGAAAACACCACCATCATCATATTTAACCAGCCTTCAACGTTCCTACTAGGTACGTTTCACAAGAACCCGCTGCCACAAATAGGACGACAACTCGCGAACTTCAGTCAAACACAAGTTGACGGACTGCTAAGCCTCTGGGAGCCCAGTGAAAGTTCACGCTTCTCTTCCCCTGAATGGGGCTGGATCGTTCCAAAAGCGTTTCGCTTCTGTACACATACGAAAAAACTAGCGTCTGGCAATTGCTCGGGAGGGTTGGGCTGAGCTCGGGATATAATATAGTACTGTTTCGAAATTCAGGAGTGATGGACAAGCGCCTACTAAAATGAAGGGAACGATTGTTTGCCCAAGAAAGGTGGTGGCTGTTCTTCCTTCTATTTCGCCAGTCTTTGTTCTCTTTGCGGCGTTGTTTTTCCTCCTTGTCACCTTCTGTCTTTAAAATCTTTATTCTTTTGTCACTTCGCCTTTTCTTCCCTTTTTAAGTTTCTCGCTCCTTCTCTTCACGCTTCGCCTTACGATGGCCTTGCTGTATCCGGTCTAGCCACGTCTTGACTCGTTTTGGGATGGCACCCTGCCTTTTATTTCCCTTTCATGCCTCTTCGTGCTTTTACAATGCATTGCGTTGACTATGTTTTACTTTGTGTTGCGTTGTACTGCATCGTCATGCCTTGCTTTGCCTTGTCTAGCCATGTCACGTTTTGTCTTGCCTTGTCTAGCCATGTCATGTTTTGTCTTGCCTTGTCTAGCCATGTCATGTTTTGTCTTGCCTTGTCTATCCATGTCATGTTTTGTCTTGCCTTGTCTATCCATGTCACGTTTTGTCTTGCCTTGTCTATCCATGTCACGTTTTGTCTTGCCTTGTCTAGCCATGTCATGTTTTGTCTTGCCTTGTCTATCCATGTCACGTTTTGTCTTGCCTTGTCTAGCCATGTCATGTTTTGTTTTGCCTTGTCTATCCATGTCACCTTTTGTCTTGCCTTGTCTAGCCATGTCATGTTTTGTTTTGCCTTGTCTATCCATGTCACGTTTTGTCTTGCCTTGTCTAGCCATGTCATGTTTTGTTTTGCCTTGTCTATCCATGTCACGTTTTGTCTTGCCTTGTCTAGCCATGTCACATTTTGTCTTGCCCTGTCTATCCATGTCATGTTTTGTTTTGCCTTCTTTTGACTTGTCAACCATGTCAAGTTTTGTCTTGCCTTGTTTTGCCTTATCAATCCATGTCAAGTTTTGTCTTGCCTTGCTTTGCTTTGTCAACTTATGTCAAGTTTTGTCTTGCCTCGCTTTGCCTTGTCTAGCCATGTCAAGTTTTGTCTTGCCTTGCTTTGCTTTGTCAACCCATGTCAAGTTTTGTCTTGCCTCGCTTTGCCTTGTCTAGCCATGTCACGTTTTGTCTTGCCTTGCTTTGCCTTGTCTAGCCATGTCAAGTTTTGTCTTGCCTTGCTTTGCTTTGTCAACCCATGTCAAGTTTTGTCTTGCCTCGCTTTGCCTTGTCTAGCCATGTCACGTTTTGTCTTGCCTTGCTTTGCCTTGTCTAGCCATATCACGTTTTGTCTGGCCTTGCTTTGCCTTGTCTAGCCATGTCACGTTTTGTCTTGCCTCGCTTTGCCTTGTCTAGCCATGTCACGTTTTGTCTTGCCTCGCTTTGCCTTGTCTAGCCATGTCACGTTTTGTCTTGCCTTGCTTTGGTTTGTCAACCCATGTCAAGTTTTGTCTTGCCTCGCTTTGCCTTGTCTAGCCATGTCACGTTTTATCTTGCCTTGCTTTGCCTTGTCTAGCCATATCACGTTTTGTCTGGCCTTGCTTTGCCTTGTCAACCCATGTTAAGTTTTGTCTTGCCTCTCTTTGCCTTGTCTAGCCATGTCACGTTTTGTCTTGCCTTGCTTTGCTTTGTCAACCCATGTCAAGTTTTGTCTTGCCTTACTTTGCCTTGTCAACCCATGTTAAGTTTTGTCTTGCCTCTCTTTGCATTGTCTAGCCATGTCACGTTTTGTCTTGCCTCGCTTTGCCTTGTCTAGCCATGTCACGTTTTGTCTTGCCTCGCTTTGCATTGTCTAGCCATGTCACGTTTTGTCTTGCCTTGCTTTGCCTTGTCTAGCCATGTCACGTTTTGTCTTGCCTCGCTTTGCCTTGTCTAGCCATGTCACGTTTTGTCTTGCCTTGCTTTGCCTTGTCTAGCCATGTCACGTTTTGTTTTGCCTCGCTTTGCCTTGTCTAGCCATGTCAAGTTTTGTCTTGCCTCGCTTTGCCTTGTCTAGCCATGTCACGTTTTGTCTTGCCTTGCTTTGCCTTGTCTAGCCATGTCACGTTTTGTCTTGCCTTGCTTTGCCTTGTCTAGTCATGTCACGTTTTGTCTTGCCTTGCTTTGCCTTGTCTAGCCATGTCACGTTTTGTCTTGCCTCGCTTTGCCTTGTCTAGCCATGTCACGTTTTGTCTTGCCTCGCTTTGCCTTGTCTAGCCATGTCACGTTTTGTCTTGCCTTGCCTTGCCTTGTCTAGCCATGTCAAGTTTTGTCTTGCCTCGCTTTGCCTTGTCTAGCCATGTCACGTTTTGTCTTGCCTCGCTTTGCCTTGTCTAGCCATGTCACGTTTTGTCTTGCCTCGCTTTGCCTTGTCTAGCCATGTCACGTTTTGTCTTGCCTTGCTTTGCCTTGTCTAGCCATGTCAAGTTTTGTCTTGCCTTGCTTTGCCTTGTCAACCCATGTCACGTTTTGTCTTGCCTCTCTTTGCCTTGTCTAGCCATGTCAAGTTTTGTCTTGCCTTGCTTTGCCTTGTCTAGCCATGTCAAGTTTTGTCTTGCCTTACTTTGCCTTGTCAACCCATGTTAAGTTTTGTCTTGCCTCTCTTTGCCTTGTCTAGCCATGTCAAGTTTTGTCTTGCCCTCCATTGGCCTGCTGTATTAGGATCTGCCTCATCTCGCCTTTGTCGCTTTGTCCGTCCTTTGCCTTGTCTTGCCTTATATTGCCACGCATCGCCTTGCCTCGCCTCGCCTTGTCTTGCCTGGTGCTGTCTTGTCTTACCTTGTCATGCTTTGTCTTCTAATCTTGCCTTGTCTTGCCGTGTCCTTCTTTACCTCGTCTTGCCTTATCCTGCTTCCCCCCCCCCCCCTCCCCGCCCCCCCCCCCCCCCCCCCGCCTTTTTTTCCATTGCCTATGTTATCTTTTTTTTTTTTGCCTGGCTATATCTGACCTCTTGCGGGTATGTCATCTCAATGTTCGTTTGTTCCTTTGTTTGTTCCTTTGTTTGTTCCTTTGTTTGTTCCTTTGTTTGTTCCTTTGTTTGTTCCTTTGTTTGTTCCTTTGTTTGTTCCTTTGTTTGTTCCCTTGTTTGTTCTTTGTTTGTTCCTTTGTTAGTTCCTTTGTATGTCTTTTTTGATCCTTTGATTGTTCCCTTGTTTGTCTTTGTTGTTCCTTTGTTGTCCTTTTTGTTCTTTGTTTGTTTGTTGTTCAACTTACTTCGATCACTTGCACACCGAATTAACTAAAAAAAACAAAATGCAGTAGAATCGTCCACAATTAAAAAAACAATATTAAGAAACAAAACACAAAATCAAAAAAAACTCATATCTCACATATATTCCTAATCATTTTAAGATGAAAATCTTCAGTATCTTTCAATTTTCCAAGCTGCACTTTCAAACACAAACCGCATTGAGGAAAGCAGTCTTCTACGGATCTGCCACATTCACACATAATTATCTTCCCACAATCTGACAATTCCACGGAAGCCTCTTTCAATTCTTCCAAACGGCATACTCACACACACACACACACACACCCAATCCCTTTAAAACGAGATAATTATCCAAGTACTTTTCAAATATCTCCGAAGCTACTACCTTCACGCATCTCAAAACAGATTAAAACAACAGAAAATTCCGTGGAAGTGCCTTTTAATTACCCATACAGTGCCTTTTAATTTCCCATACAGTCCTTCGAATGAGACTATAAACCGAGGTTCCGTGTGTGAACGCACGCATAACATCTTGCACACACGTAAAATCCCATCACCAACTTTCGGAAGAGTAGGCCAGTTTGGCCGTTGGTATAGATCACACATTACACAATGCATGCACCCTGCGTGAGAAATGGAAAGAATGAAGGAAGTAAGGAAAATGAGTGATCGATATTGAACGATACTGACTGGATGACACGGGAAACCACTGAATGAAGCGCCAGCTGGCAGCTCTTCAGTCGGCACTACCCAGGTAGGCAGCCCGTTGTGTAAACGAGTGTTGATTGTAAAGCGCTTAGAGCTTGGCCTCTGGCCGAGAATAGGCGCTATATAAGTATTCATTATTATTATTATTATTAAAGTACAACGTTGATCACCCCTCCTTCAATTAACACCAAAATTTTTTTTTAACTATCTGTCAAGTGCCCCCAAAGTTGCAACCCCTTCGCTCATTTACCAAATCGGTCTTAACCAGCAATATAACCTAAATACTTCTAAAGCTTCCACCTGCACCCGTTCCGTCTCCCAACCTTTTTTTTTTTTTTTAAACGGAACTGTTATTCAAGTCTGTTTTCAAGTACTTCTAAAACTGCTACTTTTACGCCTTCCCCCATAACCTTTCAAAACGGAATCTTTCAAGAGCCTTTCAGAATACCTTCATGACCCCCAATCATGCCATCACGCCACCTCACCTCTCAAAAACTAAGAACAGCCTACATTCTACACGTATGCAATATATGAATGAAAAACAGCAACATCAACAATAAAAACAACACCAAAACCTCAGGATGTTTCTTTAGTTCCCCGACCCCCTCTCCATCCA
>CM031604.1:37471162-37481162 GCA_018398815.1 Conus ventricosus | reverse complement strand
GGAGAGGGAGAGGAGGAGGAGGAAGAAGAAGAGGAGGAGGAGGAGAAGGAGAAGAAAGAAAGAAAGAAAGAAAGAAAGAAAGAATGAATGAATGAATGAATGAATGAATGAATGAATGAATGAATGAATGAATGGGACAAAGAAGAACAACATCTAAACCTAAAAGAACAAGAAGAGAGAGAAGGAGGAGGAAGAGAACGAGGGACAGGAGAACGAGAAGGAAGAAGAGGAGGAGGAGGAAAGGAGGAGGAGGAGGAGGAGGGAGGAGGAGGAGGAGGGGAGGAGGAGGAGGGAGTGGAAATACGTGCCGTGCATTATCTATTTTGCAGAAAACAAAGTGAAGCCATCGTCAAAAACCCGCCCCACTCTGAATTCATTTAAAGAAAGGGCAGACTTGTGACTTCAGGGAATGTGGGCAAAGAACAGATTCCATCCCCAGGTGGTGGTCTGAAAGTTTTCTATCTCTCCAAAAAGGGTATCAGCTATTTCGCTCCTTCTCGAATCAGGAATTACTTACTGTCTTATCATAGTTTCGCCCCATCGTAGTTTTCGTCCGCGTAGTTGCATCTATTTCTAACCATTCCTTTGATGGTAAACTATAAAGTTTCCAGGATTTTCTTTGTTGGATGACAAATGTAGACGTCTATAGGCTTTTAGACATAAAGAAAATATTAGGTATATAACATAGAAGGATGTTTAAGTGACCAACAACAAAGCTGAAAACTACTGTCATTTGTTTGAGAGAAAAAACAAACACTCGATGATTTGTTGTCTACTATTGGTTTTGTTGACTAACGGGAAAAAAAACAAACAACGAACAAACAAGCATTCCCTTTAATACTACTTGATACCAGCTGAATTCTTCCAGTATTTTAACAATTGCAGCAACAACCACAACAACCACCACCAGCACAACAACAACAACAACAACAAAATGATAATGAAGCCCAATGTCTTGCATTTGCAACTCAGTGCGCAACGTGCTCATCATTATCTAAGTCAAACACACTTCCAATTCACCCCTTTCCCGCTTACACCTCCCCCCCCCCCTCCCCGCCCCTCCCCCGCCACCACCACCCCCACCCCACCCCCACCCCACCCCACCCTACCTCTGGCCCCACACAAACACGCATACCATTCTTCTGGAACCTCATCACCTTCCGTCTGACACACAAAGCTTGACCAACCCAGCTCAGGGGAACGCTTCTCCAACAACTATGTGTCGAGGCCATTTTGAAACTCCCGTCAGAAATTAAATGTAGCGCAGAGGGATGGCGGCAAGTTGGTCCTCGCTAACTGTAACGTACACATCGTTCGGTGTTTCTGACTTTTTGAGTGATTTTTTGTCACATTCATTTACAATTTGTCGTGTTTCTATTCAAGTGGGGGGCAGTGTCGTGGGTTTCAAAACTAAAGGAAAGCCTTTTTCTTAGCCCTCAAAATGGAAGGAAAGCGTTTCTTTGCACCAGAATGGAAGAAAAGTGTTTCTTTGCACCAGAATGGAAGAAAAGTGTTTCTTTGCACCAGAATGGAAGAAAAGTGTTTCTTTGCACCAGAATGGAAGGAAAGTAAAAGTGTTTCTTTGCACCAGAATGGGGGGGGGGGGGGGGGGAAGCGTTTCTTTGCACCAGAGTGGAAGAAAAGTGTTTCTTTGTCCCAGAATGGAAGAAAAGTGTTTCTTTGCACCAGAATGGAAGAAAAGTGTTTCTTTGCACCAGAACGGAAAGAAAGCGTTTCTTTGCACCAGAATGGAAGAAAAGCGTTTCTTTGCACCAGAATGGAAGGAAAGTGTTTCTTTGTCCAGAATGGAAGAAGAGCGTTTCTTTGTCCCAGAATGGAAGAAAAGCGCTTCTTTGTCCAGAATAAAAGAAAAGCGTTTCTTTGTCCGAGAATGGAAGAAAAGCGCTTCTTTGGCCAGAATTTAAAAAAAGCGTTTCTTTGTCCCAGAATGGAAGAAAAGCGTTTCTTTGTCCAGAATGGAAGGAAAGTATTTTTTTGCACCAGAAGGGAGAGAAAAGCGTTTCTTTGCACCAGAATGGTAAAAAATCGTTTTTTTTCCACCAGAATGCAAGGAAGCGTTTCTTTGCACCAGAATGCAAGGAAAGCGTTTCTTTGCACCAGAACGGAAGGAAAGCGTTTCTTTGCACCAGAACGGAAGGAAGCGTTTCATTGCACCAGAAGGGAGAGAAAAGCGTTTCTTTGCAGCAGAATGGAAGGAAAGCGTCTCTTTGTCCCAGAATGGAAGGAAAGTGGTTCTTTGTCCCAGAATGGAAGGAAAGTGGTTCTTTGTCCCAGAATGGAAGAAAAGCGCTTCTTTGTCCCAGAATGGAAGAAAAGTGTTTCTTTGCACCGGAATGGAAGGAAAGCGTTTCTTTGTCCCAGAATGGAAAGAAAGCGTTTCTTTGCACCAAAATGGAAAGAAAGCATTTCTTTGCACCAGAACGGAAGGAAGCGTTTCTTTGCACCAGAACGGAAGGAAGCGTTTCTTTGCACCAGAACGGAAGGAAGCGTTTTTTTGCACCAGAATGGAAGGAAGCGTTTCTTTGCACCAGAACGGAAGGAAGCGTTTCTTTGCACCAGAATGGAAAGAAAGCGTTTCTTTGCACCAGAATGGAAGGAAAGCGTTTCTTTGCACCAGAACGGAAGGAAGCGTTTCTTTGCACCAGAATGGAAGGAAGCGTTTCTTTGCACCAGAATGGAAGAAAAGCGTTTCTTTGCACCAGAATGGAAAGAAAGCGTTTCTTTGCACCAGAATGGAAGGAAAGCGTTTCTTTGCACCAGAACGGAAGGAAGCGTTTCTTTGCACCAGAACGGAAGGAAGCGTTTCTTTGCACCAGAACGGAAGGAAGCGTTTCTTTGCACCAGAATGGAAGGAAGCGTTTCTTTGCACCAGAACGGAAGGAAGCGTTTCTTTGCACCAGAATGGAAGAAAAGCGTTTCTTTGCACCAGAATGGAAGAAAAGCGTTTCTTTGCACCAGAATGGAAGGAAAGTGTTTCTTTGAACCAGAACGGAAGGAAGCGTTTCTTTGCACCAGAATGGAAGAAAAGCGTTTCTTTGCACCAGAATGGAAGGAAAGTGCTTCTTTGCACCAGAACGGAAGGAAGCGTTTCTTTGCACCAGAATGGAAGAAAGCGTTTCTTTGCACCAGAACGGAAGGAAGCGTTTCTTTGCACCAGAATGGAAGAAAAGCGTTTCTTTGCACCAGAATGGAAGGAAAGTGCTTCTTTGCACCAGAACGGAAGGAAGCGTTTCTTTGCACCAGAATGGAAGAAAAGCGTTTCTTTGCACCAGAACGGAAGGAAGCGTTTCTTTGCACCAGAATGGAAGAAAAGCGTTTCTTTGCACCAGAATGGAAGGAAAGCGTTTCTTTGCACCAGAACGGAAGGTAAGTGTTTCTTTGCACCAGAACGGAAGGAAAGTGCTTCTTTGCACCAGAACGGAAGGAAGCGTTTCTTTGCACCAGAACGGAAGGAAGCGTTTCTTTGCACCAGAACGGAAGGAAAGCGTTTCTTTGAACCAGAACGGAAGGAAAGCGTTTCTTTGCACCAGAATGGAAGGAAAGTGTTTCTTTGAACCAGAACGGAAGGAAAGTGTTTCTTTGAACCAGAACGGAAGGAAAGCTTTTCTTTCCTCTAAGATGTATGGAAAATGTTTTTCTGCCACAGAGTGGATGGAAAGTGTTTCTTTACCATGGAATGGAGGGAAATGATTTCTTTGCCACCGAATGGAGGGAAAGAGCGTTTTCTTTTCTTTTCTTTTTTGTCTACAAATGGAAGAAAAGCGTTTCTTTGCCCTAAAGTGGAAGAAAAACGTTTCTTTGCCCCAAAATGGACGAAAAGCGTTTCTTTGCCCCAAAAAATGGAAGAAAAACGTTTCTGTGCCCCAAAATGGCAGAAAAACGTTTCTTTGTCCCAAAATGGAAGAAGAACGTTTCTTGGCCCCCAAAATAGAAGAAAAACGTTTCTTTGTCCCAAAATGGAAAGAAGGCATTTCTTTGCCCCAGAAAGAGAATGAAAGCGTACGTGTCTTTACCACCAAATGGAGAAGAAGCGTTTCTTTGCCCGCCACACGGAAGGAAATCATTTCATTGCCGTCCAAAATGAGCGGCCACTAAGACAAAAACGGCAGGATCAACAACACAAAGCTGCTTTTTGACGAATGTGTCGCGACATACATTTCTCCGCTGACGCTGATTTATGGCTCCGCTCAGCCTCATAAACAACGGCTTCATTTAAAAGCTGCAGACGACTTCACTTTGATAAGTTAACGGCTGCGTGGGATCAGTCTGCACTTCACGAATGCTTTTTCTACCATTTCATCCACCCACTCATTCTCCGGTCCCTACACTCCTCCCCCTCCCCACCCCCACCTCCCACCTCCCCCTCCCCTTCCTTCTTCTCTCTTCAGCCTCCCACCCCCAACCCCTCGACCCCACCAAACCTTTACCCACATATTTCTCTCTCTGTCTTTCTCTGTTTCTCTGTCTTTCTATCTTCTGTCTGTCTGTCTGTCTGTCTGTTTTTCTGTCTGTCTGTCTGTCTCTCTCTTTCTCTCGGTCTCTGTCTGTCTCTGTCTCTCTCCATCTCTCTGTCTCTCTGTCTCTGCCTGTCCGTCTGTCTGTCTCTCTCTCTTTCTGTCTGTCTGTCTGTCTGTCTGTCTGTCCATCCGACCGTCTGTCCGTCCGTCTGTCAGTTTGTCTGTCCGTCTGTCTGCTGTCCGTCTCTCTCTCTCTGACACGCACACGCACACACACACATCTCTCACTCTCTCTCTCTCTCTCTCTCTCTCTCTCTCTCTCTCTCTCTCTCTCTCTCTCTCTCTCTCTGTCTCCCGAGATAACGGGTGTACCTTTGCAACACAAGTGCAAGCCGATGTCAAATACCTGCCAGAAATCGAGTGCTTCCGGGAGGATTCTTTGAATAGTGGATATCAGGAGATGGTTCTGACAGGATAGGGATCATTTTTGCTTAAGGTGTGTGTGTGTGTGTGTGTGTGTGTGTGTGTGTGTGTGTGTGTGTGTGTGTGTGTGTGTGTGTGTGTGTGTGTGTGTGTGAGTGTGTGCGTGCGTGTGCGTGCGTGTGTGTGTGTGTGTGTGTGTGCGTGTGCGTGTGCGTGTGTGTGTGTGTGTGTGTGTGAGTGCGCATGTGCGTGTGTGTGTGAGTGCGTGTGCGCGCGCGCGTGCGTGCGCGTGTGTGTGTGTGTACGTGTGAGAGAGAGGGGCAGACAGACAAACCGACAGAGACATAGGCAGATAGAGAGACAGAGACAGACAGACAGACAGACAGACAGACAGACAGACAGACAGACAGACAGAGAGACAGAGAGAGAGAGAGGAGAGAGAGAGAGAGAGAGAGATGAGAGAGAGAGAGGAGAGAGAGAGAGGCGATGCATTAGACGTTAGTCCAATCAAATGCTGACAAGGACTTGTCATATAAAAAAAAATGCTACTAAATGCACTCTTGGTGAAGGTGAGAAGAAAAAAAAAATCATCAAAGAGTAAAGAAAAATCCTTCGTTTAATTAAGGTCGCATACACACAAAAGGGCAGCGCACTTTTTGAAGCTACATTTTGACACCCAACACTGAACGCCTCAACAGTCAATTGTGCAGTCTATTTGCCTATTTGACTCACAAGTGATGAGTGATACAGAAAGACACTCCACAAGAGGATGAAAAGGTCAAGGCTGGATGGGACAAATGGGAAAGGAGACAGGCACGCAGATTCAGTTTCAAGACTGACAATTGCTTCTGCAGAACGATCAACACCAGGTTACTGATGAAGCACGTCACATGTCTGGTTTGGACCTGAAGAGTGAAAAAAAAAAGGGGGGGGGGGAGGGGGGAGGCTATGGAGAACATAAAGCAGCACTTATGGATGACACGTTACACATAGCATGCACCCCTGCGTTAGAAATGGAAAGAATGAAGGAAGAAAGGAAAATGAGTGATCGATATTGAACGATACTGACTGGATGACACGGGAAACGATTGAATGAAGCGCCAGCTGGCAGCTCTTCAGTCGGCACTACCCAGGTAGGCAGCCCGTTGTGTAAACGAGTGTTGATTGTAAAGCGCTTAGAGCTTGGCCTCTAGCCGAGAATAGGCGCTATATAAGTATTCATTATTATTATTATTATTACTTGTCCCCCTGACATGTTCCCATCTCACGTTGGACCAGTCTGGTTGTCGTAAGACAGTAGGTACAGAATGTGCACATGACAGTAGGCGCTACGCTGCAAATCGTAATGCTCACGACCTAATAAGGATTGCCTCACATGTCGCCTCCACAGTCCTCCGCTCTACTCAACTAAGCTATCACGGGGGACCTACAATGCTCCCTTGATGATCGGTTACTTCTACTGGCCTTCATCGATCTACGCCGCTCCTCCCCACTCACACCTCCCCGTCTCCTTCCCCCCTTCCCCCCCCCCCCCCCCCCCCCCCCCCCTCTCTCCCCTTCTCCTTCCCGTCTTACGCTACTTTTCGACTCCCCTGTCGTTTCTCCCACCACCTCACCCACCCCTTCAATCTCATCTCTCTATCCACCAGAGTATGATGTATTCTGAATTAAACCCGACCTGCGCTATCTACCTGTTACACAACAGACACCTGCAGTGGGGGGGTCGCTGTTGCCAAGTCTTTAACCCGACCTGCGCTATCTACCTGTTACACAACAGACACCTGCAGTGGGGGGGTCGCTGTTGCCAAGTCTTTAACCCGACCTGCGCTATCTACCTGTTACACAACAGACACCTGCAGGGGGGGGGGGTCGCTGTTGCCAAGTCTTTAACCCGACCTGCGCTATCTACCTGTTACACAACAGACACCTGCAGTGGGGGGGGGGGGGGGGTCGCTGTTGCCAAGTCTTTAACCCGACCTGCGCTATCTACCTGTTACACAACAGACACCTGCAGTGGGGGGGGGGGGGGGGTCGCTGTTGCCAAGTCTTCATTATTACTGTCATTTCCTCTGAGGTGAAATTAAAAATTAAAAAAAAAATCATGCCAGTGTTGTAAGTCAGTGAGACACTTTGGTATATATCTATTTTTCTTTCTTCTTTTTTCCTCTTTGTGTGTGTTTTTTGTTTGTTTGTTTGTTTTTGAGCAGGTCGCCAGAAACATTTTGTCTGGGCACGAGCAATAAACGTCAACACACACCAAAAAAAAAAAAAAAAAAAAGAAAAGAAAACAAATGTAAGGCGGGGGGGGAAAAAAGCAACAACAACGGTAACTTGTGTTGCATGAAGGCCCTAAAATTCAACTCCATAGAAATGGGCAATTGTTTCACCCAAAGAAAGAAAGAGAGTATAGAGTCACTGCTATAAAACATATGGGCGAATTGGCAGCAAGGTAGGAAATAAAAAGCAGAACGGTAATGCAAAAAATAGAACAGAGATTGACAGATACACAATCTTGCATGCGCACAGACAGGTTCCGCCCCGCCCCCTCCGCAACCAACACACGCAGAGTTATGTACGCGCGCACACACACACACACACACACACACACACACACACACACACACACACACACACACACACACACACTCGTCCGATCTTCATTTTGCAAAAAGGGCTAAATCCATCCAATCATTAAAATCCATAAACACATTTACTTCAGATCTCTTAAAAAAATCAAAATTAAACAGAAAGGACATAGCAACAAAACCTTCCTACTCACCTATACCTACATGGGAGATGAACAACCTGGAGCTTGACATAGATCACACAAACTTATCCAAAAATGATTCACCTAATATCCTGAAAAGTTCCGTCAGCTCCCATATTGATAACAAGTATTCTAAACATTTTAAGATTTATACAGATGGGTCTGTACTTGGGAACAGAAAAGTAGGAGCTGCCTTTGTTATACCAGCTCTAGAAATAGAGAAACGGTTTCACATATGTGAAAATGTTTCTATTTTTACTGCTGAATTAATTGCAATATTGAAGGCCCTGAATTACATTTCTGATTTTCCGAAAAACATATTTCAGATTTTATTGTGTGTTGATTCTAAATCGGTCTTACAGGCACTTAAATCTTTAAACCAGAAAATGCGATCGGAGTTGATAATTGAAATTAAACACACTGTTCATCTTTTATCATTGAAAGGAACCAGCGTCACTTTCTGTTGGGTGCCTTCCCACTGTGGAATCGTTTCAAATGAATGGGCTGATCGAGCTGCAAGAAAAGGAGCAAACAATCATGATGGTTCAGTTCCAGTTAAGATGCGGTTAGATTTACAAGAAGGTTACACATGTTTAGTTAACGCGTCATACAAAATGTTTGACGAGAAACTTAAAAATCTAAAGTGTCACTACAGTCAGCACTGCATAAATGTCAAGAACAGAGGAAATATTAAACCTCTTTTAGTGTTCTTGTCCGGAACTTATTCGAGGTCTGTTTCCAGCCTGATGTATAGGTTTCGTTTAAATGCACTCCGTACAAAATACAGCAAAAATGTCCAGTGCATGTGCGGAAGAGAAATAACGATCAGTCATTTACTTGTTCATTGCTCCAGAGTCAAAGAACTAGTATCTCTGAGAGTGGGACGACAGTTTTTATCCGAGTCTTCCATTTCTCTTGAAAATGTTTTGAACAGTTATTCACTTCTCCGCATTTTTTCAGAGTGTTTGATTAACTGTCCAGTTGGTATATTCCTGTGATTGACTCAGTTTTCATCATCCCAAACCCCCATTTTTGTGATAGTAATGTCGTTTCTAACACACACACACACACACACACCACACACATACAAACACACACATGCACACACACGCAACGTATCTATCTCTCTCTCCCTCTCTCTCCATACACACACTTATACACATACACGCACGTACATAAATACGGATGCAAGAACGCACGCACACACAGGCATGCATGCCCGTGCATGCACGCACTCATACGCGCGTACGCGCGCGCGTACACACACACACACACACACACACACACGCACGCACAATATATTTCATATATATATATATATATATATAGAATGCTGAACAATTAAGTAGTGGGGGAAAACAAGTGCAGGTCAACAATTCTTCTGTCGTTATAGTAATGACTTGGCAAAGATTTGAATTTTATAAAAAAAAATAAAAATAAAAAAAAAAAAAAAATTTTGAAGATGAAGAAAATGGGGGAATATATTATAACTATGAGAAGCCCTTCACTAGCTGCCTGAGGGAACCATCATAATCTCTCTCGAAGGCACATTTATTTGTATTGCCTGCTCCTAGGCCTTTCATCCGCTGGATCGGACTCATCAGGGAGACACGGCTGATTGTGTCTGTGTACTTGGTGTCAAATAGAGACACACCACAGTCCATAATTCTGTGGTGTTCTCACCGTCAAGGGTTCAAAAAAAGAATCCAACAGCACCCCAAAAGCAGCCAGCGAAGGGTAGTAAATGGAACAAAACAAAGGTGTGGATAGGAAAAAAGTTGCTGAAAAACTAAAAGCATTATTCAAACAGTATAAAATGTAGGGGACAATCTTTGAGCCTATGCTTGAGGATCCATTCAAGGATGCAAGGGAGGTCAAAAGATATGGAACAGTGTGAGTGGTCAGCTCTGCTGTTCAATAACCCAAGCATTGTGAGTGGCTAAGAATTGTGCAGAACAACCTTTACTTGGATCTCTTAAGAGATGCAATCTCCACTGATTGACCAAACAATAGAATGCTGAACAATTAAGTAGTGGGGGAAAACAAGTGCAGGTCAACAATTCTTCTGTCGTTATAGTAATGACTTGGCAAAGATTTGAATTTTATAAAAAAAAATAAAAAAAAAAAAAAAAAAAAAAATTTTGAAGATGAAGAAAATGGGGAATATTATAAACTATGAGAAGCCCTTCACTATATTATGACATGCAAATGCATGTGTTGGCTGTTGCTTTCTTTGTGTGTTATTTGCTAATTCGATGTTGAAGGATTAATGCATTATTGTTCTCTCTTTTTTTTTTTTTTTTTTTTTTTTTTTCATATTTGGTAGATCCTT
>CM031604.1:37463662-37466162 GCA_018398815.1 Conus ventricosus | reverse complement strand
TCTGGATTTGTTTTCTCTCTTCTTCTTTTTTTTTTTCTTCTTTTTTTTTTTTTTTGGGGGGGGGGGGTTCTCTTGTACCTTTTCATGTAAATATTTGCATACTATACGTTGGGCAAACTCGATTCCTCAAATGTCAACTCCCTCGCAATTGGTACAGAAACCAGCCGCATGTGACATCTACTGGGAGGCGAGTGAGAAAGATCAGGCAACGATTGACGACGAGGGCAACGAACCTGCGACTCACAACAGAAAAAAAAAAAAACGGCAAGTGAACGACCGGGCAAACCTTGCCACCACTGCACCTCAGAACAGTGGCAGGGCGACACTGTACATGCCAACGGCTCTCCCTACCAATCACGAGGCAGTTTACAGAATTCGGCGAGTCATGTAGCCCGAATATTCTGTTCGTATTTAGAAATGAAAGCGACAGCGAAGAGAAAAAGCTAACAAAGACGAAGCTCAAACAATCTAGTTTCTAATGTAATTTCTTTCTTGTATAAAATGCAATTCATTTCCGAATGCTGTCTTGGCTAGAATTCAGACAGGGAATCTTGGTTTCAGTGATTATTTCCCTTCCTGGCCTGCACCAAAAATAGTAACGCTCTCTGATTGGTAGGAAGAGTCGTCAGCTTTTTTTTTCTTTTTTTTTCTTTGACTCGCACTTGGCTTGTCAAAACTGCTCTGATCAGCTCTTTGACACTCACTTCCTTGACGTTTTTACGTGTTTCCCTTTCTCTGGTGTCTTTTCCATGTCCTGTGTAAGAGAATACGTAATACTAGTGTTTCTGGTTAACGTTGAGAGAGAGAGAGAGAGAGAGAGAGAGAGAGAGAGAGAGAGAGAGAGAGAGAGAGAGACGTCTGCTCATAGTTACAGAGTAGAGAGAGAGAATGAGAAAGAGAGATGCATGGAGGAAAAAATGAAAAGGGTGGAGAGAGAGATACCGAGAGGCACAGACAGACAGACAGACAGACAGAGTGTAGAGGAGGGAGGCGCACACATGACACAGGGAAGAAGGTATACAGAGAAACAGAGTGACTCAAAGATGAAAGAGATGGAGAAAGAATCAATGAATGACATTTTGAAGACTGCGCCTAAAAAGCTTCACAGCCGAAGGCAGAGAGCACTGCGAGAAGAGAGAGCGGAAGCATGGGAAAGAAGAAGAAGAAAAAAAAAGGAATAAAATTGGGAAAGCCTGATGTGATGAATTAGCTCTGTGGAAGTGAGGGTGGGATTGAAAGGGTGAGGGGGGGGGGGGGGATTTGGGATGAGAAGACGAAGAGCAGAGGCAAAGAAAACAGGGATGTCTGGATAATAATCATCTTTTTTTTTTTACATCCACACTCGCATTTCTCAATCACATCACAGCTCATGTGTATCCCCTCCCCAACACCCCCCTACCCCATCAAATCCCAACCTTCCCTTTCCTACCTCCCCCCCCCCCCCCCCTCAACCCAACACGACACGCTCAGCTACACACATGATAGTGTCACAAAATATTCAAGCACAAAAACGGGTTTTTAACCTAGCTGTAATCTCCTGCACATTTCGACCTTAGCAGATGGGGTGTAGCACATAAGGTCTCCTTGATGATGGCTCTGACATTCACAGATGAAATGACTCTGTTTTCCATAACTTACCAAAAGAAACAAACAAAACAGCTCACAGATTCAGATTAAATGATTCTTACATTCCTATTGTAAAAACAACAACCCCCCCCCCCCCCCCACACACACACACACACACAAAAGCTATTTATTGTACTTGGTCTTGGGATCTCTAAATTCAGGAACAGCAAACAGACGACGATCGGCCGATTAATCTCTCGGGCCTGATTGACGCTAGGATATGCCCTGACAGTAAGCGTAGAGTAGAGCCCTGTTGTCCTCTCTCAGAAATCCTTAGCGTCATCTTCATCCTCCTCCTCCTCATCCTTCATCAGCACTTATAAAATGTCTGAAACTCTGTGTCCCTTCCTGCCCTGCTCTCATGGTGACCGCAGTTTGGATACCCTCTCCGCGTCTATGGCCTTGGTTTGATTCTGCCAGGGTCACCGGTACTGGCCAAGTCACGGGGACTGTGTGTCGTGGAACGGACGAAGTGGCACTCTCAGGAGGGGAAGCTACATACATAGTGGCACTCTCCAGACGGAAAGCTAACGGACGTAGTGGCACTCTCCAGACGGAAAGCTAACGGACGTAGTGGCACTCTCCAGACGGAAAGCTAACGGACGTAGTGGCACTCTCGGGAGGGAAAGCTAACGGACGTAGTGGCACTCTCGGGAGGGAAAGCCAACTCACACAGGGCTCAGTGAGTGGTATCTTGCACATCCTGGATCAGAACAGGCACCACTGAACACTACCGAATCGACAGCAATGCAGTGTCTCCTCCGTGTGGGTTGTCTGATGAGGACTTGACACTAACTGCTCCCTATGTATTGCCGGTGCCGGGGATGTGGACGGGGCTCGGAAGCAGCACCTTGGGTGTAATGCCGATGAGGTG
>CM031604.1:37448662-37451162 GCA_018398815.1 Conus ventricosus | reverse complement strand
CAGCTGTACTTGAGTCACTCTGTAGACAAACAAACACGACTGAAACTCCCGCTGCATCTCCGAGTGTAGCTTCCCCCACTAGATGATTAAAGCAGTAAAGAAACAAAAACACAACATCCACATTGAATCCACCATTCAGACTGTACTTCTTGCAGAGAACTTGTGTTGATCCACTTTCACGACCTTTATTTTTTCTTTTTTTTAATTACAACTGCGGAGAAGTCCAAGTCGTATAATTTATTCGATAGTAACAGCCTTGGCCCCTTTTCCAAAGGGCTTTTGCGGAACACAAGTTTGAGATAAACCCGATACGGCCGTAAATTCGAGCTACGAACAGAATTTATCATCACATTGAATAGTAATGATTTGGACAGTAATAAAGCAGAAAGAGATAGACATGACAGCGAGAGCGAGAGCGAGAGAGGAGAGAAGGAGAGAGAGAGAGAGAGAGAGAGAGAGGGGGGGGCAGAGAGAGAGAGGCACATACACACACACACACACACACACACACACACACACACACACACACACACACACACACACACACACACGCACACGCACATACACACGCACGCACGCACGAACGCACGCACACGCACCCCCCCACCCCACCACACACACACACACACACACACACACACACACACACACACACACACACACACACACACACATACACACACACACACAGATGGGAATGGAGAAGGGATTCATACAGACAGAAGGGGAGAGAGGGGAGAGATAATGAACAGAAGTGCCGATTGAATCTCTCACATTCGTTGACCCTGTTCACCCGGGCACACCGAGACAGTAGGAAACAGAGCAAAAAAAAAAAAAACATGTGGATCAATCAGACTGCTTTACTGTTATTGTTACCTAGAGTAAAACAAAAAACAAAGAAAACCTACAAACAAACAAACTAATGGAAGCACATAATTAGAAGAAAAGATTTCCTTTCAGACATCTACCTTAGAAAACATCATTGATCTTGTTGGTATGGAATATAAATTAGGTGTATACACGACAGAAAATGATGTGTCAGAGATGAGGCTGTTCAACCTTGTTTTGTTTTGCTTTGTTTTGTTTGATTTTAAATAAAATGTTAGCGAACCGCCCCAAAACATCGTGGACAAACGAATCACAAGACAAAACACGACGAACATCGACCTCATGTTTTCTTCAGACGAGATACAAAACAATTATCACAACGAAAATGAACCTCATTCAATGCCTGTCTTGCGTTGAAGTGGTTGAAGATAAGTGATTGATCGTTCATTTTCGTTGTAATAATTGTTTTGTGTCTTTCCTGAAAAACACCTAAGAGGTCGAAACGCGATGTGTTTGATCTTGTGATTCGTTTCTCCACGTTTTTTGGGCGGTTCGCTAACATTTATTTAAGATTTGTTCAGATTTCCGCCTGCAGTCGTCTCACTTTGCAACTAGATGTTTTGTTTTGTTTTTCATCTTGTCTGCAAGAGAGAGAGAGAGAGAGGAGAGAGAGAGAGAGAGAGAGAGAGAGAGAGAGAGAGAGAGAGAGAGAGAGAGAGAGAGGGGGGGGGGGGGGGGGCAGGGTAAAGGCAACCACCTGTAGGGATTCAGCAGCCCTCGGTTCAAACCTATATCCTACTGGTACAGAAATGTACACTATGGCTCTTCTCTCTGTCTTTAACAGATTTATATCATCCACATATATACACACTTCTTTTTTGCAAAGCAGAAGAGACAAAAACGAACGAATTTTGAGGGGTATACGTTTCGGGCTACGCCCTTGGTCGAAGTTTTGTCAAGTTCTCTGGCACTTAGCTTGTCTGTCAAGAGCTCCATTGATGTATGGTTACGTGCACCATTAACCCGTGAACCCAAATGTCTGTCTGTCTATCTGTCTGTCTAATCTGTGATGTTTTCAGTGTCAGTGAGCAGACAGTCACCGTCATAATACACACAGCGATCCGTTGCTATGTAAGCCTGACGCTAAAGAATTCTTTTATAGTCACCCACTGGATGCACGTCAACAGGTACAGTCATCCATACGCCTGCACCCATGCACACACACACACACACACACCACACACACACACACACCACACACACACACACACACACACATGCACGCACGCACGCACGCACGCACGCACGCACGCACACACACACACGCCGCGCGCGCGCGCGCACCGAAGTAAGAAGACAAAGCAGACACTTTAGGTCAAATGATTGTAAGTGACATGCGTGGAAGAGCAGTTCTTGATAAATTTTAGAGTTAGCCCTTTTACAGGAACAACAACAACAAAAAGACAGGAATCGTTTTTCTCCAGAATCTCTCTTCTTCTTCTTCTTCTTCTTCTTCTTCTTCTTCTTCTTCTTCTTCTTCTCTTAACTCCGTAAAGAGTCATAGGGGCATCACACTGAAGAGCTGTGCACCAGGTTTCTTCAGCTCTGTCAGCCGTGTGCCATGGTCTGATCTTTGCGGGCTGCTTCCCTGTCCATTCTGTAATGATTTCAT
>CM031604.1:37416162-37421162 GCA_018398815.1 Conus ventricosus | reverse complement strand
GCTCTGAACCCCTTTTGCAGCCCAAAGGACCGTTTCCACTCAGACTTCTAGATTTTCCTTTTACTGCCCAGGTTTTTTTTTCCCCCCTGGTGCTGCCGCTTTGCCCCAAAAAACCCCTTCTGTATGGGTGGGGCGTTCGGGGCGCTGCCCCCCCATGATGGATGTTTTACCTACATGTTTTTTTGTCACCGGTTTTGGGTTTGGGAAAAATTGAACCCTTTTATAAAGCCCCAATTTTTTCCCCCTAAACCGGGCCCAAGGGAAACTTTTTTTTTCAGCTGCCCCCTCCCCTTGCTTCAAAATCCTGGTTTTTCTTCCCCCCCCCCCCCCCCCCCCCACAAAAAATCCCAAACTGTTCGAAAGACCGACATCTACGGCGACGACTTTTGGCCCCGAAAGAAAACACTCTTCTTGCGCGCAAACCCCCTTTGGAAAATTTTTCAGTCTTGAAAAATAAGACCCTTTAACCCCCTTGTTTTTTATTTTAAACAATGAATTCAATAAAGAATCAGTTGTTCTGAGGAAGCTGAGTGGAGTACAATGTCCAGTCTCAGGCTACTCTACCCTGGTGACCATTGGGCGGTTTTTCCGTTCTGCGTGAAATGAGCCAGCTCTTCGCTTCCAACCGACGATCGGCTGCTGATGACATGGTTTTGTTTTTGCACTCCCAGTTCTTATAGAACAGGGAGTATTTACAATGGGAACGAAGAAATGCTGTCTGTGTGTCTGTCTGTCTGTCCGTGGTCAAAATATGTTCCACTCGCTTCCAGACCGCTGGACGGATCCTTCTGAAATTTGTACATATGTTCATTATTATGGGTCACGGATTATGCCCGATATTTTGTTTTACCAGAATAGCCGTTACCAACGGCTATAATTGATAATTATGTGATGTACACTTTAAGCAATAAAGTTTATAAGCTTAATTGTAACCAAAGTTTGTAAGCGCCTCGGTAGAATAGTGGATAGTGTCCCCGTCTGTCGCGCGGGAGACCTAAGTTCATTTCTCCGCCGGGGATAGCAGTTTTGTTGTTGTTGTTTTCCTCTTACATACAAAATTTCTACCACCAAAAGGGGAGAAAGTGTTATAGTGACTGATTTCTTTTTTTTAACTGCTACTTACTGTGAATACGTTTATATGTTTTGCATCTTTTTTTTTTCTGCTGTGAAACAGGCAAAGGGCCCTTGTGGTTATTATACCAGTCTCCAGGAAGATAAGAAATTGAGGAGAATCGCTAACCACACACACCATGAAGAAGGGAGGCAATGTGCCTATCATGACTCACGTGTGATGATAAAATCCACAGAGAGATGAAGGCAAAAGGTTGATAGGACAAACAAGAAGGGACAGAAGCATGCAGATCTTTTTGGCGTGATCACCTTGGCGATATTAGAGAAGCTTTACTGTTGTCTAAGATCAGTCCGTTATCTTCCATCTCTATCGAATGGCACTGTAATGCATAAACGACATAAAAAAAAGATCACAAAAGGATGCATAATTGATCCCACCAAATGACTCACAATGACGACCCCCATCCCTCCACACCCACGCCACCAACCCCGATTACGCCCTCATAAAAGATGGCTGCTTCTCTTAGTCCTGTGGCTCTGTGAGTTTATTCGTTAGTTTACTTGCTAATGTATTTATTTATTTTTTTAATTTATTTATTTTTCTATTCATTCATTCATTCATTTTCTTTACATTCTTTTCCAGTGTTTTAATTGATTTCCTCATTTATTAATCCATCGAGTTATTTCTTGTGTAAACGCTGCTTGTTCTTTTGAGAATTTGTGTTGTTATTTGAGTGTCGTTCACTTTGATATTTCTGCACTTTGTGCAATATTTCATTTTTCTGCCTCTGGTGATACTCTGCTCCTGTGAAGTTATTGATACTGCAAAAAACCCTATACCCTTTTTTTTTTTTTTTTACTTCAGCAACAATGAAGTTGCTTGAGTCTGGGGACAATTATTGTTTGCTTAGGGTGGGGGTTGGGAGAGCGTATTGTGTGAGACTGTGCTCTTATTTGCCATTGGTTTTGTAACATTGCATACTGCGAGGGTTTGGTTTCACAAAACGTTAAATTATTTCGTTCTCACTGGGATTTTATTTGTGTGCCTGTGAAAGATAAGGGAAGGGCATAGAGTGGCAAGGAGGATGGGTGGAAGATGCAGGGGGAGGGGGTGGGGGGGAGGGGTGGGGGGAGGCGTGGGCGTGGGGGGGGAGGCAAGAAGAGGGGGGTGGTACTGAGAGGTCGGGTCAACAGAAAATTGTGCAACTGTGGATTAGAGACAGAAGGGATGTCTGAATTTCTTCCTGATAGTACCTCGTTTACCTTCTTTCTTATTCTATCTTATGCTGTCTCATGTTTGTTTATACCCCCAGTAAAAGTAAATTCCTCACAACTTCTTTGGGGAAGAAAAACAACCTCAAACCATATGTTTTTAACTCATTCAAAATCGGTTGAATATCTTTTGTCTAAAAGATCTCAGATCAATCCAAAAAAACAAAATGTTCAATTCTTTTTCAGGAAATTAGAAGAAGAAAAAAATCATAGTTGGTGGACTGTCTCTAAACAGGATTTTTTCATGGAGTTTGCTGTGAAGTGTTTATGTCTGACAAACGTGTTTTGTAATGAATGGTACATCACACTGAATGCTCTGTGAAGCTTCTTCACCAAATTCAACTTGAGCCTGGGGCCGGAATAGCTCAGCTGGTAGAGCGCCGGACTCGTAATCTAAGGTTGCGTTCGAATCTCTCCCGGGGCCGTTTCGGTACAGGGGGATTTTTCCCTCGGAGTTAACATTAGTTCTGACTCCATTTCCCATACATCCTTTGAATGAGACTCTAAACCGAGGTAATTTGTTTATAATTACAATTTCTAAATTTCAGTCGTTTTCTTGTAAATGTTAAATGTTTCTCTGTTAAGTTTCCTTTATGATGTTTATATCATGCAGATGTTACTTGTATCATTTTGGTTTTCACTAATTTGTTATGTTTTTAAATGCTAGTACAGCAATATGTTAGTCTGATAGTAAATGCTTTCAGTCAGTCATCAATGTGTTGTGTGTGTGTGTGTGTGTGTGTGTGATTGTGTGTGTGATAGACAGACAGACAAAAACATAGAGACAGAGAGACTGAGAGACAGTGACAAGAAGAAAGAGCGCATGTGCGAGTATGTGAGCGCGCGCGCGTGCGTGCGTGGGGCGCGCGCGCGCGTGCGTGCGTGCGTGCGTGGGGTGCGTGCGTGTGTGTGTGTGTGTGATGTGCATGTGTGTGCATGTGTTTCGCGTTACTGTAAAGATAACAGTACACTTCTCAGAAAATATTCTTCACTTATTCATTCATCCATCCATCCATCACCATCACCACCACTACAACCTCTCTCTCTCTCTCCTCTCTCTCCCTCTCTCTCTCTCTTTCAATACAGTCGTGTGGGGTGAAAAAAAAAACATCTGTAAGAGATGGAAAAACAAACAAGAGCAAGAACCAACCAACCAACCAAACAAACAAACCAACAAAAGAAAAGAAAAGTAAGAAAAACAAAAACAGAAAATGAAACAGCTCCCCCAATCAGGTAAATAGGGAGAAACCTAAACAAAGCGATTAACCTACGTGCCTGTTTCCCTAGATACTGCCCCCGCTCGCCTGCCGCCGTGTGTGTCTATTGTCTTGCTCTGTTGTCTGTTCCGAACGGCTATCAGCTCCATCCGTGTGTTGAGGAGATGCATAGGTCACGACAAAGGTCAGGTCAGGTTACATTTTGAGGTGTGGCGGAGGAGGGGGAGGGGGGGGGGGGGGGGGGAGGGGGCGGGAGGGAGAAACTTCAGAGGAGTAGGTACTAGTTACGGGATAAGGTAGGGGTTGCTGATAAAAAAAAAAAATTAAAAAAAGAAAGAACGAAATAAAGGATGTCATATGAGTTTCTTTCTTCCTTTCCTTGTTTGTTTCTTCGGGACTTCTTTAAAGGCGGGTGTGAGGTCAGAAGGAGATCGGGGGAAAGTTATTTCCACACACACACACACACAAACGCGCGCGCGCGCACACACACACACACACACACACACACACACACACACAGATACATATGGGCACATGCACACACACACACATACGCATACACGTACGTACACACACACACACACACACACCACACACACACACACACACACACACACACACACACACAATACAAACTTGCACACAACACACACTTGCACAACACACACGACACACGAACATAACATTGAGAGAGAGAGAGAGCGAGAGAGAGAGAGAGAGAGAGAGAGAGAGAGAGAGAGAAGACTCAAGACTCAAGACTCAAGATATTTTATTCATATTAGGCCTCAGCTCATCATGAAGGGGAATGTGAACATGTAACTGAATGAAGTTATATAACAGATTCAAAATACAAGTTAACGATGATATAAATATAAATGTAGTCATGTACCTTTCAAGAAGTCATAACATCTCTCATTTTAAATCCTTTATACAAAAACAAAGAAAGACTACGCACATCTTCAGGTTTGCTCGATGACATTAGCAAACTCGGTTTAAACAGTGAAGGATGTCTATAATATTCAGGCTTAATTAAAGTTTCGCGTATATGTTTAAGACATGGCAACAGAGAACAAAATGCAGAGAGAGAGAGAGAAGAGAGAAGAGAGAGGAGAGAAGAGAAGAGAGAGAGAGAGTAAATACACTAGGATAAACACTCCAGATAATGCCAGACAAGAAACCTTTTTATTCCACATCTAGATCTTTCATCCGCACGCAGGGCAAAACAAAAGTGGAAGCTGGCGTCTCGCACGACCTCGTTTGCTAAAAATAGGCCACGCACAACTGACAAGTCTGTGCACATGAAATGGAGCTAGATAACTAACAAGTGAACGCCGACGACTCTTCCTACCAATCATAAGAGAGTTTTCGGCCAGAATTCGGCCAATCACGTAGCCCGATATATTTGTCAAGACACATAAAGAGACAGAGATGAAAGGCAAA
>CM031604.1:37403662-37406162 GCA_018398815.1 Conus ventricosus | reverse complement strand
ATACAATACATGACAGAGTGATGTGAAATACGACGCGGTGAGATCGAGTTACGTGAAAACGCGGATACATTTCAATACAACGTCATTCAGGACCACCGAATGGGATGTCCTACAAGATTATAAACGCCGCACTGGTCTGTGTTACTCTCTGTTCTCCGTGTACAGTGTCATACTATTTCGTAGTACAGGATTGTGAACTAGTCTGAACTGGGACTGTCTTGTACTAGACTATACTATGCTCTAACATGTTATAGACATGTATACATGGAGTGGAACGCTTTGTGTAGACTAAACTGTGGTGGAACTGTAACTATAGGCGACTACATTATGCCCTAATGTATTATAGACAAGAAGAGTTAGACCAGACTGCATTAGTGTAGACTAGATAGAGACGGTAGTGTAAGCTTACTACACTACGCGCTATTGTATTGTAAACAAGAATATATGACCTAGACTGCATTTATTATGTCTGTCTGTCTGTCTGTCTCCTCTCTCTCTCTCTCTCTCTCTCTCTCTCTCTCTCTCTCTCTCTCTCTCTCTCTCTGCGTGTGTGTAATTGTGTGTGAGTGAATGTGAGTGTTGTGTGTGTGTGTGTGTGTGTGTGTGTGTGTGTGTGTTGTGTGTGTGTGTGTGTGTGTACCGATTTGTGTTTCGCTCAACACAAGGAAGAAGAAGAAGAAGAAGAAGAAAGGAGGAGGAGAAGAAATAGAGAACTAAAAGAAAGAAAGAAACGAAAGAAAGAGAGACAAACAGACAGACTGACAAAGAAAGAAAGAAAGAAAGACGAATTACGATGAGGAGGAGGGGGGAGGAGGAGGAGGATCATCATCAAGACCATCATCATCACCCTCATCATCATCATCATCATCATGAGAAGGGGGAGAAAGAAGAAATTGAACCAAAAAAAAAAAAAGTCAACGCCCACCACCAACACAACCACAACATGGATTCAAGAAATCGCTCCCACGTCACTGAACGGTTTGAGCTCAACATTGACATGCATTGCGCGGACAAATAAAACAGGGCGGGGAGCTTCCACTCCCATATACTTCAAGTTTATTAAAGTGCCCCTGTCACCGTGACGCCAAAGTTGTTTTCCCTTGAATGTGGTCAATGTATACACACTCTGTTCACACCCAGAATAACTATGATGTGTGTGGAACGTAACCGGTCCTTCAGTTATACGAGTCCACTTTTTCCGAACTGAGAGAGCCAAGATTTCATTTTCTTCCTTCTTTTATCGTTCGTTTGCTTGTTAATGTCTCGTGTGTGTGTGTGTGTGTGTGTGTGTGTGTGGTGTGTGTGTGTGTGTGTGTGTGTGTGTGTGCGTGCGTGCGTGTGTGTATGCACGCGCGCGCCCGCCTGTTTGTGTATGTGTGTTGTGTTGTGTGTTTGTTGGTTGGTTGGTGGTTGGTTTGTGCGTGCGTGCGTGCGTGTGTCTGTCTGTCTGTCTGAGTGAGTGGGACAGTGTGTGTCAGCATGTGTGTTTGTTTGTTTGTTTGCTTGCTTGTGTGTGCGTGCGTGCGTGCGTGCGTGCGTGCGTGCGGGGTGTGTGTGTGTGTGTGTGTGTGTGTGTGTGTGTGTGTGTGTGTGTGTGTGTGTGTGTGTGTGTGCACGCTCGTTTCCAGTTTCTTGAATAAGAACTTGAAAAAGTTTTTAACAGAATATACATACAGATACAGGCGACTTCGCTCACTATGAATAAAGAAAGACTCGTCTCTGCTGGTAGTGCAGGATATAAATCATGAGGATCCTGATTTGGATATTGAAATGACACAAACACCTTTAGGCAATTGGGCTTAAAACGTTGTTACCGGAGGTGAATGAAGCATGGAACTATGTCTGTCAGTCTGTCTGTCTGTCTGTCTGTCTGTTGTGTCTGCAGTTGTGCTGTCGCCAGGAAATGCTGTTGTTAATGTGGATTTTATTTGTTGTTGATGTAGCGTTCGTGTTAACTGTTGTCGCATTATTGCTCTTTTGTCGTGATCCATGTTGTCGCTGTTGTTTATGTTGTTGCTCTTGTTCGCCGTTGCCGCTAGATAAGGTTTCTACTAAACCTGGATAGATTTCCATTGGCGGACAGATTCCATGCAATGGGACGCTCCCTGCAGTCATACACGCACGCACACACACATACGCACGCACGCGCGCGCGCGCTCCCACACAAACACGCACACACACCAACATGCGCGTGCCTAAAAAAACACAAAAGCACGCACGAACACAGGCACGACGCGTGCGCGCACACACACACACACACACACACACACACACACACACACACACACACACACACACTCTCTCTCTCTCTCTCTCTCTCTCTCTCTCTCTCTCTCTCTCTCTCTCTCTCTCTTTCTCCCTCTCTCTCTCTCTCTATCCCCCCTCCCCCCTCTCTTTTTCTTCTCCCTCCCTCCCTCCCTCCCTGCCTCCCTGTTTCCATCCTAATTCTAATTATCATTACAGTCTGTCAGGCTGTACACTTGGCAGTCACCAAGAAGAC
>CM031604.1:37396162-37398662 GCA_018398815.1 Conus ventricosus | reverse complement strand
CGTCTATGAAACGGGACTGAGTTGTCGTATTATACAGCAGGGGTCTTACGTTGCGTGTTCGGCCGAAACATGCTCCAACAAAGGGACATCACCAGGCCCTTGTCCTCAATGTTTTGGTGGTGCACTCCTCAGAGTTGCCTGTCTCCATACACACACACACACACACACACACACACACACACACACACACACATGTATATATGTATGTATGTTTGTATGTATTATGCATGCATGCATGTATGTGTGTACGTATGTATGCATATCTATCTATATATAATATATATATAATATATAATATATATATATATATATATATATATATATATATAATATATATATATATATATATATATAGATTAGTGTGGTTAAAATACCCAAAATGATTTTGATAGTGCTCGACCCCTTGGGGAGCAACATTTGTTAAAATAGGTTTTTTTTTAAATAGAATCTACAAATTTGTTTCGAGCGCGTTGCGCTGTCATCAGGATCCTGATGACAGCGCAACGCGCTCGAAACAAATTTGTAGATTCTATTTTAAAAAACCTATTTTAACATATATACATATACATATATATATATATATATATATATATATATATATATATATATGTATATATATATATATATATATATATATATATATATATATATTATATATATATGTTAAAAATATTTTAAAATGAAGTGCTAAAATTCATCTACAAGCTTGTTTCAAGACACGTGTATACATATCTCTCCTCAGGATGTCTTTTTTGTGGCACGCCAACGGTCTTTTATGGCGTGCGGGACCTGATCTTGTCTCTGTGTGTGCGGGTTTCGTTTGCTGCACGTGGGGTCTGTGTGTGTGGGTTTTTTTTTTCCGGGCCTGTCAGGTGGAATGTGCTAGCAAAGATTTCCACTTGTGCCTGCAATTATTCACTATTTCTACTTTTGTGTTCAGAGTTGCTAGGTATGGTTTGCATAATATTAACCATTTTTCTGTGGAACATAGGTTGCATTATTTTGAAATATTGTTGTATGGTGTTGCTCTTTTTATGATTTTCCATGATATGCTGTAGTCTATTTTTTTATCTTTGAGTTTCCAAATGTATTTACTCAGTTCTGTTTGATTTTTGTATTTTTCATTTTTAAATGACTGTTTATGGTTTGCGTATCTGGTTTTGAAAGTGTTTTCAGTAATCCCTATGTATGTTTCTTTTTCATTTTCTGATGTTACCGTGGCTTGGTATACAATATTGCTGTGAAGACATTCGTTGCTTAGGGGGCACTGTTCTTTTTTGGTGCAGCTGCAAGATGTCCTTTCAGCACCCTTCTCTTTTGTGTTGCTTTTCATTTTGTTAGATGAGTCAATTATGTTTTTGAGGTTGGGCATACATGAGTATGATAGTTTAATGGTGTTTTTGTTGAATATTTTGGACAGTTTGTGTTCTTTTGGAATGATGTTGCCAAGATTTTAAAGAATTCTTTTCCTACATTTGTTTTTACTTGTCCATCATATGGTGGGTTGTACCATATGATCTTCCTTTTTCTGCTTTTCTTATTTCTGTTCGTGTTATTGTCTGGGCTATATTGTAGTTTGTGATTGTAACCACTTACATAGGGATTACTGAAAACACTTTCAAAACCAGATACGCAAACCATAAACAGTCATTTGAAAATGAAAAATACAAAATTCAAACAGAACTGAGTAAATACATTTGTAAACTCAAAGATAAAAAAAATAGACTACAGCATATCATGGAAAATCATAAAAAGAGCAACACCATACAACAATATTTCAAAAAAATGCAACCTATGTTCCACAGAAAAATGGTTAATATTATGCAAACCATACCTAGCAACTCTGAACACAAAAGTAGAAATAGTGAATAATTGCAGGCACAAGTGGAAATCTTTGCTAGCACATTCCACCTGACAGGCCCGGGGAAAAAAAAAAAAACACACACACACACACACACAGACCCCACGTGCAGCAAACGAAACCCGCACACACAGAGACAAGATCAGGTCCCGCACGCCATAAAAGACCGTTGGCGTGCCACAAAAGACATCCTGAGGAGAGATATGTATACACGTGTCTTGAAACAAGCTTGTAGATGAATTGTAGCACTTCATTTTAAAAATATTTTTAACAAATGTTGCTCCCCAAGGGGTTGAGCTTTTCCAGATTTTTAAAGGACGTTTTAATACTGTTCATTATATATATATATATATATATATATATATATATATATATATATATATATATATATATTGATATATATATATATATATATATTTATATACACACATATATATTGAACCGGGTGTGGCCCAACCCCCCTAGAGTGTCAGAAGATAAGGGCCGAAACACTTGCTTGAAGGGGGCTTCTCTTCTGAGGACTCTCTGCTGCCACGCTCTCCACGAGTTTCTTTCTTTTAATATATATATATATATATATATATTATATATATATATATATATAATATATATATATATATATATATATATATATATATA
>CM031604.1:37368662-37378662 GCA_018398815.1 Conus ventricosus | reverse complement strand
CTGCTTTGAAATGTGAGAAAGGCCCCTGGAGTCCGGAATAATTGCTGTCCTCACCGGAATTTTGTTGTTGTCGTTGTCGTTGTTGTTGCTGTTCTCTTCTTGTTCTTGTTCTTGTTCTTCTTCTTCTTCTATTTCTTCTTCTTCTTCTTCTTCTCTCCTCCTTTTTCTTCTTCTTCTTCTTCTTCTTCTTCTTCTTCTTCTTCTCTCCTTTTTCTTCTTCTTCTTCTCTCCCCCTTCCTTCTTCTTCTTCTAGATGTTAGAGAGGGTGAAGAATAGTAACTCGTGTCTAAAGCTTTTTTTTTTCTTTTCTCCAAGGTCTTTGAAAAGTGTTGTGGCCGTTTGTGTCTTAAGCCCTCAAAAAGGAATCTCTGTAGACGATGACTGTTCAACTTGAAATTGTTTACTTACGAAGACGACCTCACGTTCCGTGATTAATGTTTTCTTTTCTAAACCAAACAAAATCAGATGACAGTGTGATGCCGTACGTCTGTGCAGTCATCAGAGATACAGGCTAATCATGTCAGCTCTTCTCAGGTTCAGAGATAGTCCAGGCTTTGCTCATGCAGACATGGATGTCTAAAATTGTCAATCTGTCGCAGAGTAGCCTTCAGGTCATGTCCTCCAATCTGCTGCGTTTTCTGCTCCTTTCACTCTCGAAGTTTAGCTAGTACACTTTCCTTGACTTAGAACTCGATTGTAGGGTATCCTTTCTCGCTCACAAGGTTCAACAGTCGCTGGAAACATTTAACCACTGTCTTATCAAACTCTGAAGGGCGAGGTGGAAGATGTTTCAACGATATCACCGATTCCTCACGATCATTGAGTGCCCTGTCACGCCAGGTCTTTCTTGATACCACCTGTGGGAACGACTCAAAGGTCCACACCACTTACAGTCATGAAGGAATCGACGATTCCTCCGCTTTGATCAGTTCAAAGATCTGGTAGGAACCCTGTCACTGTCAGACAGACGACTGCCTCCACTCCTCTCGTTGCTTTTAACCCCCAAAAGTGAAAATCCTTTTCAGCTCTTTTCTTTTCCGGAGCTTGACGTTGACAGACTTACGTCATAGGGTCTGACCCATAAGGTTTCTTTCAACTGACTGGTTCTGACCCTGTGCGTGTATTTCCAGCTCTGTGCCCACCCGTCACGCGCTCTGTTTACGTAGGTCGCAGCAGGCCTGTCTCTCGCGGACTTGAGGAAGATATAATGGTCATAATAAACGATCGAAGAGAAGGGGGGAAGCCATGTGTTGTGGGTTGAAAGGCTGCGCGGACTGGGTAGACAATAAGCGCCGTCAATCCACTGACAGTATGTAGGCGCAATAAGCTAGCTAGGGGGAGTTTTTTTTGCCGTCAACCAGTGCCTCCCTAGAACGGTCGCTGTGGCCTATTCACTGCTGCCGTCACACACAGAGAGACGTGCCCACCTATTGACTGCTGGTATGTCTGTCTGTATGTACAGACCCACAGACAACCAAGTGTCTGTGTCAACTACCTGTCAGCGCCCCCCCCCCCCCTCTTCCCCCCCCTCCCCCTCCTCCCCCCCCCCCCCCCACACACACACACCTTCCCCCTTTCTTCCCTTACCTCCCCACCCCCCTTCTCCCGCCAGTCTGTGGCTTTGTGTGTTCATATTGCGACGACTTTTTAGTGTCATGCCGCGAGAAACGGACTTAAAATCTGAAAGGTGGAAACTGAAGGTCTTTCAATGCATTCAGTGATTGCCACGCCCTTGTGGAGAATGCATCACCCAGTAAGTATTCTGCGCTGAATAAACTCTTTTAACTTAAAAGAAAAAAAAAAAGCACATAAAAATGAAGGGGCTGTCTCGAGACGACGAGACAAGAAATCGTTCGTATGTGACAGGCCTACATGCTGTCCTATCTGATAAGCTACGAGAGTGTAAGACACACACTGGCGGGCTGTCGTTTATAACTCAAGTCTGCTTGAACTGTATCTTGAACAGTTAAGAGATTTATGGACCAGGTTGTCTGTCCTCGGATGGTTCTGTTTAACGTCCTCCAGCCTGTGCAAACAGGACATATTGGGACATGTGTTTTTACTTTAGATATAAGTAGTCATTTGGGCCACATAGCGGTGTCTGAAGATAGTTCAGCTGCGGTTGTTTCCAAGGCCATCGTCAGGGCCACCGGGCGGCCGTCTTCATGCTGAGTGGCGACGGTCCTGTGCCGCGTGAGGCCGACTCGGGAGATGTACGAGGCACAAGTCGCCGAGCCGCTGCACGTAGGTCATGCCCACTCTGCGCCCAATGAGGTACAATTTCCACACCCTCCCCCCCCCCCCCCCCCAAAGGGAGAGCCCTGCTAGGATGGGCAGGCCACTGGGTAGTTCGCAGAGTGGCAGCGCCTCGTCGCCAAGTGTCACGCCGCCTCGAGAGCCGTCCCCCGGCGACACAGGCTAGTCCCGTCGTCACTCGTGGTGCGAGGAAGGAAATCTGTGCCGCCCTACACCCATCTGCCACCTGGGTGCCTTCTGCTGGTCTCTGCCACCGACCAGCAGGAATGCCGGATGCCACCAACCGGGCGGCCGTCTTCATGCTGAGTGGCGACGGTCCTGTGCCGCGTGAGGCCGACTCAGGAGACGTACGAGGCACAAGTCGCCGAGCCGCTGCACGTATAGGTCCATGCCCACTCTGCGCCCAATGAGGAACGTACCCACCCTCCCCCCCACAAAGGGAGAGCCCTGCTAGGATGTGCAGGCCACTGGGTAGTTCGCAGAGTGGCAGCGCCTCGTCGCCAAGTGTCACGCCGCCTCGAGAGCCGTCCCCGGCGACAACAGGCTAGTCCCGTCGTCACTCGTAGTGCGAGGAAGGAAATCTGTGCCGCCACAACACCCATCTGCCACCTGGGTGCCTGTCGATGATGCGCCGACGAATGTCTGTCCTGGTGGGCGAATTAACGGTTAATGTAGACAACCTGCTTAAACCTCTGCGGACTTCTGCTGCTTGGTTATATTACACAGATTTAAGCTCGTTTTGTATAAAGACAAAGTAACTGGAAATGTGGTTAATAGACATAGGAAACCGATTCGAAGTAAAAAAAAAAAAAAATGCTCTACGACATTTTAATAGGGAAAATGGGGATAATCTGACTCACCAAAGGTTTAAGGCTGACCTAATGTGTGCCATCGATTTCATTACTTACAATAAATTGATTTCTGCTATCAAAGTACATGTAGAAAAAGGAGAGAGGAAAAAAACAAACAAAACAGGTTCGAAACTAAACGCTAATCTAAACGACATTCTCGATATACATCCAAAACCTCAAACGATCAATGAAAAAAGAGGGGCGAAATCATGTTACCATCAAATATTGTAATTGATAATTTAAACCTAGATGTTACTCGAAATATTCTTTTAAACTGGATAATGAGATTCTCAGAAAAATGTTTTCTTTCCACACACACACGCACGCGCGCACACACACAGTCACACACACACACACACACACACACACACACACACACACACACACAATGACATTGAAACGGTTACAGATAAATCTCTCTTACAGACTTATAGGTAGAAATACAATTTCTGGTCATATGAGTGTAACAAAAACACCAGATTGTAAATTTTGTAATGACGAAAAAGATTATTCATGATTCATAGATAATCTGTCGTGTAAAGTTACAGCATAAAGATGTTTTCCATGTCAATGTTGACAGTTTCTATGATTGTAATTGTATCCTTTTTTCGCTTTTTTTTTCAGCTGTCGGTTTGATTGATTTTAATGTTTTCTTACAATATATATGAACTTGAGAAGACTCAAATCTCTCTCCTTCCCCGCTTTTTGCACTTTGTGAGAAAGCGTGAGATTGAGATTGACAGAAAGCGTGTTCAATTCTTCTCACAAACAGGAGCTGGTTTCTCTTCGGGTTTTTTGTTTGTTTGCTTTTGTTGTTGTTGTTTTTTGTTTGTTTGCTTTTGTTGTTGTTGTTTTTTGTTTGTTTGCTTTTTTTGTTGTTGTTTTTTGTTTGTTGTTTGTTGTTGTTGTTGTTTTTTAGCACAAATTTCGAAAACAGGGAGACAGCGAGAGAGAGAGAGAGAGAGAAGGAGGAGGATGACGACGACGACTATGACGACGATGACAATGAACTTGAAAATGATGACGTTATCGATGACGTCGACGGTGATGAGATTGACAACACTGCTGCAACGCGATTTGTCTAAAGTCTTGATTCGTCCAAATGTGGGCAAATGGACAGGTTTTAGAATGCCGACGGCTTTTCCTACCAATCAAAGAGCGTTTCTATTCTTAGTTCACTTGGACAAAAGTCATGGCTGAACATAGCTTAGAAACATTTCCTCTCTTATCTCTGTCTAGTACTTTAGGACGTATAGCTTTTACCTTCTTTAAATGATGATCCATGAGAGTGGGAGTGATGAAGATGATGCTACGGATTTCCATTCCGGTCTGAAACTGCATGATAGGGCTGTACTTTACGCTTTACTTTCATAATAATATCCGGCGTCAACCAGGCCCGAGAGGTACAGACACCTGCAGTAATGGTCAGGAAATTTGAGCAACACTCTCAGAAACGCATCCATTAAAAATGGATGAAAGTCGACTATGTCGTCCCAGGCATCCCATCTGAGCCCGTCGCAAACTCAATTCTAGGTGGGAACCGGTCGGGACAGAATAATCCCGCATGGCTCTGATGGGAATCGAACCCACGACCTCAGAGCCGGGAGTCTGCGACTCTAGCCACTTCGCCATGATGGCTAGTTTATTTCCGCTTTGACATCTGTGGAGTGCGTTTTCCCACGCAGTCCACTGCCCCTGTAGGCCTTACCGGATGCCTTCCGGATTTTCTTGGCATTTTTTTTTCTCTCTCTCTCTAGAATTCCAGCCTCACCATGCCTCTCTGTGCCCTCCGTCTGGCCTCCAACCACCTCCACGTCATATCTGCTGATCCCAGTCTTTGTCTTTTGTTTTGCGTGTGTCTTCATACTTCCCTGATCTTGATGAGTTCCTTTGCCAAGAGAAGAGAACTCTGAACTCTGAATTTTTTAATTGTAAGGCCACCGACCTGTATACAATGGGTACACGTTTGCTGAGAATGAAATGAAAATGGGTACGGGTCATCAGCAAAAGAAAGCATTTCTTTCCAGAAACACATAAGCAAGCAATGACAAGGGGAACTAATTCGATGAAACAAACCAAGATAAACAAAAATATTCAGTCATTTGCGTTTGAAGCTAGTCACAGCACATATTCATATATCTAGTTTCCGTTCATAACTTCATGTCTAGTTTTCAGTGCATAAAAAATATATATACATTGCCAAATTTCTAAGGATCATCATGTTTTCAGATTGCGTCAAATAAGCTAAACAATCGCCATTTGGATAGGAATAGAATCTTGATAAATATTTTTCTCGCAATTATGGGTACTTTAAAACATTCAAACAAGAAATGGAATTCGTTTTCAATTCTATTACAAAATGGACAGTAGAAGAGAAGAAAGAGAGAAAAACACACACACACACACACACACACACACACACACACACACACACACACACACACACACACACACACACACACCCGAAAGTGCGCGGGTAGGACCCAGAGAAGTACTGTCCTCAGCTGTTGAACAAACCGGCAATCCTGCACCACCCTTGGAAGCCTGCGCTGTGTTCACGTAGGGTGCTACAGGCACTGTCTCCCGAACTTTGGCTTTCTGCAGGTCTTTAACTTAGGCTAGATTGATCTCATACCATTTGTCTTCGGAGACACTTGAAAGCCTGCGCTGTGTTCACGTAGGGTGCTACAGGCACTGTCTCCCGAACTTTGGCTTTCTGCAGGTCTTTAACTTAGGCTAGATTGATCTCATACCATTTGTCTTCGGCGACACTTGAAAGCCTGCGCTGTGTTCACGTAGGGTGCTACAGGCACTGTCTCCCGAACTTTGGCTTTCTGCAGGTCTTTAACTTAGGCTAGATTGATCTCATACCATTTGTCTTCGGAGACACTTGAAAGCCTGCGCTGTGTTCACGTAGGGTGCTACAGCCACTGTCTCCCCAACTTTGGTTTTCTGCAGGTCTTTAACTTAGGCTAGATTGATCTCATACCATTTGTCTTCGGAGACATCAAGCGTGGTCATTAATCTTGCTTTGCTCATTTTGTGCTCCACCAGAATGGATTTTCAGGGGAAGTTTCAGACCTTTTTCTTTCTTTTTTTCAACAGTAGAGTGCAACGTGTCAGTGAGACCAGGGGTCATCCAGCAATGTTCTTGTGTACATGTTGAATTTGACCTTGAGCTGACATTGTATGTAAACAGAGAATAGTATATCTCAAATGAAAATGGTGTTCAGGGTTCATGTTGTACTTGGAAAAAAAAAAGTTTAAAAGTCGACGTCTGTATGTAACAATGATTATGTACTATTTTACGGGGCTTGGTAGCTTTTTCTGTGCACTCCAAATCCTAAGAGTCTCTCTCTCGCTCTCTCTCTCTCTCTCTCTTCTCTCTCTCTCTCTCTCTCTCTCTCTCTCTCTCTCTCTCTCTCTCTCCCCCTCTCTCTCTCTCTCTCTCTCTCTCGCTCTCTCTCTCTCTCTCTCTCTCTCTCTCTCTCTCTCGCTCCCTCTCTCTCTCTCTCTCTCTCTCTCTCTGCTTGTTTTTATCACTTTTCTCAAAGATTTGTTTTTGGGAGGAGACGAGAAGCAAACCTCGACGACACAGGAAAAGTTTTTAATCGAAATGATGATTGGGACTTCCCACCCTGGTGTACATACTGAGAGAGGACACCCTTCCCCTCGCCTTCCCGGGTAGCGACCACGCTTTCTCGCAATCCTACGCTTTTATCCAAAGTGCGAGAAAGTGTGGTGTACCCCCATCCTCCGCATACCCCGCGGTGATCCCACCCCCCTCTCCTCCCCTCCCCTTTCCTTCACCTCTATACAAACACACACACACACACACACACACACCACACACACACACACACACACAACACACACACACGCGCGCACGCACACGCACACACACATGCACACGCTCACACACACACACACACACACACAACACACACACACACACACACACACACACACACACACACACACACACACACACACACGCGCGCGCGCGCGCGCGCGCGCGCGCGCACGCACAGGCGAGCAGACGCATAAAGAGAAACAAACAGGCGGATAGTTCATCTCCAATGAGCACCACAAATAACAGATGGCAAGGGAAACTACTTCGTGTGTGGTCGCCAGTCATTTCATACCACATCCTCCTCCTTCCTCCCTCCTCCCTCCAACATCCCCCTCCCCGTCCATACCCTTCCATCTCTCTCCCTCTCCCTCTCTCTCTCTCTCTCTCTCTCTCTCTCTCTCTCTCTCTCTCTGCCTAAATCCTATCTTGGTGCAATAACCGAAAAGCGAACAATCTTATCTACCATCAACTTGATAGGTTTCCCTTCACTAGCAGTTCCAGAGTCTGTTGTTTACAATAATGGCTGAGGTTAAAGCGCATAGAAAAAGACACACCACCTTTCAAGCCATATCAAATGGTGGCTTGATTCCAATGGCAAATCGACGGGGGAAAATAAGCATGGTGTCTAACATTCATGATACGTAGAGTGTATAGGGTTTCTTTTGTGTGGGAGGAAGATCGGGGTGTGTAAAGTTTCTTTTGGAAAAGAGATTTTTTTTAAAAGAGAGAAAAAAAACACGATTATTTGTGGATGGCGACATTCGAATTTTCATCTAAACCATGGTGTCTGGTTTGGGGAACACAGGTGAAAAAAAAAATCATGTTGTGTAACCACATAATTATGACGGTCGATTTAGATACGTATGAAGGAGATTCCTTGACTTGAAGAGTTCCATTTAGTGAACTTATATCTGATACAGTTACCCATCAGTTTCGATATAAGGATATTTAAAGATAATTTCATAAAATGCACACTGTGTAAACTGCTGATCACACTGAATTCACTGGCTGTTTTGTTATCTAGCACTTCCTAACCTAACATTTCAGTTTATAGAAGGTGTTATTATCACTCAACCACTGTAATCAGGGCTCTCTACCTTAGGGCCACAAAAAAGACTCTGAAGTAAAGTCTTTTCCTCGTTTCTTATATTAAGCATCTGAAAGAAGAGAAAATTTACTCACGAGGACGGATGATCAAGTTGATACTATGCTTCATTATGTTGGTGAACATTCCGAACATAAGTGAATTAGTAAGTAAAGGAGGTTTAGATGACTGAGAAATATGCCAGCCCAACCAGCAGCTTGAGGACTGAGAAATATGCCAGCCCAACCAGCAGCTTGAGGACTGAGAAATATGCCAGCCCAACCAGCAGCTTGAGGACTGAGAAATATGCCAGCCCAACCAGCAGCTTGAGGACTGAGAAATATGCCAGCCCAACCAGCAGCTTGAGGACTGAGAAATATGCCAGCCCAACCAGCAGCTTGAGGACTGAGAAATATGCCAGCCCAACCAGCAGCTTGAGGACTGAGAAATATGCCAGCCCAACCAGCAGCTTGAGGACTGAGAAATATGCCAGCCCAACCAGCAGCTTGAGGACTGAGAAATATGCCAGCCCAACCAGCAGCTTGAGGACTGAGAAATATGCCAGCCCAACCAGCAGCTTGAGGACTGAGAAATGTGCCAGCCCAACCAGCAGCTTGAGGACTGAGAAATATGCCAGCCCAACCAGCAGCTTGAGGACTGAGAAATATGCCAGCCCAACCAGCAGCTTGAGGACTGAGAAATGTGCCAGCCCAACCAGCAGCTTGAGGACTGAGAAATATGCCAGCCCAACCAGCAGCTTGAGGACTGAGAAATATGCCAGCCCAACCAGCAGCTTGAGGACTGAGAAATATGCCAGCCCAACCAGCAGCTTGAGGACTGAGAAATATGCCAGCCCAACCAGCAGCTTGAGGACTGAGAAATATGCCAGCCCAACCAGCAGCTTGAGGACTGAGAAATATGCCAGCCCAACCAGCAGCTTGAGGACTGAGAAATATGCCAGCCCAACCAGCAGCTTGAGGACTGAGAAATATGCCAGCCCAACCAGCAGCTTGAGGACTGAGAAATATGCCAGCCCAACCAGCAGCTTGAGGACTGAGAAATATGCCAGCCCAACCAGCAGCTTGAGGACTGAGAAATATGCCAGCCCAACCAGCAGCTTGAGGACTGAGAAATATGCCAGCCCAACCAGCAGCTTGAGGACTGAGAAATATGCCAGCCCAACCAGCAGCTTGAGGACTGAGAAATATGCCAGCCCAACCAGCAGCTTGAGGACTGAGAAATGTGCCAGCCCAACCAGCAGCTTGAGGACTGAGAAATATGCCAGCCCAACCAGCAGCTTGAGGACTGAGAAATATGCCAGCCCAACCAGCAGCTTGAGGACTGAGAAATGTGCCAGCCCAACCAGCAGCTTGAGGACTGAGAAATATGCCAGCCCAACCAGCAGCTTGAGGACTGAGAAATATGCCAGCCCAACCAGCAGCTTGAGGACTGAGAAATATGCCAGCCCAACCAGCAGCTTGAGGACTGAGAAATGTGCCAGCCCAACCAGCAGCTTGAGGACTGAGAAATGTGCCAGCCCAACCAGCAGCTTGAGGACTGAGAAATGTGCCAGCCCAACCAGCAGCTTGAGGACTGAGAAATATGCCAGCCCAACCAGCAGCTTGAGGGAATCCGGCTGCCAGGCGAAGGTTCTGCCTTGGAGGTTGGAGCAAGGGGATTTGTCGGCTCATCTGAAACAGCTCGGGATTTCAGGTAAGAAGAGGGACCAGAACCCTGAGGACAATGGCAGAGGCAGGCAAAAAGAGTTCCCGCTGGATCTGGTCGAGAAGAAACGAAAGTGAATTCGCAAGGCTTAAATTTCCCAACTTAGAACAGGTGTCCGTTCGAAATGGTGCAAAACATCCGTCTGAAAACAGGTGTCCGTTCGAAATGGTGCAAAACATCCGTCTGAAAACAGGTGTCCGTTCGAAATGGTGCAAAACATCCGTCTGAAAA
>CM031604.1:37361162-37363662 GCA_018398815.1 Conus ventricosus | reverse complement strand
TTAAAGCAAATAAGTGCACAGATTCAGAAAATAAAGCAGCTCTGTTGAGTCCCCACAGTTCCGAGCCATACTGTACAACAGGCTGCACATGACAATCAAATATTTTAACAAATAACGTCAACGAATTGTTATTGATTGAAGATAATTTTTTCGTGATGCCAAGCAGACCCCTCTTTGCTCTACTAGCAAGATCCTTGCAAGCAGCAGTAAAGCTTAAACGAGTGGAAAACAAAATCCCTAAGTATTTATACACGTTTACTACCGGCATTAAAACACCATTATAAGTCCATCTTTCTCTCGCACTCAAAAAACCACCTTTCCGAAACACTATGATGTTACTTTTTTCCATATTAACGTTCAACTGAAGTGCCAGTGCTGAATTTCTTAAGTTATTAAGCTGGGTCTGAAGGCCAATGATGGTTTCAGACAATAGAACAATATCATCTACCAGTAAAGAAATAAACAACTCAAATGCATCATAAGAAAACATGGCACCATGCCTACCATTATTCAATACTTCTAGGGCCAGTTCATTTATAAATAATGAGAATAATATGGGGCTGCACACATCACCCTGCTTCACACCAGCAGTACAGTTAATATATTCAGTCAGTTGAGAGCCACACCTAACCCTACATTTAACGTTATCATACATGCTCCTAATACACTTGTACAATTTACCTCTTACACCATTTTTTTATCAAGATTGGCCAAAGCAAATTTCTATTTATAGAATCAAATGCCTTCTCAAAATCTATAAATGCGACATACAGTTTACGATTAAATGAAAATTTGTTTTTGTATCAAGGCTAACAAAGTAAACATGTGATCTATAGTTGAATATCCCTTTTTAAAACCAGCTTGATGCTCACCTGTGATATTATGTTCATTTACCCATTCCTGCAATCTAACATTAATAATTGTACTATATAATTTACTACTAATATCACTAAGGGATATACCTCTATAATTATTGGGATTATTCACATCACCTTTCTTAAACAATGGTAAGACTATAGATTCACTCCAATCTCGAGGAAAGATACCCTTATCAAACAGTGTGTTAAATAATTTTAAGAAGAACTGGAGCACGTGATCACAAGAATTCTTGTATAATTCACTAATAATACCATCAGGTCCAGCTGCTTTGCGACTTTTCAACTTTCTGAAAGCGTATAACACTTCTTCCACCGAAATTGGACGATTCATGAAACCATCAACATCATCATGCTCACCTAAGCTTTCGTTCGTATTACAATCCAGTGTTTCTTTTTCTAATAATGATTTAAAATGATTAAACCAGGTCTCAATATTAATGCTATTTCTTGGTTGTTTTCTTTAAAGGACAGTTTATGTACATATCCCAGAACTCTCTTTGATTACGTATGGAACTCTCAAGTCTATCCAATAGCACCTTATTAAAGAGCTTTTCTTTTCTTTTCAATAAGTTTTTATATTCACGTCTTGCTATTGTATATTCAGAGCAGGCTGTAGTGTCTGTTGGACGTCTGTTACAATGACATAGCAATTTTCGAACATTCGTTTACTTGCTTCACATTCCTGGTCGAACCAGTCATCCTTTTTATCAGTTTTATTAACATAAATATGTTTTTTCATACATTCCGCACATCCTCTCATACATTCATTAAACTCATCCAGCGCTCTGTTTATGTCAACATCAATTAAAGTCATAGCTGTATTAAATCTTATACTAGCAGTTTCTGACAACAAATTATCTTGAAATAATTGGCTATTATCACTGTTCCACACAAACTTTTCAATGACCTGATTGTTAACAGTGTTATCTTCAACCGTATTTACGTTAGGAAAAACAACAGAAAATACAACAGGCATGTGGTCAGAGTCATACGTTCAGCAACACAAAGTTCACAGGAATCGCACACGACAGAGAACAGATTATTCGACAAAATAAAATAATCAGTCACACTACTACCTGTTTCAGAAATGTATGTGCAGCGACCTTCAAGGTCACCATTACACACTCCATTTAAAATATTCAAACTCAAAGCAGTGCACATGTTTAATAATGCTTTTTCCATAACTATTTATATGATAGTCTTCTGAACATCGACCATAATCAAGTGAGTGACTTTTATATTGCATATCTATGACAGGGTCTGAAAAATGAATCTGAGAAAATTTAGCTATCCTACTGTTTAAGTCACCACATAAGATAATATGCGCATCCCGTTCCATTAGACAATCCTGTAAACTTTCTTCCAACAAAAGTATTCCATTTTCAAGATCAAAGTAAGAATAAAAAGGTGATCCTTCTGGAGGAACATAGGTACAAAAATAGATTATATCTTTTGTAGTGCCAAACAGTTGCTTATCAATCAAAAACACACAAGCGTTTACAAATTTCACATTAATTATTTGTATAAATGGGGCAAATGTACTCTTTAACAAACAAACAACCCCTCCTGATCGTCTCCCCTGTTTGGACAGTTTAAAGGCAGGCTTAAAGAAGGCTGTGTAA
>CM031604.1:37343662-37356162 GCA_018398815.1 Conus ventricosus | reverse complement strand
TGCTCAGGGCTGTGGCCAGAGAGTGTGCCGGTAGTGGACTAGAACAGGTCGGATGATGAAGTGAGCTAGCTTACTGACTGCCAGGCACTTCATGTACCCCATCCCACAAACACCCAGCAAGGCACAGCCCCACTGGGCCTGCAGGGTCTGCACCAAGAAGCTGAAGATCAGGCGTGGCGTGTGATACCATTGCCC
The DNA here is from genome assembly GCA_018398815.1 of Conus ventricosus. Taxonomy (NCBI): domain Eukaryota; kingdom Metazoa; phylum Mollusca; class Gastropoda; order Neogastropoda; family Conidae; genus Conus; species Conus ventricosus. The sequence continues at coordinate 37,355,967 of CM031604.1, read as the reverse complement.
ATTCTTTCCCTCCGAGCCTGCGCTATACTGCCCCCTGTGATTCATGGATTATTATGCAAAGTCCATCTATTGGCAGTAGTGTGGATCTCCATTCTGAAACACAATTCAGTTTTGTAATGCTTTGTGTGTAGGTTGAGCCAGTTAGACTCGGGTTCTCTCTTGTTTGAAAATGAATATAAGCTGCTTGGAAAACCAGGGAGTGGTGACTCACTTAAGGGAAAGTGAACTCGCCCGTCTTGCTGAGGGCTCAAGAAAATACAGCGTGAAGCAGAGATTAGCTGTCGCCTCGTTGTCTCCTGGGTGGGGACGTAAGACAGTGGAGGTTGCTGTAGCCTCGGAGCCGACGACGAGAAGAATTGTCTCCCGTGTGGGGACGGTCGACAGCAAGACGTGTCAGCCTGTTGGAGCCTAGACAGGGAGCTGCCAGACAACGGTCGGGTGTTTGCAGCCAGAGAAGACCTGTGGGAGAGGCCGACAGGAGCCCTTTCCGTGGAGAGGGCGAAGTGCAGTGGAGTCCGGGAGACTCGGTGCGAGGGTGCAACTCAAGCTACGTTGCCAGTGTCCCCCAACTGGGATTTGGCCAATCGGGAGGACACAACAGTGTGGCAGCTTCAGATCGTGGTCGCACAGTGTGATGAGAGAAACTGGCCAACCAAGGAATGCTGGCAAGTTATGGACGCTTTATTTGCTCTTAAGGTTATAAGTGTGCAAACTGAATAGTGGAATATTGTCTTTCCTGGCTAAGTAAGAATAACTCAAGAACAGGGGATGCGATTTATTAAATTGTCTGTATGCTGTTTACATTGTTGTATGATACAGATAGTTGTGTTGTGTAGTGACGGGTGGGGGCTCGGAGTCAAGTTGAATAAAAGTTGATTATTTTCTATGAAATGTTATTGGTTTCCCGTCACCTTTGTGCGGGCCCGATGTGAGTGACAGAGTGCGTGTGCCTATGCGAGAGCGCATTTTGGTTGTGAAAGCGTAAATACTTCTGTCTATAACCCCCTGCATCCCTGAATATGAAAATCATATTTTAATAACGAGGGGGAGCGTCGGAGAACCGTCACACAGAAAAAACGGGAAAGCATAAATAAAAGACGATCCAATTTGTCATGTAACGAAACAGTATTCAACAATGCTACAGCTGAATACCAAGAGGCGTTACATAAAAGTGGCTACAATTACAAACTACGATGCTATCCAGACAATGATACAAAAAGATGCAGAAAGAACAGGAAAAGGAACATCATATGGTACAATCCCCCATGTGATGCAAGAGTTAAAACAAATGTAGGGAAAGAATTCTTTAAAATCTTGACATCATCTTTCCCAAAATACCATAAATTATTTAACATATTCAACAAAAACAACATCAAATTATCATATTCATGTATGGCGAATCTTAAAAATGCCATCGATTCAGCAAACAAAATGAAAAACAGCACAGAGAAAAAGGAGGGTAACGAAAGGAAATCTTGTAACTGTACCAAAAAAGAACAGTGTCCCCTAAGCAACAAATGCCTTTACAACAACATTGTGTACCAAGCCACTGTAACATCAGAGAACGCAAAAGAAACATATGTAGGTATCACTGAAAACCAATTCAAAACTAGATATGCAAACCATAAACAATCATTCAACAAAGGAAGATATAAAAACCAAACAGAATTGAGTAAATACATTTGAAAACTTAAAGATAAAAACATAGACAACAGCATATCTTGGAAAATCTTAAAAAGAGCAGCACCATACAACAATATTTCAACAAAAAAAGTAATTTATTCCTTACAGAGAAATACATTATACTATGTAAACCACAGTTGGCAACTCTAAATGTTAGAACAGAAATGGTTAACAATTGCAGACACAGATGGAAGTTCCTATCAGCGAATAAAACCAACACCTGAGAAACACATGTAGCACGGGAAAAAAAAAACAGCAAGCCAGCTAGTAGAAAGAAACTCGTGGAGAGCGTGGCAGCAGAGAGTCCTCAGAAGAGAAGCCCCCTTCCAGCAAGTGTTTCGGCCCTTATCTCCTGACACTCTAGGGGGGTTGGGCCACACCCGGTTCATGACTCCGGATGTCCCTCTGCTGCCCCTTTTTTTCCCCATCTTAGGACGAGCCATGGCTGGGATTCGAACCCATGACCCTCTGGACATGCTCATTTTCTACTTAATGACTCGCGCTTTAACCACTGAGCCACAGGGACACCTGATATTTGTGGGGAAATTAAGCCTTATGAAGTTCACTTTTGTTCCTCCTTGACCAGATCCAGCTTGAACACCTCTCTGCCGCTTCTGCCATTGCTTTCAGGGCTCTGGTTTTTCCTTCCCTGCAACTGAGAGCTGTTTCATGAGGCTGTATGCAGACGTTCCTACAATCCCCTAGCTCCAATTTCTGCAGTGAGGACTTGACCTGATAGCCTTCTCTCCTCAGGCTGTTTGCCAGATCAGCATACTTTTCAGTCTTGTAGATTTGAGCTGCCTCCATTCTGTTCTCATATGGCACCGTGAGCTCGATCATGATCAGCTGCTTGGTTGACTTAGAGTGGACTACTATGTCTGGTCTCATGCCACTCTTGCTGATGATCTCTGGGTGACTCTTCCATTCTGGGAGGTCTGCAGTGCACTCCCAGTCATCTGCCCCATCCAGCAGACTCTGCCTGCATGTTTCGAGTGGCACTGTTGTTCTTGGCCATGATTTGCTGCCTCCTGCCGTGAAGAATGTTGCGGGTGCTTTGGAGTCCTGATTCTCCCTTTTGTGGTGTTGGTACTAGCCCAGACTACTTGTACAATCTCTTGAGCACTTGGTTGTGCCTCCATGTGTACCTTCCTTGAGCCAGGGCTACTTTACATGAGCTTAGAACATGCTCCACTGTTTGTTTTTTTTATGGCAGAGGGGGCATGCAGGATCGTCTGTTTTCCCCCACTTCACCAGGTTTGCATTTGAGGGCAGAAGGTCATATGCAGATCTGAGAATGAAGCTGATCCTGAGAGGGGCCATGTGCCAAATGTCATTCCAAGTTAGACTTCTTTGGAGTGCATTCTCCCACGTTGTCCATTGCCCTTGCTGGCTCTGCTGGACTGCTTTTTGGAGTCTTTTTTTGGTCTTCTTCTTTTCTCACCTCCTGAATCATCATGTCTCTTTTGGCTTTTCCTTTGGCCTTTGACCACCATTCAGTTTTGGTCACCCCCAGTCCTTGTCTGTTGGTCTGTGTGTGTCCTGTTATTTCTCTGATCTTGAGACTTTCTTTTGCAGAATCCATCGCCTCTTGAAGTTTCCATTTTCTGCCTGTCTTCAGCTGGGGCTTGATTGCTTCTACCACCTTGTCTCCTGAGTCCTCCAGCATGCTTTGAAGTCTGATCTTCCCTGCTTTGTATTCCTCCAGGATGGATTTCAGTGGTAGTTTGAGCTTTGCTTGGCGACAGTACAGCGCGATGTCAGTCAGACAGGGTGGGACACCAAGCCATTTCCTTGTGAACTTGTTGAGTTTGGCTTCCATTGCCTCCACTGTGCTGGTGCAGATGTCGTATATCATCAGAGGCCATAGCTGTATATATACGTGGCACTAGCAATACAAGCTCATCACATCCTGACGACCGCACAGCGTGAAACAAATTTGTAGATGTTTTTAGCAGCTTGATTTTAACTTGCTTTTAAATATAACAAATAGATAGATAGATAGATAGATAGATAGATAAATAGATAGATAGATAGATAGATAGATAGATAGATAGATAGATAGATAGATAGATGTGTGTGTGTGTGTGTGTGTGTGTGTGTGTGTGTGTGTGTGTGTGTGTGTGTGTACAGAGGCTAGAGTCTGGTGTGTGTTGCTTTTTTTATCACCTCCCCACGCTGGGGGGGGGGGGGGGGGGGGGGGGGCATAATCCGCTTGGGGGAAGGGGGGGTTGTTTTTTTGTTTGTTTTTAAAGCTTCTCTCGTAGGTCAGGTTCGCTTTTCGACACATTTGAACGTAAAAAACGTGTAAAATGCAAACACCATCAATCCGAACGAATCTAATTACTTACATGCTTTTTTTTTTCCTTTTCTTTTTCTTCTAATAATTCTGAATATCTATCTTTGCTTTCAACATTTTATTATTTTACGATATCGGACGAAAAAAAAATCCAATCATTAGTTCAAAGCTCGTCTTCTCAATAATCTAAATCCACACTGCAAATTAGAAGCAGAAATTAGAAGTAGACACGAAAACCTGAGTTATACGATGCGACTGATCTAACGGTTGTTAATGATCTACACCGCGGACATGAGCGTTGCATCGTGGAGAACGCTCTACCCGAAAAATAGAAAAAAGAAACAACCAGCCCCAGTTTTGTCCTTTGAATCTAGCATAGGACAGTTTCCCCCTGTCTCCCCTTCCCCCTCCACAACAACCCCCCCCCCCCCCCCCCCCCCCCTCTCCGCAGTAACGAAAAGCAGAGGGGCCCGTAGTCCAATGGTTAGACAGTCTTCCTTCCTGTGGAGCCGTCGACGGTTGTGGTTCGAACCACTCAAGGGGTCGAATGTTTAGTTAAAAAAAAAAAAAAAGAAAGAAAGAAAGAAAAACAAATTCTGTCCATCCATAAGTAAAATGGGTTATCTGATTCAGTTCAGCGAAGATCAAAGGCGGCGGAAGGGGAGGGATGGGCACCGCCTTATTTCATGCCATGCCCTAGTCACGGTGAACCTCTGACAGTTCACTGCACCTTCGGCCAATAGGTTATAGGAACCCCCCCCCCCCCCCCCCCCTTTTTTTCTTTAAAGAAATAAAATCACGCGTAATGCTCTTAGTGGTAGTCTTTCGGATCAGATCGGATGATAAGCACGTATCTCCGTATTCTGCATGCATTTATCAGTGCATAAACGACATCCCTTTCCTTCCACCACTTCACGCTTCTCTCCACCTTACAGTAAGGGAATGTTCATTGACCGTAAAGTCCACACACAAAAATCTTTATATATATATATATATATATATATAATATATATATATATATATATATATATATATATATATATATACAAAAAAAACAAAACAAAAATGGCAGTAACTTCTCTCCAGGCATAGCAGTTCGAATTTCATTCCAAAAAAATTCTGAAGTCACGATCTTTTTTACTTTTTTTTCTTTTTTAACAGTACCATGTCACTGAATGCGTCACAACGATACATACGATGCAACGCAGTATGATACGATGCAAAGCAATGACAGAAGCCTTGTTGTGAGCACATCAGTGTGCAAGACTATTAGATGTGTATTTAATCTTCTGGACTTGTGAGCCAAAATTCAAATACGCAAGAACACAAGGTGTGACGTTTATTTTGTTCGACAATACGGAACAGACAGGTAAATTTTTGACGAAAATTATGGTCTTCTTCATGCTTTACATACAAGAGACAAAAAACAAAACTGCGCAAAAATAATAACCCTAAAATAACAAGTCAGCATGTGTGTGTGTTGTTGTTGTTCTTCAATTTAACGTCTTTTCACTAGATGTGATATTAGACAAGGTGTGTGTGTTTGAGTGTGTGTGTGTGTGTGTGTGTGTGTGTGTGTGTGTGTGTGTGTGAGTGTGTGTGTGTGTGTGTGTGTGTGTGTTCTGCAAGTGGAGAATTTATCCATGCTGCTACTCTTCGTATGTGAACATTTCTTTATGTCGTATATATATATATATATATATATATATTAATATATATATATATCTGTCAATGATGTTAAAAAGGAAGGTTAAAACTCAAGGTTAAAACTCGACAAATTTGTTTCTAGCGGCGTTGCGCTGTCATCAGGATGGTCTCTGTTTGCCCACCGCCGATGTTATATAGCGTGTGGGCTCACGTTTGCGGTTGAACACATACGAAGTTATCCAATGGTTCAAAAAACTCAATAAACAAAGTAATACAGTATTTATCACATTTGACATAGTAGACTTTTATCCATCCATAGATGAGGAACTACTCTCCAAAGCCCTGAAGTTTGCCAGTAACCACACAGACATAACAGGGTCAGAAATGGAAATCATTCTCCACACCAAGAAAACATTACTACACAGCAGAAATGAAACCTGGATCAGGAAAACCAACAGAAACTCAACATTCGACGTAACCATGGGTTCATATGATGGTGCAGAAACATGTGAACTGGTCGGACTATTCATGCTGTCCAACATCAAGAAAAAACTCGGAAAACAAGTCGGACTGTACAGAGACGATGGCCTTGCTGCACTAACAAACAACCCAAGAACCATCGAAAACAAGAAGAAAGAACTATGCAAAATCTTCCAAAACCACAACTTAAAGATCACCATTGAAGCAAACAAAAAGGTAGTGAACTACTTAGACATAACACTGGATCTCAACAACCATATATATAAACCATACAAGAAACCCAACGATACACCTCTTTATGTACACACCAAAAGTAACCATCCACCATCTGTATTAAAGACCATACCCCATGGCATAAACAAGAGACTACCAAACCTGTCATGCAATGAGAGAGTGTTCAACAATGCAGCAGTGGAATACCAGGAGGCACTACAAACAAGTGGATACAATTACAAACTACAATACAACCCGGACAACAACACAAATAAAAGCAAGAAAAATAGGAAAAGAAAAATCATATGGTATAACCCCCCATACGACGGGAAACTCAAAACAAACATAGGGAAAGAATTCTTCAAAATCCTAGCAACTTCATTTCCAAAAGAGCACAAACTGTCCAAAATATTTAACAAAAACACTGTCAAACTATCGCACTCATGTATGCCCAACCTCAAAAACCTGATTGACGCATCCAACAAAATGAAAATCAACACAGCAAAGAAGGGTGAAGAAAGGAAATCTTGCAATTGCACGAGAAAGGAGCAGTGCCCACTAAACAATAAATGTCTCCACAACAACATTGTATACCAGGCCACTGTAACATCAGAAAATGAAAAAGAAACATACATAGGGATCACTGAAAACCACTTCAAAACCAGATATGCAAACCACAAACAGTCATTCAATAAAGAAAAATATAAAAACCAAACAGAACTGAGCAAATATATCTGGAAACTTAAAGACGCAAAAACAAGCTACAATATATCCTGGAAAATCATAAAAAGAGCATCACCATACAGCAATGTTTCAAAAAGGTGCAACCTATGTTTAACTGAAAAATGGTTAATACTATGCAAACCACACTTAGCAACTTTAAACACCAAAACAGAAATAGTAAACAACTGCAGGCATAAATGGAAATCGTTGTTAGTGAACACATCCAAAACTAAAACCTGAAAGCCCCAAAAAACACGTGCAGCCAACCCGCACGTGCAAACAACCGCAAACGTGAGCCCACACGCTATATAACATCGGCGGTGGGCAAACAGAGACCATCCTGATGACAGCGCAACGCCGCTAGAAACAAATTTGTCGAGTTTTAACCTTGAGTTTTAACCTTCCTTTTTAACATCATTGACAAATGTTGCTCCCCAAGGGGTCGAGCACTTTTAAAATCATTTTAGGCTCTTTGGTTATATTCATCATATATATATATAAAATATATATATATATATATATATATATGTGTGTGTGTGTGTGTGTGTGTGTGTGTGTGTGTGTGTGTGTGTGTGTGTGTGAAGAAAAGAAAAAAAAAAGAATTGTGATCATGTTCTTCCCTCTTAAATTATTTGACTCACCCGAGCCCCATGGTGGACTTGGCCGCAGTAGACAAACAGGAAAAGACAACTTCTGTCGGTAACAACCCCGGGCAAATCCCCCTTCTGTTCAATGCAACAGCTTCTATGCTTTTCCGATGAGGGAGACTGACCGGGCCCCACGTGGGTATGGTGGTAACAGGTATGCGTGGGTACTATAATAAGACACGTGGGCAGCATACTGTTCACAGATGGAATCAGAAATACTTTTATGGTGTAGTGTTCGCGACAAAAGTAAACGCGAGTTCAGAAATGTTTAAAAATCCAGTCAACAATAGTGATAAGAGAAATGATGATAGTGACAATTATCATGGTAGTAGTAGTAGCAGCAGCAGCAGTAGCAGTAGAGGCAGTAGTAGTGGTAGTAGATTAGGAGGGGAAGAAGGAGGACGAGGTAATGTAGTAGTAGTAGCAGCAGCAGCAGCGGCAGCAGCAGCCGTGGCGCAACAGCAGTGCTGGTGATGATGATGGTGGTGGTGGTGGTTGTGGCGGTAATGGTGTGGTGATGGCAGCAGACAGTAATATCCAAAGAATCGGTGAGATTTTTTTTATTTTTTTTTTTACTTCATTCGATGTTGATTTATTCAGGGATGTATGATGGAGTTAATGTTCGTTACCATTAACATTAACAAGCTTTTAATCATCCGATCCATTTTGATGGAAATTCTGTTCTAGTAATGCATGTTCTCTTTGTTTTCACTCTCTTTGACTCAGCTGTCATTTCTTTTGATATTTCTTTTCCTCTGCCTTTTTTTTTAAATTATTAACCTTTCTGTCTATCTTTGCTCTGCAAAGTCTATACACTTTTTGTTGCCACAGTTTGTTGTTTATGTTTTTGTTTTGAATGGCCATTTAAGCGGAAACATTGCACAGAGTGGACTCAAGCTGTCCGTTGTGCTGTGTCCATTTGCCCCTAAATCCTTTTTGGGTATTTCTGGTGACGCCTTTACATTTACCTTAATCTTTTGTTGGTTTTCTTCTTCTTCTTCTTCTTCTTCTTCTCCTTCTTCTTCTTCTTCTCATTCGCATTCTTCTTCCTCTTCTTCTTCTTCTTCTTCTTCTTCGCATTCTTCTTCGCATTCTTCTTCTTCTTCTTCTTCTTCTTCTTTGCATTCTTCTTCCTCTTCTTCTTCTTCTTCTCCTTCGCATTTTTCTTCCTCTTCTTCTTCTTCTTCTTCTTCTTATCTGACGGTGACGAATGAAGCGGACTTGTGTTCCCTTTCCACACAGCCCAATCTTTGTCCGTCTTTTGGACAGGACTTCATGTCAGTTTTGCAGTTAGTCGTTGTTGGTTTTTATAAGGATTTCTTTTTCATTTCTCTGTGTGTTCGGCTGGGCTATAATTAAACGGAAACTGAAATCCGTTTTGCCTTGCAAAAAAATTAACCACACCGCTTCCCCCTATCTCTTTTCGAGAAGGAACTTCACATGTAAATATTTATATATCTACTGACGTTTTTTTTTACTCGTACCGTTTCTTGTGCTGTTATTATTGTGTGAATCTGTCAGTTTGGGCTTAATAGAAAAACAAAAGTTGGAACCCCCTTTTCAAAGACGTATCCTTGTTCGTTCTGTGTGACTCTTGTCCTTTATGTGCTAGATGAATAGGCACCGCAAGCAGCAGTCATTTGGAGTTATGTGCCCGTTTTTGTTTCATCATGGATTCAGAATTTACCTCCCTTGTCTGGTATTTACTCGGGTTGTTTTTCATCATGAGCAGTACTGGACTGTAGATTGGGCACAGGGAACCGAATGCGGGGTTTGTTTTTCATCATGAGCAGTACTGGACTGTAGATTGGGCACAGGGAACCGAATGCGGGGTTTGTTTTTCATCATGAGCAGTACTGGACTGTAGATTGGGCACAGGGAACCGAATGCGGGGTTTGTTTTTCATCATGAGCAGTACTGGACTGTAGATTGGGCACAGGGAACCGAATGCGGGGTTTGTTTTTCATCATGAGCAGTACTGGACTGTAGATTGGGCACAGGGAACCGAATGCGGGGTTTGTTTTTCATCATGAGCAGTACTGGACTGTAGATTGGGCACAGGGAACCGAATGCGGGGTTTGTTTTTCATCATGAGCAGTACTGGACTGTAGATTGGGCACAGGGAACCGAATGCGGGTTTGTTTTTCATCATGAGCAGTACTGGACTGTAGATTGGGCACAGGGAACCGAATGCGGGGTTTGTTTTTCATCATGAGCAGTACTGGACTGTAGATTGGGCACAGGGAACCGAATGCGGGGTTTGTTTTTCATCATGAGCAGTACTGGACTGTAGATTGGGCACAGGGAACCGAATGCGGGGTTTGTTTTTCATCATGAGCAGTACTGGACTGTAGATTGGGCACAGGGAACCGAATGCGGGGTTTGTTTTTCATCATGAGCAGTACTGGACTGTAGATTGGGCACAGGGAACCGAATGCGGGGTTTGTTTTTCATCATGAGCAGTACTGGACTGTAGATTGGGCACAGGGAACCGAATGCGGGGTTTGTTTTTCATCATGAGCAGTACTGGACTGTAGATTGGGCACAGGGAACCGAATGCGGGGTTTGTTTTTCATCATGAGCAGTACTGGACTGTAGATTGGGCACAGGGAACCGAATGCGGGGTTTGTTTTTCATCATGAGCAGTACTGGACTGTAGATTGGGCACAGGGAACCGAATGCGGGGTTTGTTTTTCATCATGAGCAGTACTGGACTGTAGATTGGGCACAGGGAACCGAATGCGGGGTTTGTTTTTCATCATGAGCAGTACTGGACTGTAGATTGGGCACAGGGAACCGAATGCGGGGTTTGTTTTTCATCATGAGCAGTACTGGACTGTAGATTGGGCACAGGGAACCGAATGCGGGGTTTGTTTTTCATCATGAGCAGTACTGGACTGTAGATTGGGCACAGGGAACCGAATGCGGGGTTTGTTTTTCATCATGAGCAGTACTGGACTGTAGATTGGGCACAGGGAACCGAATGCGGGGTTTGTTTTTCATCATGAGCAGTACTGGACTGTAGATTGGGCACAGGGAACCGAATGCGGGGTTTGTTTTTCATCATGAGCAGTACTGGACTGTAGATTGGGCACAGGGAACCGAATGCGGGGTTTGTTTTAAATCCTGTTTGTGTATTTGACTGATCTTTCTGTCTGTCTGTACACAAGATAATCCTCTTAACCAGTCAGGTATATCTTCACTGACAGGGCTGTGTCGAGGATAATTTACACAGACTTTCTCCTCACACTGACTTCTAACTTCCTAATACCGACTTCCTTCTCATATCAACTTCCACCTCAAACCGACTTCCTCCTCATATCGACTTCCTCTTCATAACGACTTCCTCTTCATACCGACTTCCTCCCCATAACGACTTCCTTCTCATATCGACTTCCTCCTCATAACGACTTCCTCCTCATACAGACTTCCTCCTCATAACGACTTCCTCCTCATATCGACTTCCTCCTCACACTGACTTCCTCCTCATAACGACTTCCTCCTCATACCGACTTCCACCTCACACCGACTTCCTCCTCATAACGACTTCCACCTCATAATGACTTCCTCCTCATAACGACTTCCTCCTCACACCGACTTCCTCCTCATAACGACTTCCTCCTCATAATGACTTCCACCTCATAGCGACTTCCTCCTCACACCGACTTCCACCTCACACCGACTTCCTCTTCATAACGACTTCCTCCTCATAATGACTTCCACCTCATAGCGACTTCCTCCTCACACCGACTTCCTCCTCACACTGACTTCCTCCTCACACCGACTTCCTCCTCATAACGACTTCCTCCTCATAACGACTTCCTCCTCATACGACTTCCTCCTCACACCGACTTCCACCTCACACCGACTTCCTCCTCACACCGACTTCCACCTCACACCGACTTCCACCTCACACCGACTTCCTCCTCACACCGACTTCCACCTCACACCGACTTCCACCTCACACCGACTTCCTCCTCATAATGTCTTCCTCCTCATAATGACTTCCTCCTCACACCGACTTCCTCCTCACACCGACTTCCTCCTCATAACGACTTCCACCTCATAATGACTTCCTACTCACACCGACTTCCTCCTCACACCGACTTCCTCCTCATAACGACTTCCACCTCACACAGACTTCCTCCTCACACCGACTTCCACTTCACACCGACTTCCACCTCACACCGACTTCCACCTCACACCGACTTCCTCCGCATAACGACTTCCACCTCACATCGACTTCCTCCTCATAACGACTTCCACCTCACACCGACTTCCTCCTCACACCAACTTCCACCTCACACCGACTTCCACCTCACACCGACTTCCTCCGCATAACGACTTCCACCTCACATCGACTTCCTCCGCATAACGACTTCCTCCTCATAATGACTTCCTCCTCATAACGACTTCCTCCTCATAACGACTTCCTCCTTTCATTAATAACAAACGGATGTCTTCATCAGTATTTTTGATGAAACATGAATGAAAGCAATACTAGCTGGTCACTCCCCAATTATTCTAGGAAAGAAATGGAGACGGGACAAGAGGAAAAAGGAATATCACAATAAGTGTGTGTGTGTGGGGGGGGGGGGGGGGGGGGGGGGGGGGGG
>CM031604.1:37286162-37338662 GCA_018398815.1 Conus ventricosus | reverse complement strand
CATGGCAGCATTAACAAACTTCCTAAACACTATCAAGATTTGTTTCGAAGCAATGTTCCTTCAGATGTTTATCAAGCTCATTGTGATATTTTGAGTATTTCTGCAGAAAAAGATAAAGGGGTCATGGTTGATATTATAATTCCCTTTTTTAACTAGCATTATCAATGGAACCATTCAAAAGTCATATGGAATTTCTAGGACGATATTACATTTTATTAATTTCAAAAAGAAAAACATAAATCCTCTATCACGTCATCAAATTTATAACGGATTCTGCACAAGTAAAAACCACCACCATTTTGAGAGGGAAGTAAACCACATATGGGTAATCTGATCCTTGAAAGTAATTCCAATTAGAAAATGGCAGATAATGTAGATACGAAGAGATGAACCAAATAGTCTGGATGAGCAGCATAGAAGTATTGTAATTGAGATAGTGTGCAAGATATGGCAGGGAAAAAAAGGAAAAAAGAAAAAGAGTCTCAGCTAGCCTTCATGCCATGCTCTAAAGGTGCCTTCATTCTCATACATATCCAGACAGGGATGCTTATATAGTAAGATTCCACAACAATACTGCTAGTGTCATTTGTAACCATTGGTGTCAATTAAGAACAATTAATTGGCCTTCTTACAACCAGTACAAGTATTTTCAGTCACAATGCGATTAGCATTGTCAGTGGCAGGGTGATCCTTATAGTAATCTTGCTTTCAATCAGGACAGGAACTGCTGAACACTTCAAAAGTAACCTGACAACACAGTGCAGAGACTACCCTTGTGAGCAGCCTCACAGCAGCCTGTAGAGAACAGCTTCCCGGACCTGCGACAGGATGAGGCTGTATGTGGAGGTATACTGGGAGGTCAGAAATGAGTGGTGCAAGGACGCTGTAAGTCAACTCACGTTTACAGTCCAGCTGAACACATGGGGCTATGGTCATGGTAAAATTAAAACAATGTTACAATGAAACACATAAATGAAAACAATGCAGCACACGGTCAACAAAGACCTGTCTAGGATACAGTTGTTGCACTGTATTCAGTTTAAACTTTCACACACACACACACACACACACACACACACACACACACACACAGAGCAAGAACTACTGATGGCAACATGTTTTTAAAATGCAATTTCAAGGGGGGACAAAAGAAAAAGGAAAGAAAAGAAAGCAGGCAACAGTAAACATTTTGTGGTTGGGGTAGGAGAGATGGAGGGAAGGCAGAAAGAGAAGAGAGGGCAACTGAGGGAGTGACAGGTGTGCCTGTGTGGCGTAGGCAAGACTGTGCAAGGATACGGAGGAAATGAACAAAAAGTGAGGCTTTGATTAACCCAGTCCCCAGTCGTTGAAAGAAAATACGTATGCCTTGAGTATGCTTTTGATATACAAAATGTAGAGGTGGGAAGAATCATGACTGTGGGCTTGTGCATGTAAAAGTAACATGGCTGTCTTAACAGGTCAAAGCATTCTTCCCAGAAAAACCATATTCTCATTCTTTCAATTACAATGAACACAACACAGTTCAGTTCTGGATTGTTTATTACTGTAGATTATTTCTGCAACAACCCCTAAACTCAAAGTAAAAATGTCACATATAACATTTTTCAACCACCACTGTCACCCATGGGAAAAAAAAGAACATCTTTGTGTGCTTTCCTTTTCATCTCAAATTCAAGAGCCAACTGACTACTTTAAAAAACAAACCAAAAAAAAAATCTCAAGGGAGGGAATTCACTTTCAGGATTTTTGAGAGAAGTTAATAAAAAAAATCGGCAACAGGTAGATGATTCTCTGGGGAGGTTAATTCACATTCTTTACCTGACCCTCCTTTGGAGAATGTTTGTTAAAGTGTAAAAACAGAACTGACCCCTTCCCTCAAACAGTCATTTTGTTCACAGTAACCTGCAACAACAGCATGCCCCTTCTCTCATCAACAGTTAACTCCCTTCACCTCCCCCCCCCCCCCCCCCCCCCCGCTTTTCTCCCCCCCCCCCACCCCTTTCCTCTCCATCCCTTAACCTTTTTCCCCTTGGACAGGAAAGCCACAATCATTTCATGCTCACACATTCAACAGCCAGTGGACCAAAAAAACAAATCATAAGACCTAAACAAAGAAACAATGACTCAACAAACACAAGCAACCTGCTGCAGCAGCAGTAGTACCGCAATCAGTCCATCACTTCCCTCCACACACACACACAAGCGTGGAAGGGACCACATTTTGCAAAGCACAAGACTGGGATGGTGTGAAAGTGCCCGTTAGGCTGCCACGTAGGATCAGAGGTCTTTGATGACAGCCTCCAGCTCCTCCTTACTGAACATCTGGAACAGCTTGTCTGGCGTGACTGTCGCCATCTGGTAACAAGACGTCAAAAACACGTTGAAACGGAGGCAAAGCCAGATATGGTTCTGTACATCAATTCAATTCATATGCTGCTGGTTGGGTGAGCAGCTGGTACGCAGTTTGACTGAAATCTGTTGTTCAGTTGGTGCTTGAGTCAGCTGGCTGATCAATAAAGTACTTAGAAAATACTTAAAACATCACTGCCACTTTGTAATGTGTCTTAAAAACATGGAGCAGGCAAGCTCATGGCTTTTCTCTTGAACCATTTTGCCACATAATACTGTTATCTCCTATGGGAAAGATTTATTACTTTCCAAAGGTTAGGTTTTAAGTTTATAAAGTCCAAATACACTAAACACATAAAGAAATGCCTTCTATCTTATTTTCTCTTGAAGCATAAACTATCATCTAAAAAAAGACAAATCTACTCCATTTCAACAAATATCAATAGTCTTTGTTGATCATTGATTTTTTTTTAAAGCTACATGACTTTCATCAGTTTTTTGACTTGGGACTGAGCTACGACTTACACCTACAGGTTGAAAAACAAAGCAAACATTCCAATCTAAACTTCACAAACATACATGTGAACACAAACAATACTCACCTCTACATTTGTAGCATTGAGTTTCTCCTCCATCACCTGCTTCAGGATTGTGAGGGCTGCCTTACATGCGTCCTTTAACGTCATTGACTGAAAGTCAGAGCCACCAGACAGAGATGCAAAACATTAGCTTCAGGGTATCAGTTCCACATGTGACTACTGGCTAAACTTTGTTGCAATCAGTTTAATCAGAAATTGATAATAAAAGAAGAAAATTAGGAATTCACATGCACATGAGCTGAAGTGCAATTTGATATTAGTGTGTGCCTGCATGCCCAAGTGAGCGTGTACTTGCATGTACGCGTGCGTGTTTCTGTACATGTGTGTGTATGAAGATGATATATTAAATCACTCAATATTTGTCGATTTTACAGATAACCTTCAAAAAGACACAGGATCAAAAGGCAGTGTTTCTAACTCACTTGCACTGCATGTAATCACACTTTTTGGCTGAATATCAGATGTGCCAACCAGTTTAAAGTACGCATACATTACACTGTGTGTCTGGAAGATATCCAGGATCATTTATTCATTCCACTATCTGTATATCTTGAATTCTATAAAACAGGTTGACAAAATAATTTTGCAGCATCTCTGAAAACTGCCTGCAATTATGAGGTGGAGGAGAGGTGGGGGGGAGGGGAGAGGGATGGATGGAGGAAAAAACAAAACAAAGAAGACAAACTGAAAAGAAACAAGAAATTACCAGGGAAAAAAAAAGAAAAGATCCAAACGCTAACACTAGATACTCAGCAATAAAATGTTGAAAAACAATTTCATCTTACAATCCATATATCTGCTATAAAAAAAAATCACTGCAACTAATGCACAAGTAGACAAATTCTGAACATGATCCGTTCAAGTATTTTGTTCAACACCTTTACTTTAACTTACAATCCTGCCTGTAAATACTGAGTATAACTGCAACATTTCAGATTCATAGAAATATATTTTAGTGTCATGTGCATGTTGTTGTTTTTTTTAAATAAAAGATGAGGAAAAAAAAATGAGAAGTCTCCATTCCTCTGAAGACCACTCAATCCACTTTGGGAGTTACAAAACAAAAAAGAATGTTCAGGGGCAAAGACAATTAAGGCATGCTTGCTGTGGAACATGAACAATTTCAATAGTGCTTTACTGTGAACATGACTATCTATTCTCTGTCCTTAACTTCCAAACATATTTATGTCCCTGGTAAATAAGGATACCATACTGAATTTGATGTGCATTAGATCAAAGATGCTTCCAAAAACCACTCCCTGATATCATTCATTTGCAACCTTGACCTTTGTCCTTGACTTTCATCTGAACTGCATTATCATTTTGACTTGAAAGAGACCAGATGATACAGTGTTATTTTTCTACTATGCCATCGTCTGACGTTGACTTTTGACCTCTGACCTTGAATGCCACTAAAAGGTCTTATCAATATTTACTATGCCCTGGACTTCCCTTGGAAAAAATCTACCATCTTGTTAAGTTCATTTCCTTTGCCTGCTTTAGCAGCTGAGGAAACGCTAACATACAAAATCCATCATGGAAGCAATACAGACAGCTGAGACGGGTAATTAATACAGACAGCCGAGACGGGTAATTACTTTAGCTCGCTTTGTTCAGAAACACACATCAAAAATTGTATAGGGCACTCCCGATTAATATCATACACTGGTGTTCCATTTGAATAACAGCTTGCATATATTAAAGGATAAAATAAAACGTAACGCCGACAAGAATAACAAAGGTCTTCCACAAGGTATCCAATCACTACAATCACTTAAGACTGTGGGGAAAACAGCCATCCAGAGGATCCATAAACTCTTCCCCTTGCAGCGAACTTTCCACACCCAAACTAACGAAAGCAAATGCTGTTGGAAACACACACACAAACATGCAAAGGAAGAAAAGAAGGGTCACCTTGTGGTACTGCTCCTGTAAAGCTTGTTGAGCTCCCTCTGAGCCCGAGCCTATGGCTTTGGCATCATACTGTATGAAGGTCCCTGAGGGATCCATGTGAAACCTGCAATCACATACCCAGAATTACGACCCATCTCTCACTGGCTTTGTCTCACAATTCCACTAAAACATGCAAGTTGCTGAGTTTGCATGAACTTTGAAGAGTGTGGTGGATTCTTGTTTTTTTGTCTCCGTTTTATATCATTCCAGTCCACGTAATTTGTCCCCTCTCTCTGTTGCTGCAGTCTTAAAATTATTCCTCAGTCAATTTGTGATTTCATCTTCTCTCACTGCCAATATAATTTATTACCTGTTCCAACAAGAATGCCCATAACTCAATATTCTAACCACTTGTGATATTTTTTTTACATGTATGCATTTTATGAAAACTTTAAAGAACGCAAAGAAAACACACCACTTGCAAAACCTTTTATGTGTCCCTTTTACGAAAACAGAGTGCAAAGAAAACAAACCACTGTGATATTTTCATGTGTGCATTTTACGAAAACTTGAAGGAATGCAAAGAAAACAGAGCAGCTTTTTCAGCAATGGACCTCATGTAGTCACAGTTTCCTGAACTTTGCACAACACTCAAATGATATCAAAACCACAGTCCACACAACTACTGGGCTGTATGATGCCACACTGTATTGTATTGTACTCCAAGCGACTGCTTTTCCTCTTCTATCATCAGTATATATGTTGTTGTTGTTTTTTAATGGAAAGCAGAGAAAAGAGGCATGAGGCATCACAACTGAAACATCAGCAAAAATGTGCCAACAACCATCAAACCCTCTTTAAAGAAATAAAGACAAATGACAAACACACCAGACCGACATCATCAGAGGTCTACATAAATCAAAATGACAAACTCTCCAAGCAGACATCCCCAAACAAACCTAGACACATCACAAATACACCAGATATGCGTCATCAAAGAGGTCAGTCTCGACAAATGACAGGTATTCCACTTGAACATCAACAAAGACATGCTATAACATGCGAATGCTTCTGACAGACATTAGCAAAGAAGTGCAGACAGATGACAAATAGAAGCCTCACAGTCTGGGTCCATTGTTGTCCACCCCAGCAATCAACAGGGCCACACCAAAAGGCCGACTCTGTAGAAAGAGTTTTTTTAAAAAAAGGTCAATACATAGGATATTCCTGCTCTCACATTCACACATGCACACCCCAAAGACACCCCAAACAATCACTGCTTGACCCTCTCAATATCAAGCCAGATACACTCATACAATGGCATTCTTTTTTAAAATGACATTAAAAAATATGCTTCTTTTTTTTTTAATTACGGACACAAAAACATTTCATACGATAATGAATTACACAGTCTGACTGTTGACTTAACATCTTAAAAAAAAAAAAGATGTAGAAAGGTATGTACAAACAAAGTTGGATCTGAAAACAAAGTTAACTTTAAATAACGTTTCTCTTTGGTGTAACCATGGTGGAAACAGACTTGAAAAGTCTCGGTATATTAAATCATATCATTTTGATCGGGAAAATGTGCATTAGCATATATAAGAAACTAAAGCTCAGACACCATTACTCATTCTGTTTGAATACAATATACAGAACAGAAACGTTTTTTAGACAATGTTAGGAAGAGGGACAGGTTGGTTGGGAGACAGGAGGGGAGCGGGGATAGGGAGAAACATAGGAGAGACGGGACCGGGTCAGGGGGAGTGCGAGGGAGTAAAAGGATTTCCTCGAACGCAAGCCAAACCAAAACAAAGCCAAAGTGAAAACACAAAAAAGGCTGCCTATTACAAACATAGGACACCCTGTAAAAAAAAAAATTTTTTTAAAGTGGAAAGGGGGGAGGGGGGGGGGGGGGGGGGGGGGGGGGGGAGAAAGGAGAGAAAAAAAGGAATAGGAAAAGAAAAAAAGAAAGTAGCAAAAGGCACGAAAAGGATGGTGGGATCTTTAAGTACACTGCTGGTGTATTTTTTTTTTTTTTTCGGCTTGAGGAAATATTGGTAGAGCCTACTAATTGCTAATATGTTCACATATTCATGTTTCTTGGTGCATGTTCAATGTGATGGGTTAGAATTGGAAAAAAAACAAAAAACAAAACAAAAAAAAACCTCCTAGGCAATGTAAAACCCCAGAAGTGTCGACAATCTTTAAGTTTGCCCTTTTTCGGATGGATACCTAGGATCACTACTTGGACAGTGTTCAATTCGGAAATGAATTGCCTGTTTGAAATAAAATAAAAATGCCTGTTAAAAAAAAAATATAATATATATATATAAAATTCCGTGCGATTAACGCATTTCATTGTGCGCATTTTCTTTTAACTAATTTTACGTTTCCTGACAGAGGCTAACCTGATTTACGTCATGATTTTTGTCGTGCTTTTTCTGTTGGTGAAAATAACTTGCTTGTCTTGTTGGAAAAAAAAAAAAAAAAAAAAAAAATCTTTAAAAATTACCAACTGGAAGAAAATCTCAGATAGCTGCAGTTTCTTTCTTCTCCCTCCCCCATTGCTATGTGACGTTTCCATGATTACTGTGCCACACTAAAACATTTCACAAGCATTGTCCAGAGACTTTTTTTGTTTTCTGTTCTTTGGCAATCTCCTCAGAAGCAAAGGGATCAGCTTAATTACCAACATTATAGTCAGTGTCATCACCTGGAATGACTTGAACACTTTCTGCCACACAAGAAAAAATACCAGGGACCCCAGTTGCTTGTCACACTGCAATAGAACTTGGAAGGACTTTAAGAAGAACGCTGTATTCTACAAGGAGTTAGAACTGTTTATACTTAAATCAAGGTCCTAGATCCAAGGCCCCCTTTGCAGTGACATGGATTTCCACTCTCATGGACAGAATGGCTTTTCTTAACAGGAGCAAAATCTTGATGAAATCACAATGAAATGGTAAAAATGTAATAACAAAGTCCTCTTAAATCTTTATGAAATATCTTCAAAGACCCTGCATCTCAATTTTTCAAAGTTTTTCCCATCACATCATCTTCAACTCTTCTTCATGTCTACTGAATTCAGTGGCAATATAAAGCACAGTCTGTCTTGCTTTTAATGATGATCCATACTGATGTGCTACTGTAAGACACAACTTTCCCATCGATCCCAAATTCAATATCCATGAAACGCACACTTAACACTGGATTTGTCCTATACCACTTTCTGAATCCATGCTTTATAACATGAATCTTCTTGAAACCATTTCAGCTGTCCTGGAATGAGCAATTTCCTGGCATTTTCAACACACAGATTTCAAAACAGCGAATTCCGAGACAGCAGTTAAACAGAGTATTCTCCCTTGATCAGAATGGTTGAGTTCCTGAGTTATCTCCCTTGATCTTGTTATGTCTGCTTGAAATTGCCATCAAGGTGAATTGTATCACATCTTTTTTTCTTACTTTTAACTAAAACGTCAAAACAAAACAAACCAAAAACACAAACTACAAAACAAAACAGTTTTTTTCCAACTGACCCTGAAGCTGTAACAATGCATTTGTGTTGGAACAATAACACCACTCATTGAATTAACAGGATGTAAAAGGCCTTTTGTGGCGAGTTCAATACACAAGGACTTAAAAAAGGATCTGAATGGTCCCAACAAGCCCAGTATACTGACCATTGCTCCAGGGTCAGGGTCATCATCTCCAAAAGCCAGGGCAAGGTTAGACACTGCCTGTGTGACACTCTCCACACTCATGTTCTCATTGTATGTGAACCAGTGGTTCTGAAACAGTCCAACAGGTGGTCAGTCAGCATGCAGCAATGACAATATGTCCCAAAGGTTACTAGAAATACACAGAAGTATGTTATGGAGACTGAAAACAAGTTTGCATCACTACTTAAAACAGGCCACAGTACACATAAATACACAAAGATACAAAATAACACTTCTTTATTTAAAATATACAACAGGCAAATTAACTAAAACAGGTCAAAGTATACGTAAACACAAAAAGGTACAAAGTAACGCTTATCTATTTCAAGCCACAATATGCAGCAGACAACATTACCTAAACAGGCCAAAGAATAAGTACACAAATAAAAGATTTACATTAACACTCATTTCTTTCAAGACAAACATGCAACAGGCAAGTGAAATTTTGTCAAATATGTCTTTTCAGATGTTAAAAATAACTAGCATAAAACGCAAAAACAGTACTCCCCAGATGGCTGTCATTCTGCTGTCTAAACCCTTTTGGGCAGCCGAAAACGTGTCATAGTATTAGCTGTTGTACCTTTTCCTTTCTTTTCTTCTTTCTACTTGTCTTGATCTCTTCTTTCTTGAATGCATTTACTCTGGTTACTTTTGTGTAAAATGTTAAATGACAAAAATGTTATTTTGTAACTTGTTTTGTGTGTGTATTGTCATTTTGAGCCATCATATAAAAATGTATGATAAAGGCACAGATTTCTATTGGGTCGATCACATTGTGAACAGCAGAGTCTTACAAAACATGGAGCACAGGAAAAATGAAAACATTTCAAATCTCCATAAGAATTTTCTCTCACTGACATGCTTCTAAGTTTTGAAAAGTGTTCATCAAAACAAACACACACACACCCACAACCACACACTTGAGGAGAAGAGCTACATATTAACCACCTTACCCTAGCAAAGAAAATGACAATGCTGCATGTGTCTGTGAGACTCATTTCAAGCATCATTTATCATTATATAATATATTATCCAGACTTTGTTGCAAGAAGATACCTGTATAAAAATGAAAGCTAACATTGCAGCTGTTTATATGCTATATGTGAGTTTGGCTTGTTTCATGTTCCACCCTGCTCAACCCATTTGGGTGATGAAGTTTCCTGAAGTCAGACCACTGCACATAAATGGGAATGGCTGTGATTGGTCTGTGCAGTAGGCAAGACTAGTTTGTGTTGAGTTCAAAACTGGGAACAGTTCTTCTCAACAAAGATGCTGTAATGCGAGAAAGAGATCATGATCAACACCGATATCCTCTGACCTGATACTCATCTGGACCACTAAAGTGGTTAATGAAATGATAACAACCTTCTTCTAACATCATGTAATTTCCTGATTTCCCCCATCACTATGACTCAGTGTTAGCATCTTTTTCCATTCAGTTTGTCAACATACAGCTGAAATCAGCTCACTTTCCATTTCCTTCCAATTCAGCTTCTGTTTCAAATCATTCTACTGCTCCTGCCACACTTCACTGACAATTATCTGAGGTCCGCGATATGAGAAAACGACATCAGCGACTATGGAGCTGAGCATGCCGTAGCTGGCACTTCTGCATTAGTATGAAATCTGGAAGAGCGTTCTTCACAGTTCATAAAAACTGGCAAGCCTGGAAATGAATTCACTAGAACTCTAGCCATGAGTTTCAACACACTGCCCCTAGACTTGAATGAATGACAAGATAGCTTTTCTGGGTGGGGAGAAAAAAAAAAAAATTCTTTCTAATCCCTGAAATACAACAGCAGCTTTAGCACCACATGGCAGAACTAAATTATGAGTGGATCTCAGACAGAAACTTGTACATCAAAATAAAATAAAAAGATAAAGCAGACTCACCTGTGCTTCAACTCTGGCTCTGTCTATAAGCGTCCGGGAGTCAGCAATTAGTCCACTCATGGCGCACCCTGCAGAAATCAAATCATACCCAATATCTAAGTTTTCATCTGTCAGTTCAGTGGAGTCTCCCTCTTTTCATGATAAAATTTCACATCTGTTAAGTGCCCTTTGAGCAGCACTCCACACCAATCATCAGTTTACATAAAATAAAGATTTCATTTACCAACAAAATTACCAAACATTGTTATAATTACTGTAAGTACAATACAACCCTTTTTTTCAGTGGGTGGATTCAAGGGAATGGAGGCCTGGGAGACCTTGGTGTGTGTGTGTGTGTGTGTGTGTGTGTGTGTGTGTGTGTGTGTGTGTGTGTGTTCGCTTTGTCCGACTTACATGAGAATAAAAAGTCTGATTAATATCCCATTTCCTCATTATGTTCTTGAAATATGTTTAATTTTTATCCCTATTGAACTTACTAATCCAGCTTCATTCATTTGAATGTTGTTATCAATGCTCATGATCACAAAGAATACACTAGTCTTCATGTGTGTCAATGAGCACATATACTTCATAACATACCGCATGGAAACTGATAGAACTATAAAAGTACCCTGCACCTGGCTGCTGAAAAAATAATGGTTGAGGAATAAAGAGAAGGGGGAGGGAGGGAGGAATGGGAAGAGGATGCAGGAGGGGGAAGGACAGGGCAGGTGAAGGGGAAAGGAAACTTCGGAGTGAACTAGACAAGACCTAAGAAGCATTCCTAATTCTAGACTGCTTTCGTTTTGTGTTTTCTGGAGTTTCATTAACTTTTACTGTTTCGAGGTAGTTTATTTGCAAGCTTAGTACAATAGTAGCTTTGGTTATGCTTTGGAAGGAATAACACAGACTGAAACATTCTCACTTCTGGACTGGTTTTATTTTGTGTTTTCTCAAATTTAAATAACTTTCACATATTTCAGGACACTTTCTTTGCAAACTTGCTAACGCTGGTTGTTTTTCACATTATACTTTACAAATTTACAAAATACATATTTGCAAATAACAACACATCATACCTACAAGCTCTAAAAGAAGAACAGTCCATAAAATTTCACAAATTTAAAGTCAGCTGCAGCTTCAAATCCTCCACTGAATACAACAGTAACACACAGAAAAAATAATTTTGACATCATATCAAACTTATTAGCACAAGCACTGAATTTCAGTCTTGGGGAAATTCCCAGATCACACACAACTATCTGCTTCTTTGAAAAACTCATCAAGATCAGTGATAACTGTTCTTGAAAACTAAATCAAAGCAGAAAGACTATAGATATAAGAAATGCACCAAAAAACATAATTCAAACACGTTGGCATAAAAATCACCATATATTTCACATGTTACATTGTTTTCCATCCACAACATGTCATACAATCATAAACCATGTTTTAAAAAAAAAAGTAAAGTTGCAAGTGCAGTCTCACCAATGTGTTTGTCCACTTCCATGATCTTCTCAATGCTAGTAGGCTCTATCAAAGGAGAGGTCACTCTTTTCTCAACAGCCAAAACCACCCTTCGTTGGTTTGAATACCAATGGCAGTGGAACCCAACTGTGCATTGGAAGAATAAATGAGCGCGCACACACACACACACACACACACACACACACACTGAAAACATGTGCTTGACTTAAACACATTTGCATATGTTACAAACTTCCATATCACATGATGATTTCTAGAATTTTTTAGTCACACTCAACTGTCAATCCAGCAGTCAGCACATTACCAATCCACTATCAGATGAAGATGTGCTCTCCACTACAAACTAACAAAAACTCAGAAAAAAAAATCTTTCCTTTTCTTTCAAAGTTTGATGAAGAAAATAAAATCAAATAACACTTCATTTACAGTGGACAAAAAAAGACCTGCCCCCATCCTGTTGCAGTACTCGCCTTTCCTTTTTAACTATTCTATCAAACTTAGAGCTTGCACATGAATCATGCACAACATATATACACATGGTTAAACAAACACAGACACCCCAACAATCTGTAATATAGGTGATCAGTGAAAACAAAACACATAATCTGAGTATGAACAATCTCATACAATAAACTTTAGAGTTGTGCAATAAATCTGTGTCTATTGCGACGGACACACACACAAACACAAACACACACACATGTACACACATAATCTCTCACACACACACACACACACACACACACGAAACACACTAACTGCTCTACAATACAGTACCTTGATTGCTTCAATAGCATATTCCACTTGAAAAAGGCGTCCTTCAGGGGAAAAAGTGTTAACACCTCTGTCATACTCTGAGCGTGTCAAAACATGATGAATTTCTGCTCTAGAGAGTCTGCAAACAAACACAGAAAAGAGACAATCAATATCTTCAACACCTGCAGAAAACAAATACACAAAACTTTAACTAGTTCTGGTCAAAAAACAAAACAAAAAAGCTGAGAACAATGTTTGGAAATCAATTTAAAAAACAACAACTGTGTGTGAAGGGGGGGGGGGGGGGGGAGACAAAGGCAAAGATGATAGCTTTATAAACCTGCTACAGTACATCATTACCAAGGACTGAATTTCAGAACCCGAATTGTCCACTTTTGCCGTCATGCTGCAAATTAAATTCACAGCATTTCAGTCCTTGACTCAAACACGATGCAACTCGGTCTTCTGTGACCACCTCCAGACATCGCCTGAACACCCCTGGAAACACACTGGCCAATCATAAGGCTTTTTGCCTATAGACTTATAAACTGAAAACTTGGGTTTAATCCCAAGCTGAGGTCGTCAGCCGAGCACCAAGAAAAATCAAGTCTTTAAATAAACAAAAATTACAACATGCATGGACACTACAACATAAGTCTCTGAAGCACTTATCGTCAAACACAAAACTAGAGAATTATCATCTCATTTGCTTCCTTTCTGTTTCTTTTGTATGTTTTAGCACCCATTGCCATCATATTGTCTTCATTGTCATCACGCACGTTTAGAAATAAAGACGATTCAAAAGACAAAGAGTGTTCCCACTTATTTATGAAGACAATATAGGACAATCATGGCAACCATCAAGTGCCCAGCACCCGACTGCGATGCTGAATGGCCGACGGCCATGCCGACTGACGTCCTTACCCGCCTTCTGGACATTCACAGTGCCACAGCCCATGCAGCTCATGCGCACGTGCCTGCTCCAGCTACGGCGGCCAAGGCAGAAAAGGTTCGGCGTCCCACGGTGTCAGCAGCGGGTACCAGCGAAGAGTGGGCGTATTTCGTCCGAAGATGGACAGACTACAAACAGGCCACCCACCTCAAAGGGTCGGACATTGTGTTCCAACTGTTGGAGTGCTGTGATGAGGAACTGCGCAAAGACCTCACGCGGACCTTCGGTGCTCTGGCCTCCAGTGACGAGGAGACCATTCTGACGAACATGAAGACGCTTGCAGTGCGCCAGGAGAACATCATGGTCGCACGTGTCCAGTTACAACAGATGCGGCAGGACAGAGATGAGCCTATCAGAGGCTTCGCTGCTCGACTTAGAGGGCAAGCAGGAGTCTGTAGCTTCAACATTAAATGCCCATCTGATACATGCGGTGCAAGCGTCGACTACAGTGATATCATGGTTCGGGACGTCCTCATCAGGGGCCTTAACGATGAAGAAATCCGGCTAGACATCCTGGGTGAATCACGACAAGACATGTCACTGGAGGATGCGCTTCGCTATGTTGAGGCCAAGGAAAGTGGCAAGAGATCCGCCAGCCGCCTCGTTGGAGGCAGCTCGTCCATCGTCGCTGCGTCAAGCTCCTACAAGCGTCCGGACAAACTCCGTGCGGAGGGAGGCAGAAATCCGACCTCGTCGACCACATGTAGCTATTGTGGCAGATCGGGGCATAAAGCAAGCAGGCAAGAGCGCATGAAAAGCTGTCCAGCGTACGGGAAACAGTGCACCAAGTGCGGGACCGCCAACCACTTTGCAAACGTCTGTAGGAAAACATCACAGCACAATGCCAACCCTGCCCAATCTCCCTCACCTAACGCCGTGGACGACACTTCTGCCACCTTTGACAGCCTGTGCAGTTCTGAGGAAGCGACTCCAATGTCTAATGCTGACTCCATCAGCTTAGACCACCATGTGTACAACGAATTCTGTGAGGCATGGGAGAAACGAGCTTCTGACCTCAGCCTTTCGTTGACCTCGCCATCCACGCTGTGCCCTCAGACATCCAGTCCCTTGGCTTCCCCACGCCCCTCTCTGCCCCCACCCGTCCTGTCACCTTCCCAGCCATGGCAGACACTGGATGCCAGTCATGCCTGGCTGGCATGGCACTTCTCAGTAAGATGGGCCTCGATCGCCGGCACCTCCTGCCCGTCAAGATGAAGATGACGGCATGTAATCATGAGACTATAAACATTGTTGGAGCCCTCGCCCTCCGGATCTCGGGAACATCCACGTCTAACACAGAGCTGGAAACTCACCAGATGGTATACTTTACCACTGTCACTGACCGGATGTTTCTAAGCAAACAGGCATGCATTGCACTTGGGATGATTCCACCCAGCTTCCCACCATCGGCGAGACAAGTGCCGCCAGCAGTACCGAGGACGCTCCACCCACTGACACACAGACATCCCCATGCACGTGCCCCCGACGCCAACCACCACCACCACCCCCAACGTCCCTCCCATTCCCTGCTACAGAAGAGAACAGGGAACGTTTGGAGAAGTGGCTGCTGGACTTTTACAGCTCCAGCTCTTTCAATGTGTGTGAACACCAACCACTCCCAAAGATGTCCGGTCCGCCTATACGCCTCATGGTTGACCCTGACGGCAACCCCGTCGCCCACCACACCCCTATCCCAGTCCCCGTCCACTGGCAGGACGACGTCAAGGCTGGCCTCGATCAAGATGTCAGTCTAGGTGTCATTGAGCCGGTCCCGATTGGCACCCCGGTCACTTGGTGTCACAAGATGGTCATCTGCCCAAAGAAGTCAGGGAAGCCCCGGCGCACGGTGGACTTGCAGCCCTTGAACCGACACGCCACACGGGAGACACATCACACCCAGTCACCCTTCCACCAGGCTCGCAAGGTGCCACACCACACGAAGAAGACCGTGTTTGACGCTTGGAACGGATATCATAGTATCGCCCTAGATGAGACGGATAGACACCTGACAACATTCATTACCCCATGGGTCGCTACCGCTACCTTGTCGCCCCCCAGGGATACATCTCATCTGGAGACGGATATAGCCGCCGCTTTGACGAGATTGTCGCCGACTTTCCCCAGAAGACCAAATGTGTGGATGACACCCTCATGTGGTCCAACACCATCGAAGACTCGTTCTTCCAAGCCGTGAGGTGGCTCGACATCTGTGGTAACAACGGCATCATCCTCAACCCCTCCAAATTCCAGTTCGGCAAGGACACGGTCGAATTTGCTGGGTTTGAGATCACACCCACCACTGTGCGCCCTTGTGCACGCTACCTCGAGGCCATCCAACCCTTCCCGACCCCACAGAATATCACGGACGTAAGGAGCTGGTTCGGCTTGGTAAACCAGGTGTCATACACCTTCGCGGCGGCTGAGCGAATGCTGCCGTTCCGAGAACTTCTCAAGACGGGCACTCGATTCCACTGGACAGACGAGCTTGACCGCCTCTTCAACGAGACGAAGGCGCTGATCGTCGGCGAAATCCACCATGGGGTGGAGATCTTCGACAAGTCCAGACCTACCTGCCTCGCCACAGACTGGAGCAAGGAGGGCGTTGGATTCTGGCTCTTTCAGAAACACTGCCCTGCCTCTCCTCCAGACCTTTCTGCTGCAAGACAGGATGGCGTATCACTTTGGTGGGAAGCCGATTCACCTCGGGGGCTGAATCCCGGTACGCACCCATTGAAGGCGAAGCTCTAGCTGTCATTGACGCCCTTGACAAAGCCCGTCACTATACCCTGGGCTGCTCTGACCTCATCATCGCCGTGGACCACAAACCCCTGCTGAAGACATTCGGCGACCGCTGCCTTGATGACATTCCCAACCCCGTCTTCGCAATCTCAAGGAAAAATCACTCCGATACCGCTTCCGTGTCGTCCACATCCCCGGCCTACGTCACGCTGCGGCAGACGCTGTCTCCCGCAAACCTGTAGGCAAGCCCGCCACTCTGGCACTTCCTGACGACGTAGCATCCATGGCCCCCACCGCTGACCCCCCCACCCACTGGACTGCCACAGTCTTTCCTGTCCGCCATACGCACCGTCAGCAGGATGGCACCCTTCAAGTCTGTACGCAGACTGGCTCGGAACCAGTGGAGGTGATCAAATCAGTGACCTGGGATGACATCCGCCTCACCACAGTCAGCGACCCCACCATGACCCGCCCTGAGTAACACCATCGAAGATGGCTTCCCGGAAGACAGAACCTTGCTAGCCCCTGACCTCCGCCCATACCACCAATTCCGTGACTTCCTCACCACTTTTGATGGAGTCATACTCTACAACGATCGTGTGGTCATACCCCCATCACTTCGAGACCGCGTCCTCCAGTGTCTTCACTCGGCGCACCAGGGAGTCACACAGATGTGCTCTCGAGCGGAGTCATCCTTCTTCTGGCCCAGAATGACCCCGGCCATCACAGACATGCGAGCCCAATGCCAGTCCTGCAACCGCATGGCACCCTCTCAGCCCAGCGCACCCCCAACACCACCGATGAACCCGGCGTAACCATTCCAGTGCATCGCGGCTGATTACTTTCATTACCGTGGCCACAACTACCTTGTGGCTGTTGACAGATACAGTAACTGGCCGATCGTAGAGGAGGCTGCACACGGTGCTACTGGGCTAGTCGCTGCCCTGCGCCGGATCTTTGTCACATACGGGATCAGCGATGAACTAACTTCCGATGGCGGACCCGAGTTCACCTCCCTCACCACAAAAACATTTCTAAAGAATTGGGGCGTCAACCACTGGCTCTCATCAGTTGCCTTTCCCCATGCCAACTGCCGTGCTGAAGTTGGAGTCAAGACTGTCAAACGCCTCATCACGGACAACACTGGCGCGCAGGGGTCCCTGGACACTGACAAGTTTCAACGCGCAATGCTCCAATACAGAAACACACCTGACCGGGACACTCGCCTCTCCCCGGCCATGTGCATTTTTGGACGCCCCATTCGAGACTTCATCCCCATTCACCCGGGAAATACCAGCCTCACACTACTTGGCGGGAGACACTCATGTCCCGCGAGGAGGCGCTGAGAAACAGACACATGTGTGCAGCGAGCGCCTGTCAGAACACACCCGCATTCTCACACCATTGGCTGTCGGTGACTGCGTCCGCATCCAAAACCAAACTGGACCTCATCCGACCAAATGGGACAAGACAGGCATGGTCATCGAGGTGCGCCAGTTCGACCAGTATGTCGTGCGTGTTGATGGCTCTGGTCGCGTCACCCTCCGCAACAGGAAGTTTCTACGGAAATACACACCGGTCATCCACGGACGCCCATCCTGATGGCCCCAGGCCACACACCCACACTGCCTACGGCCCGCACAGAGCCCACAGCCGCCATTGTTCCTCTGCCCAGGCCGCCCCCTCAGCCGGGTCCATCACTCCCGACTGGCTCCCCACACCCACCAATCATGAACCCACAGCCGCCAGCCCTTGTTCCCTCACCCCCACCACAGCCGCCCATCACGTCAGACCCGCGTCCAGGTCCCGCAGCTGAGGCGACACATCCCACTTCGAGGGCTACGGTCGTCAGCGTCCCAAGAGCTGTACGCGCCCTGATGCCGCACAACGCCCCTGGCCTGAAGGAGCAAGCTGTCGCCCCTGGTGCAGACCCCTCCCCTGGCCGTCCCCGGCGCTCAACCAGAGAGACATGTCACGCTGCTGAATGACACTCTTTTCATTTATAGTATACTCGTTATAGTCACCCCTTTATATTTCATTTATGCTATCCAGCTTTCAAAAATTTCTTTTTCAGAAGCAAGAGGCCAACTATACTTTTCGAACTCTTATCTTTTGACTCAGCTAGAGTCCATGAACTTTTTGATTCAGTCTTTTCGTGTCACTCCAAAGACTTGGGGGGGCGTAGAGAATTATCATCTCATTTGCTTCCTTTCTGTTTCTTTTGTATGTTTTAGCACCCATTGCCATCATATTGTCTTCATTGTCATCACGCACGTTTAAGAAATAAAGACGATTCAAAAGACAAAGAGTGTTCCCACTTATTTAAAAACGGCTGAATAGTGCATTCCTCTGAGTATTAATGTATGTGATGTATATATGCACTTTCCATTAAGACTCACCACTATTACAATCTCGAATAGCACATCAGTAGTGGATTTATGCTGAGGTTCAGACTGATTTGAGATACCAGAGGTCAAATGACCTGTTGCTGGTGAAAATGACTTTTTTTTTTTATTTACTCATATAAATAAAATTTTCCTTATTCATATTTTCTCATTAGCAGGAGGTGGGGCAGCAGAAGGGGAGAGGTCGGGGGGGGGGGGGGGGGGGGGGGTGAGGAGAGGGGTGCTGCTGAACAACCATTGCAAAAACTGAAAGTGGTATCAAAGACAATTACCTCACATGCAGAGAAGGATAACAGAAGTGGTGCAATACTTATAGAAGTGGAGTTTGGAAGGTGATGGTGGGAGGGGACCTGCCATTTAAAGTCAACCTCTCCTGAAATGGACAATGGCACTGCACTGAAAACAAAGCTTTTCTTTATCCAAAGAGTTCATTTCATAAGAAAAAGAAGAAACGTGAAGAATTTCAGGTCCCTTCAGCCCATGACTCTCTAAACCTTTGCAAACTGGCATCATAGTTGATGCTGCATTAGACCAGACATCTTCACCTTACAACAGAGATAAGAGCATCCATAGCTGAAACTGAAGAATGAAATTCAGAAAGCGCACCTACCTAACTGATTCTGTGTATGTATACATATATGCGTGTGTGTGTGTGTGTGTTGTGTGTGTGTGTGTGTGTGTGTGTGTGTGTGTGTTCTTCTTCTTCCTAAAGGACTGGTTCACTCAAAAACGAATTGGTCACCAGCGCGCATGTTAAGAAGTAAAATAAAATAAAGTGCGACCCAGCCTGTTGGCCTTTGGAGCAAGACTTGGCAACAAGGGGTCGCACACAATATTCAAAAAGTTAAAAGCAATGGTCAGATTCAGGCCCAGGTAACCATAAAATATCTGGGGAAGTTAAAATAGAAAAGTCGTCAATATGCAGATCTCAAGACTGTCGTATCAATTTGATTTTTAAATGAGACTGCATTTGTGGCAATTTTGATGGCACCCAGCAGCGAGTTCCACAGCCATACAGAACTAGGATAAAATGAATGTAAGTGGCTGTCAACATTTGATATATGTGTGTGTGTGTGTGTGTGTGTGTGTGTGTGTGTGTGTGTGTGTGTGTGAATTGAATTACTGAATGCATGAGATCAACTTTGAAATTCTATAATTTCTTTTCTGAATTGAATCAGTGAACTTAAAAAAGAAATGACAGCTTGACATTATGAATGGTGGTGGGGTGGACTGGGGTGGTAGTGGTAGCATCTCAACACATGATTTGGCTCCATGTTTTCCCCTAAGAGAAGGCAATCTGTGACTATCAATGGCTTTTGGATATGTTTATCCCATATGAAGAGACAATCTAGGACTGGCAGAAGCTTTTTGAGTCTTTCGTTGAACTTTTTTCCGTCAAAAAATTATCTTCTCTTGGGGGGGGGGGGGGGGGGGGGGGGGGGTTACATTAGCTACGGCTAGGAGCAGGGTTTTAGTTGTTACCAAAACTTGTCCTCCTGTGAAGTGTTAAAAGCACGCTTGGTATGTAAAGTGGCACGAAACCTCTTCAAGGGCAATTCAGCGTCCTCTAGTTCCTAAAACTAATACATACATCATTACACTTACATTCAGTTTGAAGATTCACTGCTTCAATTGTTTACATGATCAGTAAAACTGGCCAAGTGCGAATGTAAACTTCCATCAATCGGTGAGCCGCCAAGTCTACTTAAAACTAATGACCACAGTGCATAATAATTCTCTTAATTCACAGCTAGTGTCATTCTTCAGTTTCAATTTTGTTCTACGCTTGCACGATGATTTCCGA
This sequence comes from Conus ventricosus, assembly GCA_018398815.1. Taxonomy (NCBI): domain Eukaryota; kingdom Metazoa; phylum Mollusca; class Gastropoda; order Neogastropoda; family Conidae; genus Conus; species Conus ventricosus. The sequence continues at coordinate 37,318,080 of CM031604.1, read as the reverse complement.
CAAAAAAATTACCTGCACGTAGTTAAATTTCTCAGTCGACAAATCAAATCGTCGGCTTCGTCCGCATGACACAGCGTGAAAGTTTACTAATGGCGGCTTCCGCACTTACCTACAGTCTTCCTTTAGAGAGTATACGCGCAGCAGTTTCTCCAATGAACACTATGCTCTGCACACTAAGAGTGTAAAACAATTCACCAACAACCAAACACTGACGAAACAGCAATACTTCTAATAAACCTATATTGACAGATTGGTTAGCACCAATGCTTAACCCATTAGATTTGATGTGAAAAATGTAAAATTACACAAACAATGCCACCAATAAAATAAATGTAAAATCGATGGTTATGAACTGAAGTACAAGTTACAAAGTAAGAAAAAGACTTTTAGACTTGAGATTTTTATTTTTAATCCTAAAATAGGGGCTACTAAGAGATCAGGGATGACTGCACATCACACTGAATCGAAAATGAAAATCAAGACCATGTTGACACCACTTTTAAATCCTAGTCAAACCCGTTCTGCAAGGGGGGGGGGGGGGGGGGGGGGGGGGGGGGGGGGCAGAAATGATTAACCAAAGAAATCATGGGCTTAACTATGAATTATGAAAAAAAAATTAATTACTTCAAATGCCAAGAAAATGGACGAGCAAGAGCTGGCATGATCAAATCTTAGAAATTCTGCACATGCTAAAACAGAATAACTGAGCTGCAAGACGCAGGAACAAACATTACAACATGTGTTTGTTTCTTTGTTTGGCAGCACAGTAATTCTGGGTTGTTTTTTTTTATCTTTGTTTCAACATTTCCGCCTGAAGTGACCCCCTTTGAAACCACTAACTTCTGCACGATTGTTATGATGACAAATCCACAGGCGACCTGTTTACAGTAATTGAATAAATAACTATAGAGGACATTCTATAACACTGATTGGGAGGGGGTGGGGGGGTGGGATGGGAGGTTTCAAAACTGATTCATGTGCGGAAGGAGAAGATAATATAGCTTGAGACATATGGTGGTCGTATCACTTGCACTATATGCACTTTGTTCTTGTTATTGTTGTTGATGTTGTTATTGTTTCTCACAAAATTAAACTATTATTTTTTTTAATTACTTCATTCATAATATACATTAGTTTATACATTTCTTTTCAATCTATTTGGGTATTCATTCCTCTATTCATTCATATCTAGCAGCTTTAGCGTCCAGAAGATGTTTGATAGACTGACGTGTGCGCATTATGACACTCTAGATTGTTTTTCTATATAAGACAGAGCCCATAACAGGATCAGATCTGCATAGGATTTTTTCAAGCGCTTACTGAACATGCTATGAATTTCTCAGACTGACTCTGATGTGGCGTGAATCATTCTGGAGAGTTCCTAAAACTTCATGGGTAACCATGGACTGCAACAGTCACATGACCATATATCACAAGATTCCACAAGCTCGGCGACCTTTGACCATCAGATGTGCAAACGCTCAATCACTTGTATTCTTCCCTATAAGAACTGATAGGGATTTCAGTTTGTGCAGGACTTACATTGGATGATTATGAAGGATCCTAATTAGGCTTGTAGGAAAGGAATTGAATTGAACACACTCATGCTTTTGTCGATGAGTTATCCCCCTCTTTGACCATGTACGTCAATATGGCCACATACTACAATGACAGAAGTCTGCTATCGCTTCATTTTTGTTTTGTGCGGACTGCAGTACGATTAAAATGCATTTTAATTATAAAGCAAGTCACACCGAAGAGGAGAAAGCATGATCTTTCATTTTAGATTTGTCGTGACGTTCAACATGATGAAATAAACATGTAAAATTTGATTACGTTCGGCAGAATTGTATACACTTCATGGGAGTCGTCTTCGTAGTGTTGATAACGATCTTCCTGATGACAATGGAAAAAGATCATATATATATATATATATATATATATATATATATATAATATATATATATATATATATATATATATATCATCTGTCAATGATATTAAAAAGGAATGTTAAAACTCTACAAATTTGTTTCGAGCGTGTTGCGCTGTCATCATCCTGATGACAGCGCAACACGCTCGAAACAAATTTGTAGAGTTTTAACATTCCTTTTTAATATTTGTTTCGAGCGTGTTGCGCTGTCATCAGGATGATGACAGCGCAACACGCTCGAAACAAATTTGTAGAGTTTTAACATTCCTTTTTAATATCATTGACAAATGTTGCTCCCAAGGGGTCGAGCACTTTTAAAATCATTTTAGGCTTTTTGATTATATTCATCTATATATATATATATATATATATATATATATATATATTTATATATATATATATATATTATATATATATATGTGTGTGTGTGTGTGTGTGTGTGTGTGTGTGTGTGTGTGTGTGTGTATCTATATCTATCTATCTATCTATCTATCTATCTATCTATATATATATATATATTATATATATATATATATTTGTTAAAAGGTAAGGTTTAAACCTTATATATATATTTGTTAAAAGGTAAGTTTTAAACCTTACCTTTTAACAAATGTTGCTCCCAGTCCGGTTGAGCATTTTTTTTAAATCTCTGCTGGTATTTACTACCATTATATATATATATATATATATATATATATATATATATATATATATATATATATATATATATATATACGGAAATCAGTCCATCCATCCACTGATCCAAACGCTTCGATAGACCTTGGCAACCAAGTTTGATCTGGTGACCTGGCCGCCCTACGATATTTATGTATTGCTCACTGCGCCCTGCCGATGTTGAGTCTGCGACAGAATGAGCTAGATGGTGATCATGTACATGGGAACCGAAACGGTCGGCGTGAGAGTAATGCCACTGCTAAATTTTATGCGGATATGTAATAAATCGACAATGGAAGCTGTATAAGTTCTGCAAAAACACAACCAGGTGTTAGTTGTATGCAGCAGCCAGAGACAGTGCAGCAATAGACTGGTCGGCCATGCTGGCCACAAATACACTTGCCATCGATGTGGGGACAAAATGGACGATGTTTGGAAATCTGAATGGGAGGTAATCTGTGTAATAGTTCGCGTTCAGTGAGTGACCCCCGCCGTTTTCATTGGACAAATGCTGCTTGTGGGCCCAAAGCAATTTGGTCCTATCAGTCAGCCTAACAGTTCAAGGAAAGAAAACACCGAAAGGGTGCACCTATCATGCAGACGGTCGATGTCTCGTTTATCATTTAACCATCAGCTGTAAATCCTGCGCAGTGTGGTCTCAAAACTTAGTAGCTGTGATTTAACGTATATGGGCTGGTCTGCACGCAGTGACACATCCTTGATGAAACTGAAACTGAAACTGCAGCAGGCCTGGCGGCCATCCTAGATGACCGCAGGTTGTCATGGATCGAAATTGGAATTAAAGTATGAACTGTCTGGCAGTTGGCAGTCATACAATAGGCCACTGTGCAGTAGACTGTTGCTCTCTATGCGTTATACAGTAGGACGTCTCACAATAGGGCGGATACTGAAGACACAATGAGATCGAAGGATCTGTCGCATAGAGGCGAGGTTAACGTCTGATCAGCTGAAGACTCTTAAGGACAATGTATATATACAGACCAAAATCTGTACTTTTGGTGGCAGGTCTGGCTGCCACTGGCAGTCGTCTTGGTTCTTGATGGGAGCTGTCTTCTCTTATTTTCTCAGTTCTGGTTCTGTCTGAACTGGAGTTTACTTTGCAGTGTTGGTCGATCGACTGTAGGCATTGGTTTTCTTTGTCTCTTACCCCCCAAAAGCCTGTCTCCAGGGCCACCAGGCTGCCTTCTTCGTGCTCTGGTGGCGATGGTCCTGTGCTGCATGAGATCGCCTCAATGACGGAGCAGTGCCCCTCGAGAGAGATCTGTCACCTCTTCTTCGGCGCCCCCTGCTATGCCACCTGGCAGAGAGCGAATGTCGGTGCCCTCGAGAGAGATCTGTCACCTCTTCTTCGGCGCTCCCTGCTATGCACCTGGCAGAGAGCGAATGTCAAAGGATGCAATGATGATTTCGTTCTCGGGTCATACGCCCTCATCACTGCTACCAAAAGAACTGCAAGAGAACTTTCGTCCACACACACACACACACACACAACACACACAAAACCACACACACACACACTCAAACACACACACACACACACACACACACACACACACACACACACACACACACACACATGGGCCCGTGCACACACACACACACACACAACACACACACACACACACACACACACACACACACACACACACACACACACACGGACCGTGCCCATACATCCATACACACACACACACATGTGTACATTCACTATACCAAGATACAAAGATTTAAAAAAAAAGAAAAAGAAAAAGAGCACAACCAATGTTAGGTAGGTATCCAAGGTCTGACCAGCGTATTGAGCTAATGCGTAGGTCAGACATATGCTAAATCGTAGTCACGAGATCCTCTTATTAAATTCTCTCACTTACTTATTAATTCATTTACCATCAGCTTAAAATCATGCTCAGTGTGGACTAGTCCGCACGCTGGAGTTTACTTTGCAGTGTTGATGAAACTGAAACTTCGTCAAATGTTGCACACATTATCTGTATATATATTTACGAAAAGTTGCAGCCGAACCTATTTGAAGGGTAAGAAAAACCGAATCACGAAATGTAGATTTGTTTGCTTTTTGTCAATTGTATTAGACAATAACAACAATTCTTTTTTTCAAATTTGGAACTCTCGTTGTCGAATCATTTTCGTGTGGTTATTTTTTTTTTTTTTTTTTTTAGGTGTTCGGTTTGTTGGTTCGAGTGAAGTGATCACAACTCCGCAGAAAAAGTTTCATTAACATATATACTTTATTTGAAGTAAATACTCAACTGCATTTCTCCAAATTTGAATTGAAGCAGCATTGAAATATCATAAAAAGAATTAGGAACAACATTTGGACTGTTCAAAATAGAATTTCTTCCGCCAGGGCTGTCTCTATCGTCAGAAAGATTCCAAGATGGAGGCTGCAGGACAGGTTAGAGTTGTAGCAGACAGCATTGTCACGTTTACGTTATTCTGCTTTATGTCATGACCTATAAAGAATGAGTGATTACTGATGTTTTGTCAAACATTTTCTGTTTATGTTTTCCCTCTTGTGCATGGTATCTCATAAACAAACGGATATTTGTAAACTGTACGTTGAACAAGTGGGTTTCGGTTCTAATATGTTATGTTTTCATTATCGGCCGACAGAAGGTTCTGGGAAATCACCACTTGATGATTAGTCATCAAGTATTATTAGGAGTCTGAAGTATTATCCCAAGAGAATTATTGCCAGTTTGTCCAGGTATTGAATTTGGAGATCCATTTTGAGAAAATGGGTTGTTTTTGTCATTTATAAGATAAATCATAAGTTGTATTAAAACAGCCCCCTTAGGCCTAGCCGTAGTTCACTTGGTTTAAATATTGATTGACTGAAAATAAAAATATCAGTTGTTGGCGGCCTGTTGCCTCTTGACAGGTAATCTTGACGTCTGGGAAAACTGCAGAAGAGTATGTTGCAACATTATGTTTTTACAATTCATGTTCATGAACACATACAATGTTATTCTTAACCAGTGATACCGTGCATCAGACTGATCAGTCACGAGTTACTGTGCATTGTGAACATTATCATCAGACTTGCAAGAGTGCAGTCCAATGAGGAAAAAAAAAAAATTGGTTCAAATTGGTAACAGGAACACAGCCAAACTTTTTTTTTTTTTAGCAAATACAAATTCTTTCTCTTTTACTCTTTCTCTTTTGAGAAACATGCACGCATGCACGCACGCACGCACGCCCCACACACACCCACCCAACCCACACACACACACACACACACACACACACACACACACACACACACACACACACTCGCACGCACGCACACACACACACACACACACCACACACACACACACACACACACACACCACACACATGTAGTGTGCTCAGAGCATCTGAAGGTGTTATAGAGCATGAATTGTTTGCTGTCTAATGCATCAGCCCTTGAAACCTGATAGGGAAGCAATTTGTATGCAGTCTCCAACATTCCTTCGTGAACTAGGAAAAAGTGGAGTCTTTTGCCATTAGATGGAGCAGTCGCTTTCACAATGTATAAATTAGATTGGCCTCCCCACCCCTTCTCCCCCAGTGAAAAAAAACTTCTGCATGGTGCAAAATGACCAAAATCTGGGGTATCAAGGGGTTTATCACCTCTTTTTCAGTCCAGCCATGAAGAGGGCCATTTGTTGCTGTGTAGGATCTCTTTCACTGAAGCATTGTCTTGCTGATGAACAGCATCTCACTTCAGCAAGAAATTCATAGACTTGGGATGTCGGTGTCATCTTTTGGCATACCAAATAGGTGACAATCACTGGGCAGATTTTTACTGCTCTTTTTTTTTCTTTTTTTTTTTCCACTTGTCTCTTCCCGCTCCAATCCTCAAGTGCCAATTTTCAGTTTTGTTGAAATGATATGTTTTGGCGAATTCTTTACATTTCTCTAAATCTGTAAAGTAGAGGAAAAATGGGAGCCCTGATTTTTTATTGAAGTGTCATATATTGTGAGTATCACTATCGGCCACCCCAAAAAATTTAAAAAAACATTCAAGTTTGAACCTCCCTACCAACTTTTTTTTTTTTTTTGGGGGGGGGGGGGGGGTCGGGACAGGGGAGGGGGGGGGGGGTGTTTATGAGGTGTGGTGGAGGCATGTTCTTTAACATCACTTTTTTGTTGTAACTAGTGTTTTCGACTATGTCTCCATCCCTTTCCCTTCCACATGCTTCCCAATCCCTCCGCCTACCCACCCAGCCCCTCTAAAATTAATAAGTTGAAAAAGTAACATGCTGAAAAAAATAGGGTAGGCATGTATGATGTAAGCAAGATTTCATTCGTGTCGTTTCTTAATCTGTGGTGATAGCAGACACTTGTAATAGCCAACCTTCCATAATGTACAGTACGCCCTCTTTTTGTTCAACAGCCCTGATAATTATGGCCCCCGTCACTGTTGGCTGGCCTTTAAATAACAAGAACTGAATTGACCTTTACCTTTAGTCAAACGCATTGAGTTTTTAACAGCACATTCTGCAGGCAGTAGTCTAGTCTAGTGTGGTTGCAAAAAACGGAATTTAAAAAAAAAATTGCATTCTTTATTGCCAGGAAGGAAAGCTACAGAAGATCATGTGAAGATTACTCCCTCTAGTGGTTGGACTGACATGGCACCTTTGGCTTGCTGACAGAATTTCCTTTCTGTGTTGATGCAAAAATTTTAACCTGGTCCAGAAAACAGTATTAAATCAATTCCAGCTGGACCCTTAAGAGTACCAATGGTAAAAAAAAAATCTAGTAGTTTACAGCTTGTCGTCATCTGTGTTATACTTGCTAAAGATGGCCCTCCTCTTCATCTAAATCATACAGATCTGCCACCTCTCTCAGTTCAATGTCTCAAGCTGCATTGACATTTTCATACCCACTGTCTTGATGATCCAGTTCTTAAGAAAAAAAAAAATCACATTATACCTGTGGAAAGCAGCAATATGATATGCTATTCTAGCAAATTTCAGGGTTGGAACCTTAACTAAAGTTGAAAATTGCGTTGCCATTGTTGTTTTGTGTGCATATATGGAAAAGTTACAGCTTGTCAGATTCATATGATAGAGAGCTTAAAGGAAAGTTACTACTAGCATTAATTATGAGTCAGCTGAATTTCCTGGAAGGCAGGATGAAACTATTGTAAGAGAGAGTGTTTGTTTAGATGTTGGAACAGCTATTGACCAGTTAACATTTTTTTTATATTTAAAAAAGGAAAAAGTATTTGCATAAAGTGGTCATAATTTGACTTTAACTGTTTAAGGATTAACAAGTTTTGTTTTTTTTCTTTTTAGTATATCCTTTTCTGCTCCATTTTTTCCTCTGTAATTGTTGTCTTTGCATGGAGATCAGTAATAAATAAAACTTTTGGCTGTTTTTGTTTTAATTGCATTAAGATGTGAATTCAAAGCAGATTTTTTTGTTTGTTTCCATTTTTTTTTTTTTTTTTGCCTCATCTTCCATGCCAGCTCAGTGGCATTACCATCACCCGTTCATTCAGTTCCCTATCCACAGCCAAACCCCAAACTTGTCCTAGTGCAACCCAGGAAACAGCAGTCCACAGGGAGCAGGAATATCATCATGAGTGACTGCACTACTGCTGAGTCACTTCGACGGTGTATAGTGTCATGTTTTCTAAGTCAACATATGCAGGACATGGCTAGTAAGCCCCTACTGATGACAGTATATTACCTAATTGAGGAGCCAGTGTGAGCTTGCATTCTCTCCGGGAGGGCATCACCACATCACCCAACAACAGTCCCTGTGAACTTGCAGATATACCAGTGACCTCAACATGAGTCGACCAAAGACATACATATGAAGAAAAAAATCAAATTTAAGGTCGCTACGAGAGCAGGGTGTGAAGGGTCACAGAATATCAAAGACCCTTTTTTTTTCTTTTTCTTTTAAAAAAAAAACAAACCTTTTAATGCTGATAGTTGAGGATGGAAATGATAAAGGTGATGCTATAGAGTACCATTTTGGTCTTTGACTCAGCCCTGATGTGGCCCTTTACGGTCGGCTGGGCTATAAGCAACATTATCTTATCTGGTCTTTGACTAATGTGACTGAGCTGTACTCTTATGCATACGGTCATCTCCCAGCATCAACAAGGTTGCAATGTTGTTCAGGAAATATGAAACTCGGCTGTGTGATGGGAATCAAAGCCATGATCTCCCACTCCAGAATCTGCTGTGCTAAACACTGCACCATGGGCAGCTGGTTGACATATTGACATTTCTTTTGTGTGTATGTGTGTGTGTGTATGTGTGGTGTAATTTTCTGCTGGCTGTCTCAGCTTCATCTCCATGGTTATTCTCATAAATAATGAGAAGTTACAGTCACAGAGTTTTATGGCAATTAAACTGTCACAACTTTGCCTTTGGCTACTGATGTCATCATTTTATAGATACATTCTGCTCTTTGAATATTATCAATTTAATAGGTGTAAAGAGTAAAAATTCATGTTGCTCTCTCAATCTCCACCCCCTTCTTCTCTTCTACTACCCCCACACCATCCATTCCCACTTGTCCTTTCTCTCCACACACACACACACACACACACACACACACACACACACACACACACACACACTCGCGCACATACACACACATGCATGCACATACACGCACTTGCACACACTTGCACACAACCTTCCATCCACCTATCCACTGATCCCCTCCCCCGCAAGCCTTTCCACCCTCCATTATTGCCCTCCCCTCCACTCCATATTTCGTTTCCACATCCCCTTGATATTACTTATTACTTCCCTCACTTACCCTGCATTGTCACTTGCTGGATTCTACTCCTGTTGCACACCATAGAATGTCAGTTGCTTTTTCTGTAAAATACCCAGTTAGTATGTTGTTGTAATGACGATGATGGTGTGTGTGTGTGTGTGTGTGTTGTGTGTGTGTGTGTGTGTGTGTGTGTGTGTGTGTTGTGGACATGCTTCAAAGGAGTTTCCTTCTTATTTTACCTGAAAGAGTACTGCAGGACTTTCTTTGTAGACTTGCTTCAAAGGAATTTCTTTCTTATACCTGAAGAGTACTAACTTTCTCTCTTCTGTGCAACACTAATGAGAACTCTCTTTGTTCCAGGTTATGAGCTCTTTCAGTCCTTCGGTGCTGAAGGAACCAAGAGGATTTTTGAAGTTGATCAGTTTGTGAGTACATTTTTTTTTTTACAATTTTGATTTTCGTATTTTGCAAATTTTATGTTTTGCCTCCTTCTTCCTCCATTCTTTTGTATTCATAAGCAAGGATGGTGATGACTATGTGCAAAACATTTATTTTCAAAATTAAAAGGGTTCTCCAGGGTGCACAAGTCAAGTTCAAGACTGTACAGATCCTGAAGGCACCTTTGATCTGGATTGAAACCACGAATAGATAATAACACCAACATATGTAATGAGTACATCATTGTTTTTACAAATCAAAAAAGAAAAAAAAAGATGTGTTAGATATGACTTTGCTATAAATGTGTTTTGTCTTGTGACTCGTTTGTCCATGATTCTCTTGGCGGTTCGCAAACATTTATTTAAGATTTGTATAAATGCAGGGCCAATAATTCTCCAAAGTCAGACCTTTCATATTGACCTTGAATTTAGTTCATGGTAACATGGTTTAAAAGAAGAAAGTTTCAAAAGCTTTCAGGTCTGTGCCATCTGTGAGTTATGATCATAGATAAACAAAACAAAAAACAAAAACAAAAAGACATTGCATCCATCAGTATACAGCCACTAGAGATCCTAGTATGTGGAATGGTAATGAGTGAAAAAGCTGTATGCCACTGTACAGTATGTTGTAAATGGATTACAAAACCTGAGTACACACATTGTACACATACAGTTACTTTCAGCTACAGCTGGTAATTGAGTTCTTGCGGTGTTGACAGTTATATGCCTTGTGTTTTCCATCAAGGCTATATGTGGCCGGAAGAAAAAAAAAAGACATATAATTTCTTTATCAAATTTAGACAAAGTGATCGTGTGAGTAATCAAATAGAGCATTTGGTAGCAGAGCTGACGGTCATGAGTTTGAAGCACTCATGGGGTAAGATTGTTATGACTTTAAGCTAGAAACCCTCTCCCGGTCTCTGTGACCCAGCAGAAATGGGTATCTGATAAAGTAATAGTAGTTGAACTGGCGGAAGGAGGAGGATGGGCATTGCCTTCCATAGCGCCATGTCCCGAACACAACCACTAACAGTTCTTTGCCCTTTCAGCCATGAGGGTACAGTACTTTGACTTTTAAAACAGTTCTGGAAAAGCATGCATAAAATCCGAAATGCTGCTTTTTTTTTTTTTTTTTTTTTTTTTTTTTTTGGAGGGAGTGCGTGTGTGTTGGGGGAGAGGTGGGGGGTAGGGGGGGGGGGGGGGGGGGGGGTAATAGTAATTTTCATAGAAAAAGGACAAATCAAACACAGTTACTTCCCCTATATAGTGTACAAATGCATTGGTCAACATTTCTTTTTATTTTTTGTTTTCCTTGCTTGAAAAAAGAGTTACTTGGCATGTGTGTTTTTGTAACTCTGACCCCCAAAAAAACGTGCTACAGTCTTACATAGTTTCCTCCCATGTTTCATAGTCCAGCTCTTCTTTCAATATCGGGGATGGGGCATAGACATGATGTGTGTGTGTGTATGTGCATGCATGTGTGTGTGTGTGTGTGTGTGTGTGTGTGTGTGTGTGTGTGTGTGTGTGTGGGTGGGTGTGCATGCATGCGAGCGTGTGTGTGCGTGTGTGTGACAGGAAAAACGAGGATGGTAACAGCTTGCACTTGTTGTGCCAGTGTCATTTTGCCAGCCTACACAGCTGCTGTTGGCTGATGAGGTCGAGAGTTTTCATGGGGACTGCTATAGTATGGCTGTAGTTATATAGCATGCTTTCTGTGCCAGTTACAGAGTAACAAAGCATGCTTGAATACCTTTTGTACGGTCAATTGATTCTGCTCATGGGGGACCTTGTGACAATGTGGCTTGTACGAATAGGATAGGTAGGTCAGATGATGGGTTTTTTTTCGCTCCCAACTCTTTTGTGAAACGTTTTCTTACCTTAAACAGACGCATGCTGCATTCTGTTTGAGCTGTTTATCTCCATTTTGATCCTGACAAGTGCTTTTCCTGAAAGAATCTGGATTACGGAGGTATTTCTGTCGACTGCTGTGTAGGTCCTTGAGCACAACTTCTCTGTGCTTTGTTTTGCTTTCATGTTTTTGTCCAGAACATGAAAAAAATAAAGTTTTGTGTCAGTGGTAAAACTAGTGTCAGTTGAGTTGAGTTAAAATGATTTTTAATTGGCCATTAATGTTTTTTTTTTTGAAAATTACTGTTCGTATGACATTTTTTTTCCTTGTTTTAGTGTACTCACTGTAAACTAACTAACTCAGCTTCCTTTACATGTTTTTTGAGAGTTGATTTCAGTGAGGTGACAGTCCCGATACGAGATACAGCCCTTTATGTTTGGCTGAACTATAGAAGCAACATTCCCTTTCTCTCTCTCTTTCTCTCTCTCCTCTCTCTCTCTCTCTCTCCTCTCTCTCTCTCTCTCTCCTTTATGTAAGTCAGTGTTTTTGTCTTTATATTCATCTGCCAGCAGGTGCAGTTTCTAATGTGAATCAGGAACAAGGAAGTTCTTTACTCTCTTCTCTTTCCACTCCCTGCTGTATCCGATGGTCTGTTTGTGACGACATGGTAATGATATAATTCCTGTTTGTTTGTACATCTCTTGTGTAACAGTGTGAGCTGATGGGATCTCTCATGGCTCGTAACCCTCTCGAGTGTGTGCTGCTTTCCCAGCAGTTTTCTCCCTTGTCCCAGAATGCTAAGGACTGTTTGAAGAGGTGACAAGAAAATCTGTAAGCGTGGAAGAGTGGAAAATCTGTAAGCGTGGAAGAGTGGAAAATCTGTAAGCGTGGAAGAGTGGAAAATCTGTAAGCGTGGAAGAGTGGAAAGCAATTACAAGGAGAGGATGGGAGGGGACGGGAATGGAAGAACACAGATTTCAGATATAGTTCATTAAAATTCAAATAAATCATTCAAGTAGTGACTATGCATCTAGTGGTGACCAACTTCAGTACTTTAGGATGCATTTTTCATAATCTGGGGGAAAAAAGGAGCTTGGTTTTGTCCAGTTACAAATACATCTTGACCAGTTTTAGAAAATAACATCTGAAAAAAAGAAGAAGTGAATGTTGTGAAAGGTATCAGATCTCCTTGGTGTTGAACTTGACTTCGTTGGTACTGATGTTGGAAAAAAACAAAAACAAAAAAAAACCCACTCAATGTTTTCATTTTTTTTTTTAAATCATTTCGTGGATCAAGATTTTTATCCACAATTGTAGATTAACCAAATAAGATCATAGTTGTCAGCATTCTTGACCAGAATTGAATCTGTTTCTATTAAAAATGAAACACAGTATCGTCAAGGAAATGCGTTACTGCCAGTATTTCTTTCTAAAGTGTCATGTTCATAAATCAGTATTTACAAAGTTAAAAGCGGTTTTCTTAGCATATGTTTACTTTCAGGAAAGCAATTGCAGTTGTATAGTGTATGGAATTTGCTTATGTTTTCAAAAGACAGCGTTGTTGAAAGCATTATTATGGACAGAATTTTTTATTCCACAGGTGTAGAATTACTCTCACCAACAAAGATTATGAATACTTAAAACCTATACTTAAATGGGGATAGAAAAAGAAAAAGAAACACCCGAAGGTGCTGGGGAGGACCCAGAGAAGCACTGTCTTCACCCGCCTTTTGAGCAGTCCTGTACCACCCTTGGGAGGCCTGCGCTGCGTTGACGATGGCACAGGCACAGCGCAGGCCAAATACAGTGTAGAAAAAATAACAAAATAAAAAGATATAGAAAAAAGGCTACCTGATGATGCATCGTGGTCAGGCTAATCAGAGCATACTTGGTAATGTAGTATGCCTGGGCTAATGAACACAGCAGACAAAAAAGAAATATATATGTAGCCACATATGAGAGATACTGATTTGTAAATTTGTGCAAAGTTTTACTGTAAATAATATATAGGAGACACTAATTTGAGCAAGATTTCAATGTAATTGATATGCAGATATCTTGCTGCTCCTGAAACGGACTCTTAGTTTTTTTGATGTTTCAGATAGGAAAACATTAACAGCTGTTAACAACATACCATAATGAAATTTGTGATGTTGCCATTTGGGTTTTGTCCTCTCTCTCTGTCTCTGTCTCTGTCTCTCTCTCTCTCTCTCTCTCTCACGCATGCACACACACTCACACACACACACACACGTACACACACACATGCACGCACGCACGCAATATCTCTCTTTCTCTCTGTCTGCCTGTCTCTCAGATCTCTGGTTCTAAGCTGTTCTTATAAGAAAAGCCATTTTAGTTTTACATTTATGGTAAGCTGCAATACATTTACAGCAAATAAGGTCATCTCATTTCAATTTGTTAGTTATTACTCCCAAGAAATTTTAGGGTAAACCGATCTGTATTATTTTACCTGGGGTTAGTATGACTATAATTATCATAATATCGAGAGATTGCTGAAATTTCAGAAGTTCTGCATTACAGTTTTCATCATCACAAAAAAAAGCAATTTTCATGAGAAAAGAGTAATTGTACACCATCAGCGTGTTTTCACATTGTATTGTTATTCATAACTGCATGATTTTCACCTTGAATTACTTCACCAGAAAGAAATTTTAAGACTAATTGAGTAATTCTTAGTGAGTCTGCCAGAAACAAGGACAAACAAGTTGCAAGACAGAACACAAGACGTTTCAACCTCTTAGGTTTTCTTCAAGCAAGATGAATAACGTTCAGGACAATGAAAACGAAAACCTTCACCAGAAAGGTTTGATAACTGTAAAAGTCAGTCTCACCTGTGATGTTGGACCACCCTTGACCAGTCTGTCACCTGCTGCAGGTTTGATGTTTTGTTAGTTTCACCAGTGCAGTAGCTTCTAATTAGATATCAGGGACTGTTTATTGATGACCACAGGTCGTCATGTGGCTGACCAGTGCTCCTCTGGGAGGGTTGATGATGGTTGATAACGTTTCCTTTCTTTGATGCACGGTGCAGTGGCCTAATGGAACAAAAAGCCATGAAAGTTTTTGTTTGGGATGTCAAAATTACAGCGCGCACAATATCACAAGAAAATGACCTTAATGATAGATGATTACTCTTGTCTTGGGGAAATGTTTTTATGCAGGCTTTTGAATCGAATGATCTGCCATACAACTTACAAGACGATGGTATTAATTTACTATTACCAACCAACAGTGTCAGTTTTTTCTCTGCAGCTTTGTCACACCCTTCAGCCTTCTGAACCAAACGTTTACTTTTGTTCTAGAACTAGTCAAAGATCAGGAGAGGTGGACAAGTATTGATCACTGTCAAAGGAATCCTCCTAGCCCCCATAATGGTGGTGCAGACAGCGTGTGCAAACGTAGAATCAGTGCGGCATGATTCACACCATTAGCAGGTGCCTGTTGGAGAGGGGAAGAGATGGGTATCTGGAAGGGGGAACTAAGGCGGTTGTGCAGCCATGAATGTCTGGTTGCTTTTAAGTAACCCCCCCTTTATTCTGTTAGACTTGTCCTTCCGAGCATCTCTCTTCAATGCTTAATCTTTTTCTTGCCCTCTGTCTTCCTCCATTGCGGCATCTGTCTTTCCCACGATCCATTCTTCCCTCCCTTGTCCCTGTGTGGAAGCAGGTGCTTGTTCAATGTCAGTTGAGTCTCCTCCTTCTGGAAACTCTTGTGCCAGTAATTTCCTTTTTTTTTTGTGTGTGTGTTACTCTGACTCTGCTTTAAACAAGAATTCTTTCTTTACAGTTGTTGTGCAGTTTTTGTTTGTTTTTCTGAGTTTTCTGAGTCATCTGCCTTTCTTCTGGAACGTCTATTGTTTTTTCTCACTGGTTACAGTGTATAAATGTACTGATGTGTGTGTGTGTGTGTGTGTGTGTGTGTAATCTGGCATTAAGAAAGTAGACAGTGATGTTAACACAGTGCAGAGAGGCCTGTCACTGTGTGCATGCTGGTGTATCTGTTTGCCCATGATGAAGAGTATTTTGTTGTTGTTGCTTGTTACCTTTTTTTGTGACTGATTTGTGCTCAGGTTGTTCAGCTGTGAGTGGTAAGCGGAATGTCTGGTGCCATCTGTATGGCCTGGCCTTAAGTCTGCCTTCAGGATGTTAATATGTATTAGTGATTTAATGTTTGCTGTTAGTTGTAGGTTGTGGTGCCGGCTTTCAGGATAGAGCGTTTTCCCTGAGCGGCAACTGCCCTGCGAAGTGGAAGGACCCTGTGTGTCTGTCTGTTTTGTCTCTCTCTCTCTCTCTGTCTTTGTCTGTCTGTGTCTTTTTGTCTCTCTTTGTCTCTCTCTCTCTCTCTGTCATTGTCTGTCTGTGTCTTTTTGTTTCTCTCTGTCTCTCTCTCTCTCTGTGTCTTTGTCTCTGTCTTTTTGTCTCTCTTTGTCTCTCTCTCCGTCTTTGTCTGTGTCTGTGTCTTTTTGTCTCTCTATGTCTCTCTCTGTCTCTCTGTGCCCCCCCCCCCCCCCCCCCCCACTCATGCACACATGCATGCATGCATGAACGCACGCATGCATGCGCACACACGCACGCTCGCGCGCGCGCGCACACACACACACACACACACACACACACACACACACACACACACACACACACACACATTGTCACTCTCTTGCTCTCTCCTCTCTCTCTCTCTCTCTCTCTCTCTCTCTCTCTCTCTCTGACCGTCCATCCCTTTCTCCCTCTCTCTGCCCCTCCCTCCCTCCCTCCCGCCCTCTCTCTCTCTCTCCTTCCTCCCTTCTGTCTTCCCTGCAATGCTTCCTGCACCACTCTCACTCTGGCTCAGTGGTTTTCAATTCAGTTCAGACCGACCTCCTCATCGCAACACTTTGTAGTTTTTTCCTTTTTCAAACAACCTTCTTTTCTCGGCCAGTGCCTCGGCGTCCCCCAAATGAAGAGGACAGGCCTGAATGTGAATGGGGAGGAAGAGCACACATTTTAAGCATTTTCGGTTTTCTCTGTCCACAAGAAATTGATTTTATTCTAATGCACAGGTTTTGTCTCCCCTCTATTTCCCCCCCCCCCCCCCCCCCCCAACCCTTTTTTCCCTCTTCCCCTCCTCTGCCATGATAATTTCTTTCTTTCTTTCTTTCTTTCGTTGGCTGAGCTGTAATTGACGTGCACTTGTTCTCTCTGTGCAAATGTGCTTGCATGCATGCTCATGCGCGAGCGCTTGCATTTGCATGCACACACCTGTGTGTGTGTGTGTGCAAATTCTTTTTCTCTTAAATTTACTAATGTATTTATGTAACTGATATCTCTGTGCTCTGTTATCTCATGGTTTAGGAGATGTGGTCAAGTGTGTGTGGTGTAGTTTGCATGCAGTGACATGTCTTGGATCAAACTGAGAACAAGCACTGTTATCTAGTAACGACAAAGGATCAAATGAGTAATGCGATTCAAAAAGGACAGACCTTTCTACGCAAATGCTGGTGTAGGTATTGGTGCTGGTGTGTCTGCTTATGTGTATGATACATGTGTGTGTGTTTTGTGCATGCAGTTGTGTGTGGGTGTTAAAGGGGGGTGGGGGGGGGGGGAGCAGCGGTGTTGGAGGGCTATTTGTGTATGTATTTGAAACTCTGTGTGTGTATGCGTGGTGTTTATGAGAAAGGGCACCATCATTAACAGAGGTTGCATGAATGATGAATATTGAGAGAAACAGGCATTTTTCATGTGTGTGTGTGTGAGAAAGCAAGAGAGAGAGAGAGAGAGGGGAGGTGGCACGGTCATGTTTAAAACAGAGCAGTTGTAAGACAAGAATGATGGCAAAATGAGCAGATATCGCATCTTTTGATGCTTAAGAATATAGGTTTCTGGATTCGACATTAGAAAAGTAGTTACAGACTCAGAATCAAAAACTTACTTAGAGAGTATTTCGACAGGGTCGCCCTGTCTTCTTCAGCTCACTGTTGCTGTTGTGGCAGCGAGGCCTGGTGGGACGACTGTTGTGTGGGGTGAGCGGTTGTCAGGATCTGATTGTAGATGGGGGAAGTTCAAAGCCTTTGATCTCTGTTCAGGCTGGGCGTCCTGGTCTTAATTTCAATGGCTTCTTTAACTTTTCTTTTGTGAGGAAGGGCTCTGTAGATAAGATCTTGGTTTCTTGGGGCTGAAACTGTGGCCTGTGTGGACGACGTAGGAATAGGTTTGAACGAATAGCGTAACCTGATCACCTGCGCCCCGCAAAATGCTCATGCGTTTAACAGAGAGACAGAGAGAGAGAGACTCTCTGTCTCTATGTCTCTCTCTTACTCTCTCCTCTGTGTTAAAGGCTGTAATGGATAGCCCAGCCCCAAGCAGCAGAGGGATTGCGCGTGACAAACGTCAGCCGTGCCCCCCCCCCCCCCCCCCCCCCCCCCCCAGTGCTACAGCTAATGGTTAATGACGTGTTTACGACGTCTGGTGAACTTGTTACTCATTGCGCTTTGTCTTCAGCCCATCAGAGAGAGAAGTGGGGGGGGGGGGGGGGGGGGGGGGGGGGGGGGGGGGGGGCCACATGGAGGCAGAGAGAAGAGGTTGGGAAAGGACTCGGAAAAGAGTGAGGGGCGAAGAGGCGGGAGGGGAGGGAATAGGAGGGGAGGGTTAGCCAATTGATGATGACTTGCGGCAGGAGAAGTCGGGAGGCTTTCATGGCTATTAGCCCCTGATTGGCTCACTTGCATTCTGCTCACTCTTCTGCCTTCCAGGCCCTTTCGCGCTGGACGCTTTGCTTTTTTTTTTTTAAACCCCTCTCCTTCTTTCCTTCATTCTTTCGGCATTTTCATTCTTATGCTTCTTTCTAGATCTATCTTTTTTTTTTCCCCTTTCCTTTCGCCATATTTGTCATCTATTCTCGTCCATTTTCCAGCCGAGCATTTGAGATTCTCTTTCTCTCCTTATCCATCTTTTATGTCCTCATTTTTGGTTATCCTCATTCTTTTACACACACACACCACACACACACACACACACACCGCTCTCTCTCTCTCTCTCTCTCTCTCTCTCTCTCCTCTCTCTCTCTCTCTCTCTCACACACCACACACACACACACACACACACACACACACACACACAGAGCTCCCACCCCAACCTCGCCCCTTCCTTCCTTCCCCGTTTCTTCTGTTGGTTTCTTTGGTTCCTTTAGCTTCCTAGTCTGTTCCCCTCCTGACTCTAATAAGCCCGGCAAATCAGAGGCATGCGGGTTTAATGGGCTCCTGTCCGTCTTTTGTACGCGAAATTGGATCTGAGAAACACATGAGCTGAATTTGTAATCGAGTTGGTTATTCTCCCTGGCTTGCGGGACAGTGGGGGGGGGGGGGGGGGGGGGGGGGGGGGGGGTTAGAGACAAGTGAGAGAGGAGATATTGAACTAACCTCCCCACCCTTCATCTTCCCTTTTTCCCTCCCTACTTCTCACTCCCCCCACCACCACCCTCGTACCCTTCCACCCCCTCCAGACGTCTTTCGTTTCCTTTTTCTCCCCCTTTTTCCATTGGCAGTTTTTTTTTCTTTAACTTTCTTTCTTCCAACTTGTCTGTAATATGGTTGGGGGGTTTTTTCCCCCTCCCTTCTCGCTCACATTAAGAAAAAGTCTTTCGTTTGAGTCTTTTCTTTTCTGATTCTCATTTACTCATTCGTTCATCCATTCACTTTTTTGTGTGGCTTCCATATTCCCGCTCTCTGTCCGTCTTATTCACACTCCTCTGTCCCACCCCACATTCTCTTATCCTCTTATCCTTGTTTGTTTCAATTTAGATTTTCTGGCTCCTGTCAATCAGTCTGGCTGGACTGGCTGGCTCTCTCTCTTTGTGTGTGTGTGTGTGTGTGTGTGTGTGTCTGTCTATCGTGTTTCTCCCCCCCCCCCCCCGCCCTCTCGTTCGTTCGCTCACTCGCTCGCTCGCATGCTCCCCTTTTGACGTCCACAAGGGAGTGAACATGGATTGAAGGGGATAAATTCCCAAATGATTTACTATTGGGACGATGGCTTGTGGAACGCTCTTTCTCCCATACATTTGCTGTTTTGGTGGGCGCCGTTACTTATTTATCGGGGATGTCTAGGATAACACTGCTCTGTCAATAAGAGGTAGAAGACAGACTTGTTTGTGTGTGTGTTTTGGGGGGGGGGGGGGGGGGGGGGGGGGGGGGGGGGGATAGGGATGGGGATGGGGGCGAGCGTGCAGTTTTACTTCTCATTTTTTTTTCTCTATCAGAATGAACGATCTGCAGTCGAGCTGTGTGTGTGTGATTTTTGCCGACATTGAAGAAATTTAATTTCACGGAAATCTGTTGAAATGTTGACTTTCAGTTTATAAATCAACTGATTAGGTTTACATTATTCAAAAAGATGTTTCCGACAGTAAACATACACAAGGATCTGTGCGAAGATAAAGCGGATTTTCGAAAAATTGTTGTGTGTGGGGGAGGGGGGGGGGGGGGGGGGGGGGGGGAAGGGGGGGGGGGGGGAGAAAACAGCAGCAGCAACCGCTTTCCGGGTGGTAAACACACTTTTGTAGGTTGGAAAAGTAACCAAAACACACGTGCACGCACACAGGCTTGCACGCTCACACACACACGCACGCATGCGCGCGCACTCACAATGCAGGACGAACTAGTCACATAAAATGCTTTTAAGGTACACCCCGTAAAAAGAAAAAGCGAAAAAAAAAAATGGAGAGAGAGAGAGAGAGGTGATTATAACTCACGACAAAGGATTATTTATTGCCCGTGTGTGTGTGAACAGCAAAGCATGCAGTAAAACCAGCCATTTTCTAGGACCCCATCCAGGGAAGAAACATGTGATTGCAAACAATTAAACTCCGGACCGTTCGTTTGCTCCGTTTACTTAGTGAATTAATATTGACAAGGGCCATCACTCTTGTGTTCAGATGGGAATAGCTGGGGAAGAAACTTGCGCTGTCAGTAGTATGAGGCGGAAAATGTAAACGAGCGAGCGAGAGGGAGTGGGGAGACGGAGAGAGAGAGAGAGAGAGTGGGGAGAGAGAAGGGGGGTGAGGAAAGAGAGAAGAGAGAGGGGGGGGGGGGGGGGCGGGAGGAATAGGGAGGAGGGGGGAGATGGGGGATTGAATGGGGAAGAAGGCAAGGAGAGAGAGAGAGAGGAGGGGATGAGCGACCGGTGAAGATAACCGTGACTGAATGTCACTCACTGCCATTGTGAGGAAAAGATCAGTGGCGAATAGCAAAGCACGCAGCTGACCAGCCAGTTTTTGTTTGTTTGTTATTGTTGTTTTTGTTGTTGTTTTTGTTTTTTTTTACAGAGCAAACTGCTTTGTGGGGGCCAGCCTGATTGATTGCCTGGCCACAGAAGTAACGTCCTTACAAACAAGAGTAACCCACAAAATGTTGGTTTTGTTCCGGTCAGATCATTGAATACTAGCAAGGGCCGTCACTCTGTGTTCGTAATTATAGGATGTCTAGGAAGAAGCTCACTGAATACTAGTAAGGGCCGTCACTCTGTGTTCGTAATTATAGGGATGTCTAGGAAGAAACTGTGGTGTCAATATGAGGCAGAAATCAATCTGTCAAAAGCGAGTCTGAGAGAGACAGAGAGATGGGGGTGAGCAGGTGCTCAGTCTGTCGTATTGCAGTGATATGTGGGACACTGTGTCATGTATACTTCCTTTTTAAAGAGTTATTTAGGTTTCTGGGGTTGTGCTATACGTTTCAGTAGACTTTCGACAGAACTCATTTCTGAATGCTGATACAAATGCTCGCAGAAATTAAAACATGCGAACAAACAGCAGTAGCATAACGGAGATTTTTTTTTTTCTCTCTCTGTCTTGTGAACTTGACATGCTGAGGTGTTCTTGCTGCGAGCATAACTGGTTTCAAGATCAGTAGAATCGGAAGTAACGTATCTAATATTTCAAGTTTGTAAGAAGACAGACTTAATTTGATTTATTTCTGTCCAGCATGGGGGTTGTTAAATGTCTTTCTTTTGTATTTTCCCCTTTAACAAAAAACGAGAACCACGATGATTATGAGAAAGTCTCCCTCTCTCCCACTCCCCCCCCCCCCTCCCCCCTCTCCTCTCTCTCTCTCTGTGCTTCTGTCCCGCTGTGCGTGCGTGTTGTGTGTGTATGCGAGAGCGCGCGTGCGTGCGTACCTTTGCGCGTGCGTGCGTGCGCTGGTATGTCTGTGTTCGTATGCGTAAGCATGCGCGCACGAGCGTGTGTATATTGAATAATGTTGTTCGGAGCTGTGCCGCAGATTGATTCCCCTTCTGAAGGCTTGCGTGTTTCCTTTAATTGCAGTCAGATTTTGTGGCCTTTTTTTTCTCCTGCGGTTTTCCGTGCTGTCCTGATTGGCGTTGCATGTCTTCCCGCGCAGCTCTGTTCCTTTCATTTTTAATTCTGGCTTTAATTCTTGCGTCCGTCCATGCTTCTTTTTGCTTCATCTTTATGACTACATCGTCATCAGCATCTTCTGTCTTTCTGTCTCTCCCCCATCTCCTTCATCCCTCCCTCCCCCTACTTTTGTCTCCTCTCTCCGTCGATTCTCCCTCCCTCCCTCCCTCCCTCCCTCTCTCTCTCTCTCTCTCTCTCTGTCTCTGTCTGTCTGTCTGTCTCTCTCTCTCTCTCTCTCTCTCTCTCTCTCTCTCTCTCTCTCTCTCTCTCTCTCTCTCCGCACCTTCAGTCTTCATGATGCACAAATACGCACTGAGATGCGCACATTTACAAGGGTAATGTACACAGTAAATTGCGTATTTCTCTATATGTTAATACAGGTGTTGGTGTCTTTTGGTCTTGCCTTGCGTGAGTGGAGGATTGGGGTTGCATGTTTGTACAGTGTTCACATCCTGTCAGATTATATGGGTGCATTTTATCGTTAGTGGCCCATCTAAATCTTTCTATGTTCGGTTGCCTGTGATGGATACAATCCAGTAAGCATTTCTCCGAGAACAGCAGCCGATGTTTGTTTGCTGCTGTTGTCGTTGTTATTGTTGTTTTTGTGTGCGTTATTGTTGTTTTTGTGTGCCGTCAGTCCCAAAATAAAGATTCTCTCTCTCTCTCTCTCTCTCTCTCTCTCATTGGTAAGTTAGGCTGTGGCTAAATCTCATTCCTTTAATTAATTCAGTTCATCTCATTCTCTCTTTTTCTGTCCGTTCCTCGGTCTAATCATCACAGTGTGTGTGTGTGTGTGTGTGTGTGTGTGTGTTTTCCCTGCCTGTTCACTTCCTTTCCACGTTAAGGCTATATATACAGCAGCTTTTTTGCTTTTCTTCTTCTTTTTGTCCACGGCTGTAATAGGCTGGCGACCGGTCAGTCAGCCAGGAGAAATCCCCGGGGTTGGCCGCAAGACTGTAATCCGGCCAGGGAATGAAAATCCGATCCGATGAGAAACGGAGGGACTGTCGTCGGTGGACGGCAGGGTTGGTGGTGGTGGCGGTAGCGGCGAGATTGAATCTCTCTCTCTCTCTCTCTCTCTCTCTCTCTCTCTTTTCTGTGTGTGTCTGTCTGTCTGTCTGTCTCTTTCTCTCTCTCTCTCTCTCTCTCTCTGGCGTCGGCATTGAACGAGGGGGGGGGGGGGGGGGGGGGGGGGGGGCAGAGGAGCGGGCAGATCAATGGGGAAAGCCACGAAACAATCGCTTGCCCGGGTTCCTAAGGGATCGTAATTTAATTAAGTTGCCTGCCAAACTGTTTGGGCGGGAGGGGCGTTAGGCCGGCCCCGCTGTTTAGCCTGGCCTTGTCGCTACAAATTAGCCATCAGTCCGGGAGCCCTTTCCCTTCTCATCCTGTCTTCTCTTCTCCCCCCCCCCCCTTCTCTCCCCCCCCCCCCCCCCCCCCCCCCCCCCCCCCCCCCTTTCCCCGCCTCAGCACGTTTCCTTTATTTCTCCTTCCCCCTGTATCTAATCAGACCGTGGCTCACGATCGGAGGAGGTTCGATCCGAATGAAGAGATCCCAGTGGCTTGAGCGAAAGGTCTGGTGCGTGCGGTGCGCAGATGAAACAGTAGCGAGTTTGTTTGTCTTTTGTCTTTTTTTTTTCCCTCGGTCTATGTCTGTTTGGTCTGTCTGTCTGTCGACGTGATTATTCGGAAACAGGCAGGGCGGATGTTAGCCCAGTGTTATTACAGCATGGGTTTGTAGCGTCCGGTATCTGCTACACGGAACAGCATTGTAAGTGTCTAGATGTAAAGCAAGACGAAGTGCAGAAGTGAGGCAGGCAGAAGTGAGAGACACCTTTCAGTGTTGAAAAGTCACAGCAGGCATGTCAGCGTGTAGCCCGGCACAGTGCCAGACTTTCTCTGATTGGGGGCGCGGACGCTTCGTTCTTTCCTTTGAGGGCTGGACTACACAGTCAGCATTTGTCTCTCGATCCAGTGGATCGGGATTCGGGGGCTTCAACCTTCGTTTCATGTCTGTGTGCGGTTTATACGCGTCAAACCTTTTGGCCCGCTGTTTGCGATGTGCGTATGTGTCTGTGTGTGTGTCATGGGGTCGGCCGAATGTTCTCGAGCATTTAGGCAAATTAAGGGTAGTTTTGCTGTTGTTGAGAGCAAGTCCTTGGGTTCTTCAAGTGTGCGAATTCAGGCATCACCAGGGGGGAATACCCGAGTCGCATACTGAAGGAGGGAGAGTAACTGGGAAGTGTTTCGCATGTCGAGGGATAGTGACAAGGGGTTGCCGACTTGCCGGTCCCGGGTTAGAGAAGAGTGTCCACTTTGAGCACTGGCTATTCACTGGGCTCTCCGTGGGCCTGAAAGGAAGGCGATCGTGTCAGGTGACCGTCACGGGTAGGTGACCGTCAGCCTGCCGGCAGAGTACAGCGACCATTCAGTCGTCCTTGTTCTGAGGAATGAATGGAAGGCTGCGGCCTATCGAGTAGTTTGCGCCTTGTTGTCTATAGAGGTAGTAAATACTTGAAGCATCAGTCATGCTGGTAGAGAGGTCCAGGCTGTTAGTTCAATGGGTAGCTTGGGGGAATCGAACATGAGTTTGAATAGGAGGTTATGCATTAACCACTGGGTACCCAAGTCTTTGTTGGCGCTAGCAGCTGTGGTGTGTGTGTATGTGTAGGTGACTAGTGATTCCATTGGTGGAAATAAAAATAACTTGGGGATTTATTGGTACAAATCGTGTGATGTGTGTGTGCCCGTGATTCCATTGGTTGAGCCAGTTAAACTCGGGTTCTCTCTTTCTTTGAGAACGAATATAAGGTGCTTGGAAAACCAGGAAGTGTGTGGACTCACTTAAGGGAAAGTGAACTCGCCCGTCTTGCTGGGGGCTCAAGAAAATACAGCGTGAAGCGAGGGTTAGCTGTGGGCCTCGTTGTCCCGGGGTGGGGACGTTTGACAGTGGGGTTGCTTTTAGCCTCGGACCGACGACAAAAAGAATTGTCCCCCCTTTTTGTGGGGCGGTCGACAGCAAGATTTGTAACCCTGTTGGAGCCTGGGAAGGGAGTCCCAGAAAAACGGTGGGGTTTTTGCAGCCGAGAAGACTGTGGGAGGGCCGACGGGCCTTTCCGTGGGAGGGCAAAAGTAGGTGGATTTCCGGGGGGACTCGGTGTGAGGGTGGATCAAGCTTTTTTGCCAGGGCCCCCCAAAGGGGTTTTTTTTGGGCCCAAATCGGGAGGACACAACGTGGGGCAGCTTAGGCTCGTTTTTGGGCACAGTGGGATGTGAGAAATGGACGGTAAACCCGGGGAATTTGGCAAGTTAGGGACTTTTTTATTTGCTTTTAAAGGTTAAAAGTGTTGCAAAACAGAATTGTGGAAATTTGTTTTTCCCTGGCAAAGTAAAAATAACTGAAGAACGGGGGTTTGCGTTTTATAAAAATTGTCTGTATGCTTTTTTCATTGTTGTATGATACAGATATTGTGTTTTTGTAGTGCGGGGGGGGGCTCGGGTCAATTTGGAATAAAAGTTGATTATTTTTATAAAATTTTTACGGTTTTCCCCGTCCCTTTTTTGGGGCCCCCAAATGTGAGTGACAGGTGGGGTGTGCCTTGCGGAGGTGCTTTTTTGGTTGGGGCCCCGAAAAATACTTTGTCTAAAACCCCCCCTGCACCCCTGAATATAAAAAAAAAAAAATTTTTTTTTAAAAAAGGGGGGAAAGCTTTCGGAGACCCGTCAAAAAATTGGGGGCCCGCCCCGGGAATAAACTTTAAATTTGGCCATAAGTCTTTTTTTTTTCTGGGTTTTGTTAAATTGAAAGGGTTTTTAAAAAAATTTGTGTAATTTTTGGAAAACCCTAGATATTTTTTTCTTGGGGGGGAAAGGACGTTGGGAAATTTTGTTGTTTTTTTTTTGTTTCTTTTTTTTTTTTTTTTTATGACTGGGCCTTGTTTTTGAATTTGTTTGTTTTGGTTGCTGTTGGGGTTTTTGATTTTGTGTGCAAAACTATTTGATCCTTATTTACAATTTGGATCGTTTGGGGTATCTCGTTTGTTACTGTTTTTTGTTTAATTTAGCTGATCGAGGGTTAGTTTGGTCAGAATGTGACTAAAGAGGGTGTGGGGACAATGGGGCCCGCTGAAAAAAAAATGGACTCATGGGAAAAAGGGAAAAAGCTTTGGGGAAAAAGGGTCGGGAAAACTGAAGGCTTTTTGTAGATGGGAACTGGCCCCTTTGTAATTGAGGCTAAAAAAAATACAGAGAAAAAGGGAAACGGGAAAAAGAGGAGGGGGAGAAAAGAGAACAAAAAAAAAAAAAGAGGGGGGGGAGAGAAAAGAAAAAGGGGGAAAAAGGAAAAGGGAAAAGGGAAAAAAAAAACAAAAAAAGGGGGGGGAGGAAAGAGAACGGGGAAAAAGAGGAGAGGGGAAAGAGAACGGGAAAGAGAGGAGAGGGAAAAGAGAAGAGAGAGAAAAAAGGGGAGATAAGGCAGTTTTGAGTTAAAAAAATTAAAAATTTGGAGAAAAAAGGGGAAACGGGGACGAAAAACCTCAATTTAAAACCTTTGCACCACATGCCCTTTCCCTTGATCAATATCCCAAAGGGTTCGATGTTTAATCCGGACCATCTAGAGGATTTCCCCGAAATTTTGAAAGGTTTAAAAAAAGTTTCGGGGCTTCCCCGAAGAACGGTGGGCCAAAAAATTTGTCGGCGCTGTTTCCCCCAAAGTAGGGATGTTTTTTTTTCGGCTTGCCCCCGGAAAAACAGACAGATTTATGGTCGGGGGCGGATGCTTTGTTCAGAGGTATCAGGTAACCCCCGTTTTAATATGGGAAATTGTTCAGGGGAAAAACCTTTCGTAATAGGTGAGACCCCAAGTACAGTTCCTTTATCGGCTTAGGGCTCTCTTTGAAAAAGGGAAATTAGGTTAGGAAACATTGAACAAAAAATTTGGGAACCCTTTGAGGGAGGGTTTCTTTTTAAGGGAAAGCAAAATTCTCTCCACTTGTGGGAAAAGGATTCACAGTATTTTTGGCCCAGAAAAAATTTTAGGAAGTTTAGAGGAGTTGTAAAATTTGGGCGCAGGTTGAATCTCCCCATGATCAGCGAAATTTGGGGCGGGGGTTTCAAACCCGGGTCGCCCCGAAATGCCCAGACCACACAGCAGGGAGTGTTTCGCCGACTCCCAAACAAACAGGAGGCGAGACCACAGTTGAAAACCCCATTCAACCCCCCAAGGAAAGTGGGATTTCAAGAGAATGTTAGAGTGAAAGCAAAATTTTTTAAGTGTGGGCGGAGGGTCATATCCCCCCAAGGAATGAAAGCGGAGTGCGAATACACTCAGTTGTTGCCGTTGATAAAATTCAACAGCAAGGCAGGTACCGCCACCAATATTTGGCTTTTAGTAAACGGGAACCCCGGGGGCCCTGCTTTTTTGATTACAGGATAAACCTCCCCGGAAATTTGGTAGACCCCGGGTTTTGTGAGAGAGACAGATTTTATACCGGGGAAACCCTGCTTTTTGCGATTTTGCAGATGGAAGAATTAATCAGCTCCCTTTTGGGCCCGTGTAAAAGTAGAGTCAGATTTTTCAGGATTTATTTCTCACTGAAAGCGTGCAAAAAAAATCTTCCCCTATCCAGTTTTGTTGGGGGGGAAAGGTATACCCTCCCAAAAAAAAAGGGCCAAAACCGGTTTCCTTTAATTTGGGGAAAGCAAGGGCAGGGCAGGGTGGGAAAAGTAAACAGAGACCCAGGTGGGAGTGCCGGGCGCCGCTAGCATTTAAAAGAAAGCATGGGCCTTTGAAGGTGGCCATGGTGGTGGTGCAAAGCCCATGAAATAGGTCTTTGGGGCCCGGTTCCCGGTGGGGCCATGGAGGGGGCCCTTTGGTGGCGGTGCTGTAGGCCTTGGAGGTGGCCTTTAAGTGGCGGTGCTGTGGGCCCCTGGAGGTGGTCGTAGTGGGGGTTTTGCCGGGGGCCCAATGGGGGCCCTTTAGTGGGGGGTTTTAAAGGTTTTTGGCTTTGGGCCGGGGCAGTCAAAAAATGTGGGAGCCCCCGGTGGGGGGACCTCAGGGTCGGGGCCAACAGGACCCAGAGTAACGGGAAACCGCAGCGGGGTTGGGACCAGGGAGGCATAATAATGCATGGCAAGAAGGCCCAAAGTAAACCAGCTATGTTGGGAAATGCCAAAATGGGTAGTCACAGGGGGCAGACGACCCGGGGTTTGGGAAAAAAAGGAGACAAAAAAAAGGGCTCATAAAAGTAGGGGGCATGGGGGGGGGGGGGGGGCCACAAAGGGGGTTTTCAAACCAAGGAATTTCCACAGGGGAAAAGGGGAAAAATTGGGTTTTCGGTTTAAGATGGTGGGGGGTAAATTCAAACATTTTGAAAAGGGGAGATGATCGTGTCGCGTGCATGGGTGGAGGTAAAAGGGGAAAACGCGCAGATTTCACGGTTTCCTTTAAAGGGAACAAAAACTGTTTTAAAGGGGTGTGGGGACTCTTTGAAAAGGGCCGGGAAAACGCGCAAATTTTTCTGCCCGGGTTTCTTTTGGGCGACCCAACAAAGGGGGGGTAAAGATTGAGAGGGGCGGGGAGTAGGTAAAGGGGTTTGGGATTTAAGGGTCCTGG
The DNA here is from genome assembly GCA_018398815.1 of Conus ventricosus. Taxonomy (NCBI): domain Eukaryota; kingdom Metazoa; phylum Mollusca; class Gastropoda; order Neogastropoda; family Conidae; genus Conus; species Conus ventricosus. The sequence continues at coordinate 37,289,398 of CM031604.1, read as the reverse complement.
GTGTTGTGTTGAAGGGAAAACAACAGAAGTAGAACAATGGTGGGAAAGCAATCCCTTTCAAAGTTGCTGTTTTTGTGGTGGGGGTTTGTGGGGTCTTTTCTATTACGGACAGTTTCCCTTTTGTAAATTATTTTAGGGGGCCAGTTGTGTTATTGATTTTGATTGCCCAGAAATAGGGGGGGGTCAAAGTCTATGTTCAGGTATCATTTTTTTTTTTTTTCATTGATGTTTATCTGTCAATTTTGTTGTTCATTGCCATTATGGGGCGGGGGTTTTAGTGCCCTGCTCACGTGTTAAGATTTTTTGATTTTTCTCGTTGATATCAGTTTTTTTTATGTTTTTTTGTTTTACTGATCGGTAAAGTGGGAAAATGTACTTATGTTGTGCAAACAGGATGAATTTTTTGATTTGCCCTATTGTTGTGAGACGTTTGAGAGATTGTGGCCAAAACGCCCTGAAATTTTATTTTGATTTTTAGTGGGTTGGGCCCCCGGCCTGAATTTTTAATTTTTGTCCTTGTGGTTGTGACCACGCCTGAATTGATTTTTATGTTAAGTTGGTGGGCCACACACCCCGAATTTTTTTAAACTTGTGTTGATCTTTGGGTTTTGCTGTATTAGAAGTGAAGGGGTTTATTTAAATTTAAAATGTATGGAATGCTGTAGCTAACGTAAGGGGCAGAGGTTTTGATTATTGCGAGCAGGTTAGAGTTTTAAAAGTTGTGCACAGTGTTATGGGTGACCAAAAAGGGGGATTTTTGGGGTTAAACCCGATTGATTTTTTGGTTTTAATTGGGTACATTATCCTTTTTAGAAAATGTTGTGGAATGATGTCTTGAAGCCTGGGGGTAGTAATGTTATATGACCCCTGCAACTGAGTTTTTTTTTAAACCAAATTGGGAGAACATTCGTCCTGGAGAAAAAAGTTGTTTTGGGAAAAACTTTTTAGGGGACGGGGGGGGGTCATGGTCGGCCCCAATTTTTCTGAGCTTTAGGGAAATTAAGGGTTTGTTTTGTGTTTTTGGAGCAAGTCCTTGGGGTTTTTTCAAGTGTGGAATTCAGGCATCACCAGGGGGGAATTCCCCGAGTTGCATACTGAAGGGGGGGAGGGGGTAACTGGGGAAATGGGTTTTGCCCTTTTCCCCGGGGAAATGACAAGGGGTTTTCCGAAATTTCCGGGGGCCCCGGGTAGAGAAGAGTGGGCCATTTTGGGAAATGGGTTTCCTGGGGTCTTTCCCCTGGGGCCCGGGAAGGAAGGGGGGAACGTGTCAGGTGACCCTCACGGGTAGGTGAACCCTCAGGGCCTGCCGGCCGGTACAGCGCCATTTAGTCGTCCTTGTTTTTAAAAAATTAAGGTGGGCCTATCGAGTAAATTTGGCCTTGTTGTTATAGGGGGGGAGGTTTTTTTAAAAAAATTGAAAACATATCATGCCCGGTAGAGGGTTTCCCGGTGTTGTTCAAAGGGTTTGCTTGGGGGAAAAGAAAATGAGTTTGAATAGGAGGTTATGATTAACCATGGGTTAAACCCCAAATCTTTGTTGGGGCTAGCAGCTGTGGTGTGTGTTTTATGTGTAGGTGGGCTAGTGATTCCATTTGGGGGAATTAAAAAAAAACTTGGGGGGGTTTTTTGGTACAAAAACGTTGTGATGTGTGTGTGCCCGTGATTTTCCCTTGGTTGAGCCAGTTTAAAAAATCGGGGGTTTTTTTTTCTTTTAGGGAAAGAATAAAGGTGCTTGGAAAACCAGGGAAATTGTGTGACTCACTTAAAAGGGGGGAAATGAACTCGCCCCTTTGTGGGGGCTCAAGAAAATACAGCCCTGAAGCAGAAAGGGTTTGCTGTCGCCTCGTTGTTCCCCCTGGGTGGGGAAAAGTATGAAGTGGAGGTTGCTGTAGCCTCGGAGCCCACGACGAAAAGAATTTTCTTTCCCCTGTTGGGGGCGGTTGACGCAAAGGGCGTGTTTGCCTGTTGGAGCCTAGACAGGGAGCTGCCGACAACGGTGGGGGGGGTTTGCAGGCCCGAGAAGAAAAATGGGAGAGGCGACAGGAGCCCCTTTCCGGGGAGGGGCGAAGTTCGGTGGAGTCCGGGAGACGGTGTGGGGTGCGAATCAAGTTCGTTGCCAGTGGCCCCAAAGGGGGTTTGGCCCAAACGGGGGCACAACCGTTTTGGGGGTTCTTCACGTAGTCGCACCCGGGGGATTTAGAGGGGAATGACGGTCAACCCCAGGAATGCTGGCAAATTTCGGACGTTTTATTTGCTCTTAAGGTTATAAGTGTGCAAAAAGAATTGTGGAAATTTTTGTCTTTCCCGGCCCCAAGTAAAAATAAATGAAGAACGGGGAAAGCGATTTTTGAAATTGTCTGTATGTGTTTACATTGGGTTTTTTGTTTAGGGTGTTGTGTTGTTTTAGTGGGGGGGGGCGGGGGGGGGCTCGGGTCAAGTTGAATAAAAGTTTATTATTTTTTTTTGAAAGGGTTTCTGGTTTTTTTGTCAACCCTTTTTGGGGCCCCATGTGAGTGCAGGTTGCGGTGCCTAGCGAGGTGCTTTTTTGGGGTTTTGGCGGTAAAAATTTTTGTCTATAACCCCCGCATCCTGAAAATTTTAAAAATTTTTATTTTTAAAAAACGAGGGGGGCGTCGGGACCCGGAAATGTGGGATGTGTGGGAATTTTCCCTTTCCCCTTTATAGTACGCGTTTAAGTGGGCACTTGCAAATTTGTGGGGCGCGTTTCGTGGGATGCGTGCGTGTGGAAAAATTTCCCCCGGAAATTTTTTTTTGGGGGGTTTTTTTTTTACTAGGGGTGGGTTTTAAAGAATGGGGGAACTCCATGTGACCGTGGGGTTTGAAGGGAAAAAACTTTCAATGAAGGGAAAAAGGGAATGGGAGCACAGGGTGGATCCCGTCTTGATTATGTTTCCCCCCCAAAATTAAAAAAGGGGTTTGGTTCCCTTTGGGCGTATTACAACCTTCCCCCCAAGTTTCGTTCAGATCGGTCCAAAAGCTTGTACTTAAGACTAAAACCACACAGCGATATTCATTTCGTAATGGACGCATCCCAGAGTGTTGCTCAGATTTCCTGAAGAACACTGCGGGTGTCTGTATCTCGCTGGCCTTGCTGACGCCAGGATAGATTCTGGAAGGAAGCGTAGAGTACAACCCAGTCTTGCTGAACAAATCCTGGACCTGCTGTCTTATCTGCATAGGCACCAGAATATGACAGATTCGTTGCCAGCTAGAGT
>CM031604.1:37281162-37283662 GCA_018398815.1 Conus ventricosus | reverse complement strand
CGTTCCTGGACCAGAACTCGGAGATTCTCCGTCGGTAAGAGTTTTGCCTGCGCGACAGTTGTTAATCCCACCATTAAGGTAGCGTCTTTCCGTCTTTGTAGATGATGCTTTAAACACCAGTGTGCATGTTTTATCTTCGTGTCATCCTTCCCACAGCTCATGACAGCATACTCTTTTGCGAAAGGTGGGATGCAGGGCTCCCGACCCGCATACGGATTTTGTTTCACGCTTTATGACTCGGAAAATACTCCCAGAAAATTCGTGAACTGCGTGACTTTCACACTTAATCACAAGTCGTTCGTGCGTGCCTTCTTCCATCATCAGAGCTTGCGTGAATGACAGTTCGTTTATGGTTGGAGCCATGGAGAGTATGGAACCCGGTTGCTTGGCTCTCAGGTTTCGCCTGCTTCGAAAGCAGACGGACCGACAACAGATCCACAGGCTGTTTGGCAAAGTCGAAGAACTTTTACTGAACTGTTTGATTGGATTATTGGCCCATTGTCGGAGCTCATGCTCAGCGAGATGGCTTCTTCTAATAATGTCAGACGATACGAATCGGAACGTTTGTCAAACGTTGCTTGCTATACGTTTCCTTGATTTAGGGATGGGACTCTCCACCGCCAACAAAAAGAAGAATTAAGGAATCAAATTCTTCTGTTAAAATTTTGTTTGTTTGTTTTTGTTGAAGTCAGTCATTTCAGTTTTGGACTGCGTGGCGTTTCGAATATTATCTCTGCTTCAGCGATGTGAGTTAAAAAGGTACCATTTCTGCTCAGACGCCTGTTTGAAGTCCGTGTCAGGGAGTAAGATGAGGAACCCTGTTGCCGACAGAGAGTCCCGACACTTCCAATGATGGTCGAAGCTCGCCATGAAGAAGTCGACGACCGCCGCAGCGTTTGTCCAGAAATCACAGTGTACTGTTTTGAACTCCTCCTAGTATCAAGCTGTCGTGTCGAGGGGAATTCAGTATTCATTAGAAGTATAAATGGTAACACTTTATTACCACTATTATCACCCCTTCGCCTCCCCCACCCCCCTCCTTTTCTCTCTCTGTCATATGCATGTGCGTGCGTGCGAGCGTGCCTGTGTGTCTGTGTGTGTCTGTGCGTACGTGCGTGCTTGTTTGATGGAGTGTGTGTGTGTGTGTGTGTGTTTGAGGGAGAGAGAGAGAGAGAGAGAGAGAGAGAGAGAGATCTGGTCATGCGCTGAAAAATCTACTTCCAGTTCAGCTTTTTAAGGGTCGACGTAAAAGTGGGGAGGGGTGCGGGGCGGGGGATGAGGGGACCTTTCTAATTCTCGGCACCCCTTCGCAATCTGAGCTAAGGGTACAAAATACCCTTCATAATGTCTGAAGAAAGAATGAGCCCACCCTCATATAACCTCACTGAATTTCGGAGCTCTGGAATGGGATTGAAACTGCGTGCGAGGTGATTGTGTTTTTTTTTGTTTAACTGCAAGCGTTAACGCACGGGAGCCTATTTTAAAAGTCTTGTCCTGAAGGAGATGATGGGAGTCTGCACAGAAACTGTCATCCAACGTGGGCTCTCTGGTGTGGGGGAAGACAAACCGCAAACCTTGGGACAAGAGTCTGAAGCTTCACCGCCCTAAGCCTCTGTGAATCCTGTGCAGAAAAGTCGATGCAGCAGCACCGGAGCATTGCTGTTGCGTTTCGGGCCTGGTGGTGGTCAAAGGGTGAGTGGAGGAGTGGTGTGGGATGATGGATGATTGTGTTGTATCAACACGCTGGCGTGGATAATCCTTTCAGCCAACATGGGCTGCCCCAACAGGCGAAGGATAAGAGACTTCACGACCACCACCGCCTCCTTCCCGCACCCTCCTCCCCTTCTCTCGTCGCTGTTTCTCTCTCTCTCTCCTTCCTTTCCCAAACAGATGCGCGAGCGCGCGCGCACACACGCACGCATGCATGGACGCGCGCGTGCACGCACGCACACACGCACGCACACACACACTGCCAATTCACCCTTTCCTACTTCCCTATAAACACACACACACACACACGCACACGCACGCACACGCATGCACGTACGCACGCACTCACAAACACACGCGCGCGCACACACACACACACACACACACACACACACACACACACACACACACACACACACACACACGCGCGCGCGCGCACACACATAGCGCCCACGTACATTTAAAACCTCCCAAACTGGGTTTATAGATTTCTCCGGTCATTTTTAAGAACCTCCTGATTTACAGAAAGAGTGCAAAGTTTTAAGTGTTATTTTTATTTATTTTCTTTTCTTTTTTTTCTTTTTCTTTTTTACACAGAATCCCTTCATTGAAACGAAACGGGTTTTTTGTTTTGTTTTTGTTTTTACTTTGTTTGGACATTATGAAAAATCAGGTGCTTTTTTATTTTTAATTTACATGGTTTTCATTTTCTAAATTAACTACTGAGAAGGATGTCATCATCTGAAAAAACAGCCACCTTCCAGTCATAAAATTACGCCGGGATTTATGC
>CM031604.1:37261162-37278662 GCA_018398815.1 Conus ventricosus | reverse complement strand
CCCCCCCCTCCCTACACACGCACGCACGCACACTGCGCATGCGTATATATACGCGAGCACGCACACACGCAAGCGCGCGTACGCGCACGCACGCACACACAACACACACACACACACACACACACGCACGCACACACACGCATGTATATAACACACACACAGGCATTGCTCGAGCTTCTTCTTGGTCATTATCAGGGTATGACAAGGGGGAGGAAGATTGAAGAGCTAAAGAGACGTTAATGTATTGATTTGAAAGAAGAGTCTGGTCCCCCTGGCCGAGCGCAGTACGCTCGAGTCATTAGTAAGTACGCCTCCCTCCGACTTGTCTCTCTCTAATGAGCAGTTTTATTCGCTCGCTTTGACAGGGGGGAGAGACGGAATGACAGTGGCGCGTGTGTATGTGTGATGTTCGTTTTTTTTTGTGTTTTTTTTTTCAGCCAGTCTCTTTATGTATCATTATGGCGTTCTCATTTGTCTCTGTTCACGTGTCTGCACGATACTGCTAGCGCTGGTGATGGGCAGGCTAGGGTTCAGGCGTGGACAGAGAGGACTGTGCGGCTGATGGGGATGAGGAGGCAATCGAGAAGAACCGAGACCAGACATTACGGTTGACTGGTTGTCAGTGCTTTGGGAACAGTCTTCGGGATTGGACAAACGAGAGACCAACGCATGGCCGTTAAGTGCTAGAATTGGTGTACGTTTGATTACTGATGAATTGCTGGATGAGGGTAGCGGGGGTCAGATTTTAAGTCTGTTTCAGTATTCTGCAAATGGAAGGGGAGGGGGGGGGGGGGGGGGACCAATAAGCGCGAATCCAACATACTGTTCATGTTGGAAGATGTGATGAACGTAGCACAGATTCGGTAAAACAGGTAAGGGCGAGGATTCAACGAAAGAGGGGGAAAATTCACAGCAAGGGTGGAAGATGGACGGACGGACATTATTATCATACGGGTCGAGGAGATCCCTTCCTCTTTTATGGTCAGTTCCCCCGTACCGCGCTCTGTGTTTTTGGCGAGTATCGCTATCGAATGTTAGTATATACGGGGTAAAAGCAAGGGGATGGGGGGGGGGGGGGGGGGGGGGGGGGGGGATGAGGAATAAAGAGAAGGGCACCAAATTTATACCTTGAGAAGATCCGTACGTAGTGTCGCGTGCATAACACAAGCTTCCGCCCCACTTAGCGTCGCCACCACTGGCCTCGCAATCCTTGAAGAAAATTAAGTTTCGGTTTTATTTGCGCGTGGCGTCACTGTCAGTGGAAAGCTGAGGCGGAGGGGAGGGGGGGGGGGGGGGATTGGGTGAGGGAGGAGAGAGGGAGAGAGAGGGGGTGGGCGGAGGGGGGAACGAAAAGATAGTCGAAGCAGACGATGGATGAGCTTGGAGATTGGATCCCTACGATTTACATAAAGTGGACAGACCGACAACCCGTCTTAGACGAGCAGGATCGCTTGACGGAAAGGGGGAAATTTCAAATTCTTGATCAGGAAGGGGAAGTAAAGTAAAGCGGGATGGGGGGGGGGGGGGGGGGGGGGGGAGCACACAATTATGCTGAGAGAGAATGGAAGGGAGGGGGCCGAATGATTTTATTTAAAGAATGCAGATTTTATTTATGGGGAAGGAGCGTAAGAAAGCTTCGCACGAGCGAGCGAGCAAACGAGAGAGAGAGAGAGAGAGAGAGAGAGAAGAGAGAGGGGAAGAGAGAAGCGCGTGTGAGAGAGAGAGAGAGAAAAAGAGAGAGAGAGAGAGAGAGAGAGAGAGAAGAGAGAGAGAGGAGAGAGAGAGAGAACAAGGAAGATTTTTGCAAAGGGAGATAAAAAAAAAAGGATTTGCACAAGAAGAGAAAGAGAATAAGGAAGACACTCTGAGTAGAGAGAAAAGGAAAGATTTGCACTCTGTCACATGTTAGTGCTGTTAGCATTCCTAATCTCCAACCACCTTCATTCTAGTATTTTGGAGCTTTTTAGATTCGAAAAGTCAAATAATTATTTTCACAATGAAGACAGTATTTACTGTCAGAAGATACTGTTTTTCACACGTAAGACACTGGTAACTGCAACGTGAGACTAGTCATTTGGACATGGAAGTAGTTTCTTTGGTTTTCGACTGTTTTTTTATTAGGTAATGGGTCAGAAAGAAGGACGACAACATTGCGATGCATGTAAGCAATCAGCAGTGAAAAAAGTTAATGATGGCGGTTTGTTATTTTTGGTTTCTAGCCTAGTTTTCCAAAGCGTCAAAGAAAGGTCTGCAATCCGTGCCGTGATTTTGATGACACAAGAGTGCACGCATACGAATCAAGGTTAACTGTTTCCGTGAGGGCAGTGGCTTGATAGCCGCAGGTAAGAGAAGTATCAGATGATGGAAAGAAGCTCAAGAAATAAAATGAGAGGAAATAATCAGTTGACGGAAAGAAGGATCTGAAGTATTCGTTGAGTTTATTATTTTTGTTTGTTTGTTTTTTTGCATCAACAGATTATCTTCCGTTACCTGCGATTTCGCAGCTTTTCATGCGGAATAAGTTACCGTTTTCACTGTTGTCATATTATATGACCGCTGAATCAAGCACAAAAGCAAAAAAAAAAAAACCCACAGTGATCATGATGAAGTGAGAAGATCAGCGGTGACTGTTTTAACCTGAAACAAACGTTTTTATCACTAACGGAAAAAATGAAAGTTACTGTGTGTGTGTTCGCGTGCGTGCGCGCGTGTGTGTGTATGTGTGTGTGTGCGCGCGCGCGTGCGTGCGTGCGTGCGTCTGTGCGTGTTTACGAAGAAAACAGTTATTACAGGTAATTGAATCAAGGGAGCTCCCATACTGAGGGCTGTCTTTCAAGATGAATTTATAAAGTTCTGTTTGTATTGTAGCTCCAGCAGGGACTTCTGGAAGGGATAAAGGAAGAGGGGGGGGGGGGGGGGGAGAAGAAGGGGTTGTTGTAGAGGAAGGTGAGAGGTGTTTTTTGTGGGCAAGGGGTGGAAGAGGAGGGGAGTGGAGGGGATGTAGTAGGCGCGGCGGCTGGTAATCCAATGAAATGACCAAGTGGACGACAAGCATGGAGGTTTGATTGCAATGATTCACGTTCTAGGAATAGCCCGTTCGCCTTCCAGTCAATACTGTCCAAGACAAACAGGATCGCTCCAGGAAAATCAAAGACTTTGGGCGTGGTGCATGCTGCATGTTGACTCACACGAGAGAAGGGAGGGGTGGGGGGGGGGGGGGGTAGGTTGTTGGTACTGGTAGGAGGGTATGCGTTTGGATATCCATTGGTACAGGGGGAAAATTAAGATTTAGCCTGCCTGCATACGTTTGTTACTTGTGATCTGTCAAGAAGACATTGTTGGGATCTCAAGTTGTGTTTTTTTTAAATACTTCTTCTTCTTTTCTTTTTTTCCCAATTTTATGGGGGGGGGGGGGGGGGGGGGTCGACGATGGGTTTTGTTTGCTCAGAATTAACGTCGGCCTGTGCGAAATCGGCGAATTGCGAAAGGAATCTTGTCTCCCTCGTTCCCCCTCCTCCTTTTCTTCTTTGCTGTCACTGTCCACACAGCAGTTCGCATCCGGCGATGAATGCCGTCTTCTTCTTGTTTTTCCTCTTTGATTTTTTTTTTCTTCTTCTTCTTGTCTTTTTTTTTTTTTTTTTTCTTCCTCCAAGCCCTGCCGCCTGTCGTTGAGTTGGGTGGTCAGGGTGAATCGCAGTTGGCCACACCTCATGTGGCGTCTCATGAAAGTGACAACTCTGAAGAATGCCACCCTTATCCTCCCACCCCACCTCTCTCTCTCTCTCTCTCTCTCTCTCTCTTCTCTCTCTCTCTCTCTCTCTCTCTCTCTCTCTGCGTCCCTCCGCCTTCTCCCCACCTCCCGCCCCGTTCCAGAAGGAAAATTGATTTCGGGAGGGAGGAAAATCAGTTCTGTTCATTTTCTTCTTCTGTAGAAGAGACGAGCACAGAGAGAGAAAGAGAGAGAAGTATAGAACGGGAATGGGCACAGGGGGGAAGGGAAGAAGGTGGAAAATTGAATTATTGAAACAGATGCCGGAGAGAGCACCACCTCCACATACCCACCTCGGAAACTTACCTGTCGTCAGATCTTCTGTAATTTTTCTTTCCTTTCCTTCTCCCTCTTCTCTTTCTGTATGCCGACATCTCTGTCTCTCTGTCTCTGCTGTGGCTCCTCTCTCTCTCCCTCCCTCTCTCTCTCTCTCTCTTTTCTCTCTCTCTCTCTCTCTCTCTCTCTGTATGTCTCCCTCCCACAACACCCCACACCCCCCCCTCTCTCTCTCTCTCTCTCTCTCTCTCTCTCTCTCTCTCTCTCTCTCTCTCGCTCTCTTTCTCTCTCTCTTTCTCTTTCTCTTTCTCCCTCATTCTTCTTCTCCATCAGCTTCTACATCTTCTTCTTCTTCTTCTGTTTCTTCTTCCCATTCTCTATCTTTTGTGGGGTTAAAGAAGAAGATGCATTTTTGAAAAAACGAGTCTGTGTGAAAGAGAGGGGACTTGCCTCCCCTTTCACACTTCTCCATCATGGCGTCATTACCGTGCTCACAGAACGTAATGAATCACATACTGAATGGTTGAAAAAAAAAGAAAGAAAGAAAGAGAAACCCGAGTCGACGCGTTACGGGTTTATTTCTTGTCTTTCTTTCTCCCTCTCTCTCTCTCTGTTTTTTTTTTTTTGTTTGTTTTTGTTTTTACTCTTTAGAAAAAAAAGAAAAAAGATTTATTTGTGGAACAGAATAAGTTTCAGATTTCCTGGGGGAAGTGACAAATCTTTGAGCGTGGCGACTGAGCTCATCCAAGATGAATAACAGCCATCTTGAATAGCTGTGCTTCGAAAAAGAAACCAGTTCACTTTAATGTAGTGGGATGGTTGGGTGGGGTGGTGGTGATGGAGAGAGAAAATATGATATTTTGAAATGAAGCGCGCTTGGCTGTCGATCTGTGATACTGCGACATGTTCAGTTCAGATCCGATAGCAAACCTTTTGTTTTCTTCCGTGCCACGCTCGCTGGAATGGACTTTTGTCCAAACACTTGTACGTGAAACTTTGATCTTTGATCTGAATTTTGCTCCAGTGAAAAAAAACGTGGTTGTAATACCAAAGCAGGAGGGTTAGTTTGGATTTTGTTCCAGTCCTAATGTCGCTTCCAGCCTCGGGATAGGCTGTTGTGCTGGACTTACTTTGGTGAAAACCTTGTTTGTGACATTTGAAGACGCTTTTGATTGGGACTTTGGTCCATGAGTAAGTCGCTTTTAACACCAGAAGATGATTTGGATTGATTGGTTAGGATTTTGGTCGAATGAAAAACGTGTTGGTCAAACCAAAGGAACCTAATTTTGGGTTTTACTTCAAACGAAACAAAATGTATAAAATGCGCACGCACGCGCGCGCGCACACACACACACACACACACACACACACACACACACACACACACACACACACACACACACAACACACACGCGCGCGCGCAGAGAGAGAGAGAGAGAGAGATTGTACACTGAAGAGACTTGATTTTGGTTCCGTTCCAAGCAAATGCACTCGTTAATTCAACTGAATTTTCTCAGTGAATAATCATGCGTGTTAATAGCGGAAGAGGTTTTCGATTTCGGATTTGGTTTGGGGTTGATTTGGATTTTTCTCCATAGCAAAAAACCATGCTTCATTCAACAGAAGTTGATGTCCTTTTCGTGCACCAGAAGTGATACTCGTGCTCTTCACCTCGATGCTGGCGGTCCCAGAAATCACCTGCGGTGGCCGTGATCCCTCCCCCACCCCCATCTCCCGCTCACATGGGGGTGTTCACTCAGTCTCTTTGGCTGTAAGGCCCATCGTCAGTAGGGGTTCTAGTAGACAGTATCCTGATAAGGCCAAGCAGACGGGGCAGCTCCGCCCTCTTTCCTTCTTCTACCCACGTACACTCGCCAAGTGCTGGAAGTACTGTATGTGCATGGATAGTTATTGCAGTGTACAAATTAGTGTGGTTGTACTAAAAGATTTTTTTTTAACTCTGCGGTTAGTGAATGTGAAAGATTTGTTCCAAAGTTCGTTCTGTGTTTTGTTTAGAAACGTACGTGAAGGAGACTGGCGTGCAGTGATAAATGGCAGATAGAGTATGAGTTGTTTCAAGGCAGCATTGGAAGTAGACTGAGGATTTAGTTATGAATAATGAACCAGGTAGGTGGGTGTTGCTCCCGAGGTTGAAAACGGTGTACAGAACGCGACTCCAAACTGATGCTGATTGCGGTGCCCGTTTACCTAGCGCACACGCAGGCACAGAGTTCCAACGAAATAAACCAGAGGAAACTCCGTTACAAAACGAAGTTCCGAGCTTGCCCATTGATCCCGAAATGACACGAGCACACAGTGAATCAGGCACACAGCAACAAGGACGGTGAATCAGGCATACAGTAACAACGGTAGGTGGAGAAACGGCACGCATAAGCAGTGATTCCAGACTTGGTTGTAGGCTTCTGAATGTGACCATGGTCACCCAGGCGACTAGAAGCAGATAAAAGTAACCTGGGTACGATGATTGATGGTTTCCACTTTATAGAATGTAGGACGCATTCAAGCGCCCCCCCCCCCCCCCCCCACCCCACCCCACACCCCCACTCTTTACCTTATCCTCATCCTCTCTCACCCTCCCCATCCTCCCCACCCTTTACCCATTCTCTTCCTCTCAACGCCTCCCCCACCCCCACCCCACCCCACCCCTCTCTTCCTCTTCCCCGCCGTCGCCTCTTGTAATAATTTGCATTGCCGGCTTTCGCGGCAAAGTTGATAGTCCTTGTCTTACGTCAGAGTATGGTCAACTGCAGGCAGTACCAATTTCTCTTAGTTTCAGGTAAACATAACGTTGAGAGAGAGAGGGTATGCACATCTTCGTGCATGTGTGTTTCTAGGAGTGGGAGGGGGTGAAGGAAGTGGGGCGCTTAGGCTCAGAGCGTTGGTATTTGTATCGTATCGGTTTTGCTTGCATTCATTTCCCTTCGGTGGGCCTCATCCTCGTTTGTTTATCTGTTTGATCTGCGCTTGGCGACCTCCCCCTCTTGTGTGCGGATTTTGCCGCCTTAACCGTCTGTCTAGCTGGCTAAAGCTAACGGGGACTGTATTGCCAGACCTTTGGGGCCCAGTTCGATCGACGACGGTGTCGGGTTTTGCTTAGGGAGAGGGATGGAATGGTTAGCGTGGATTTAGGTGAGAGGCCAACACAGAGAGAGAGAGAGAGAGAGAGAAGAGAGAGGAGAAGGGGGAGGGGGGGATTGGCGACAGTGAAAATGTTCGCTATCACATCATCTCTTACTCCGGAATATTCTGGCTCGTTTTTCTCCTGCTCGGGTGCTTTTGGGAAACTTATTTTGGGCTGAAGCTGATGAAAGATGGGAAGATACTGTAAACATAAAGTATAAGCCGTCTTGCGCATGCCCATTTTCTACCCCCACCTCCCCTCGCCGCTTTTCCCTTCCTCACGCCCATACGTGAATTAGATTTTGTCATGGAAGACGGAACTCTACAATGCGTACGCTTTACCAACTAAAATTAGACATATAATTCATTGTTATGGAAGGATACGAGGGGAACAGTTTTAGGTTACAAGACAGAGAAGAATATGTTTTCTTTCTTTCTTTATTTGTTTTTTTTTCTCCTTGTTTCCACAGGCAGTTGAAAGGGTTGTCATGGAAAAGTGATCTGACCCCCCCTCCTCCTTGTCTTCATCCAGTTCTATTTTGGACTTCTTTTTTTTTAAAGGCTTCGAAAAATATTGTCAGAAAAACTGCGTGCTCGTGTGTGTGTGTGTGTGTGTGTGTGTGTGTGTGGTGTGTGTGTGTGTGTGTGTGTGTGTGTGATGAGAGAGAGAGAGAGAGAGAGAGAGAGAGAGAGCGAGAGCGCGAGGGGGGCGGGGAGGAAGTAATGCAGACAATCACATTGAAACCAAAGTCTTGATCCCTCTGTTTGAACACGGATCAGTGTGAGAAGAAGGATTCTGTAGCTTTGAAGGACTGTTTAGTGCTTTGTTTGTTTGAGAAAAAAGGGTTGGGGGTGGGGGGAAGAAAAGAAGAGACTTTGAATACGACGGAGATCACTTTCCTTAGATTATATACACAGTTACCTCTGAACTTATCTGTGTCACGCACTTCAAACATGATGTGGCACTTTGATGAAGTCTTGCAGTAAGTACCACGAATGTTTGGCGAGCATTGACAAGGGACAGAATTGCATGAAAAACTCCGTTTTTGAAGAAGTTCAGAAATATAGGCACGTTGAGTGGTTTTGCATCATGCATACACTGAATGAAATAGAGGAAAACGTCTGTCTCAATGGGTACTTTCCAACAGAATGAACATCCTGACCAAGGACAATGTCAGACCTCTCTTCCCCCAGGCCTAGATGCAACTTCAGGTGCCATTTGGGCAAGGGCGACCGCTCCTCTGCATCTTTACATTTGGTTTGACCAAAAAACAAAGAAGTAGATGTCCAACACGGTCACGTGCTGCCAACTCATGACCCTTTATCTGGCTGTCAGAGATTAGTTGTCAGAACATAAAAAAAAGTTCTGTTCTGATAATGTAGGAATTAATGAGTATGATGTGATCAGACTTTGCGGAGATATGTGGGGGTGAGGGTGTGAATTTTGAGGGAGAGAGGCAAGAAAGGAGAGAGAGACAGACAGACAGAGACAGAGAAAGAGAGACAGAGAGAGAAGTAGAGACTGTCTGATAGCGAAATTAGAGTGACACATGAGACGGTGGCCAAGAGGTTGTGTGGGTGCTGGTCCACAAATCGACGTTCTCTGGTATTATTGATGGCGAATGGCGGCAGTCATCTTGATGGATTCAGGGTGACTTGATCTGATGTATTGTCTGATACCGCTGAAGGAGACAACCTCCGGCCACTGAACTCTTTGGCACTTTATCTTTGGTCAACGGCTCCGGTGAGCCTGAAAATCTTTTTCTTCCTTAGTAGTAGTAGTATTTTGTTATTTTCACTTTTTCCTTTTCTTTTTTTCTTTCTTCTTTTCTTCGCTTTTTTCCTCCCTCTATTTGTCTGTTAGGACTGTTTGTGCATGTGCATTAGGATGTGAATTTCACTTTCTGTGCACACATGGTAATCTTCCGAGTGGGGTGAGTGAACATGTGAACACATGATACTGTTGATGTGTTTCACCCATTACCTGAACTTTTTTTTTTTTTTTGATACGGCTTTAGAAGAAAATAAGTGTATCTGAATTAAACCCCTTTTTCTCATTTCTATATTTGTTTATTTATTGTGGTGTAAGGGGTTGGTCTGTTGAAACGTGAGATATCTGAACTCTGGAAGATGCATTCGGTGAATCGTGTTCAGACTTCACTTCATTGAAACGAGATTAGAGGAAACCTGGTTACCTGGTCCTTTTTGACAGGGAGCTTGAATATCGTTCTCGGTGTGTACTCCCATCTTGTTCAATAGGTATTTTCCATTGCGTAACGGCTCACTTTTTTTTTTTTTTTAAATCAGGAACTGCCCGTGAGGCCTACAAGGTCAGAAGGTTCTCGCTGGTTCTCCATGAAGCAAAGGAGGCCGAGAAAGAAGGTACTTGTCATGCCGCCGGTGAACAAAACAGACTCCTCTACTCCTCCAATTTCGCTGTCTTCTAGGTGCGTTGTCTTTGTTTTCTGCGTTAACTGCAGTTTGGATGGGCGCCTGCCGGGGGATTCTGTCCCCTGCCCACGATGGCTGAGCGCCACTTCATCATGTCTTGAGCCAGACTGCTCCACGGTCTTGATTGGAACGAGGCCTCGATTTTCTGCCGTTTCAAGTGGCGTTGCTTGGCAGGGGAGGAACAAAATGCCTGAGATGCCGGGCTTCTTTCTCTCCTCCACTCCCCTCTCTCCCACCAGTCCCCCTTTTACCCCCATCTCCAAACTCCCTTTTATACCCTTTCCTCCCCATCCTCCAGCTAAACTTTTTTTTTCCAGAAGAGTCCTGTCTGAATCAAGTCCCTCATTTCATATTTATGTTTGTTTATGTATTTATTTTTGGAGAAGGGGTGGGTTACTTGAAACATGATAGTTCTGAACTCAGAAAGACGCATTCAGTGAATCGTAATCAGGCAACACGTGCTTCGCTGAAATGAGGTCAGAGGAATCATGGTTACTCTGTCCATTTGACAGAGAACTTGAATATTGTTCTCGTTGTGTCCTGTGTTGTGTTCAACAGCTATTTTCCATTACACAACGACCCACGTTTTTCATCAGGAACTGCCTGTAGGGTCCACAAGGGGAGAAGGCTCTTGCTGGTTCTCCAAGAAGCAAAGGAGGCCGAGAAAGAAGGTCCTTTTCATGCCTTCCAGGAACAAAACAGACTCCTCTACTCCTCCAGTTTCGCTTTCTTCTCACGCGCATTGTCTCCGTTTTCTGTGTTAACCGCTGTTTGGGTGGCCGCCCACCAGGGGATTCTGTTCCCCTCCCGCAATGGCTGAGCGCCACTTCAGCATGTCTTGAGCCAGACTGCTCCACGATTTTGACTGGAGTGATGCCTTGATTTTCTGCCATTTTCAAGTGGTGTTGCTGGGCAGGGGAGGAACAAAATGCCGGGCTTCTTTCTCTCCTCCAGTCTCCTCTCTCCCACCAGTCCCCTTTTACCCCCATCTCCAAACTCCCTTTTCTTCCCTACCCTCCCCCTACCCCAGCTAAAAATTTTTTTTCAGAAAAAAGAACACTGTGTCTTAATTAAGTCCGATTTTTCATTTTTATGTTTGTTTATGTATCTATTTTTGGAGAAGGGGTGAGTTTGTTGAAACATGATTGCTCTGAACTCAGAAAGACGCATTCGATGAATCATAATCAGGCAAATTGTGCTTCACTGAAACGAGGTAAGAGGAATCGTGGTTGCTTGGTCCTTTTTGACAGAGAACTTGAATATTGTTCTCGTTGTGTCCTCTGTCTTGTTCAACAGGTAATTTCCATTGTGTAACGACCCACGTTTTTCGTCAGGACTGCCCTTAGGGTCCACAAGGGGAGATGGCTCTGGCTGTTTCTCCCAAGAAGCAAAGGGGCCGAGAAAAAAAGGTCCTTGTCATGCCAGGGTGAACAAAACAGACTCCTCACTACTGCAATTTCGCTTTCTTCTCACGTGTTTTTGTCTTTGTTTTCTGCGTAACCGCTGTTTGGGTGGCCGCCCGCCCGTGGGGGGGGGGGGGGGGGGGATTCTGTTCCACTCCCGCGAGGCTGAGCGCCACTTTAGCAGCCCTTGAGCCAGACTGCTCCACGGTCTTGATTAGAGCGATGCCTCGATTTTCTTGCCGTTCTCAAGTGGCTTTGGGCTGGGCAGGAGTGAACAATATGCCTGAATGTCGGGGCTTCTTTCTCTCCTCCACTCCCCTCCTCTCCCACCAGTCCCGCTTTACCCCGCATCTCCAAACTCCCTTTCCCCCTCCTCCTCCCCCCCCCCCCCCATATCCCGTTCTCTCCTTTTTTTTCCCTGTCTGTTGCATCACTTCTCTCTCTCTCTCTTCTCTCTCTCTCTCTCTCCTCTCCTCTCTCTCTCTCTCCTCTCTCTCACTCACACACACAAAACACACACACACACACACACACACACACACACACACACACCCACACACACACAGAAAGAGAGGGAGAGAGAGAGTGGGAGAAAAGGAGTGGGGGGAGGAGCGAGCAATTTAGAACGCAAAATTTACTGTCATTAGAAGAATGAGCTGAAGATTTAAGAAGATAACAAAAAAAATGACACATGATGACATGATTCAAAATAACGTATTTAAGAAAAATTGACATACCTAGAATAGCGTATTTTTAGACTTAGACAGATATAAACGTATACTGTTATGCTTTATTCATTGTCACAACACAACAGAAGAAAATTTCCAGCCTCATGTGCAATAATAAATACACTATTTTAGTTTTAATCATCCCATCTGACTACAGGGCTCACACACACACACACACACAACACACACACACACACACACACGCCCGCACACCCATGCACGCACGCACGCACACACACATGCACACAAACACACGCACACAACACACACGTACACACTTACCCTATCACGCACGCGCACACGCACACACACACACACCGCACACGCACATACGCACGCACGCACTGGCGAGCAGCCCTGTCTTGATCAAAGGAAGGGGGCTGAGGCCATCCTACGTTGTTTGTCTTTCATTAATGTTGTGTCTACTCATCCACTGGGGGAGGAGGGGGACTTTCTCAGGACCAAAGGACTGCCAGCACAATCCGCTTACGATTGTTATTATTATTTTTGTTTGTTTGTTTACTTAAGTGTGTGTGGCAAATAAACCTCTCTCTCTCCCCTCTCTCACTCTCTCTCTCTCTCACTCTCTCCCTCTCAAAAATTTTTACTCGAAAGCACTGTCTCCACACTTCAGAACGTACACACATTATCAGGAGCATTTATTGAATCCTATGTCGGGTTTTAAAAGAGGACTTTCAACTCACGACAACCACCAGTGAGGATTTGTCATTATTGGTTTCAGCCAAATTAAACGGAGAAAATCTTGCGCAGTTTTCGGGGCAAACTCGTCAGCAGGTCGTCCACACGTCACACACCGAACACAAGACGTTTACTCCAAAAGGCTTTAACTCGAGGCTGGCGTTTTCAACTGGGGGACGAGAGGATGACTTTGAGAAGAACAATGCACTAGGTTTTTTCCAGTTCTGTCGGTCGTTTGTCAAGGCTCGGATCACAGTACGTTTTGTTTTCCTTATGGATACCACCACCCCTCAATGTTGCTGAGGATTTTGTTTGCAGCTTAAAACTTGTGTGAAGACAGAAGGTTATAGTATAACGTTTATGAAAGACGGCGAAGGGTTGTCGAGCACATTTCTGTAATGGTAGCATGTTTGCATCATGTGCTTTGCCAGTTAACTCCCTTTTGTGGGAGTTCATGATTTCACTCGTGTGCGCGTGTGTGTGTGTGTGTGTGGGGTTGAGTGGTTTTTAATGCATCCTCCGCAGATTTCGCGCCAGTTTCAGATATGTTAAGCAATCGCATAACAATGTTTTTTTCTCACAAGAAAGGAGTCAGACCTATACCGCATGACCCCTTCGAGTTGTCCTCCCCATCCTACCCATCCCCACTCACCTCCCTACCTCAAAGTGGGATGGAGGAAGGCTACCCAAGATCAGCCCAAAATTTAAAGAAAACAAAAAGATTCCATATGTATCTCTTTGTTTTTTGCGTTGGTGGACAGCTTAGCCCTCCACTTTAGAAACGAAGAGCAAAATATATGGAATCACACGGGGATGTTGATCCGTTTGATGGTGGCCATGTCGGGTCCCGATGCGTGTTTGTCAGTGAGCAGCTAGTCGTGCGTCGGGGAATTGCGTACCAAAAGCGCCTTTGCCTCGAAATCGCCCTCGTCCCCCACTTGTGTGTGGGTGTGTGTGTGTTGGGGTGTGTGTGTTGTGTTTGGGGTGTGTTTTGTGTTGTGAGAGAAAGAGAGAGAGCGAGCGAGAGAAGAGTGTTGGTGTGTAAAACAAAAAGAGAGAGAAGAGAGATAGTATGAGTGTGTATGTGCGCGTGAGTGCGTGCGTGTGTTATTTTTGTCTGTGTTTCGTCGGTGGCGGCGGATTTGTTTTTCCTTTCCCGCTGCGGACAGTGCGCCAGTCAAGATGCTCCTTTCCCCGCTCGTGGTGTCGTTTAAACGATTCCTGTTTCTGCTGTTCGTTAGATTCTGTTTGGAACTGAAGGGGGAGAGTGGCTGGTGCTGTCGGCATGCGTCTCAAGCCCTTTGGTTCTTTTGTCTGTTTCTGCCGTCTCAATTCTTTTATCCCTTCTTCTTCTTCTTCTTCTTCTTCTTTTCCCACCTCCTTCCCCCCACCCCTCTCCCCTCTTTTCTCCCTCCCCCCTCCCTCCCTCCTTTATACCTTCTCTACATCTCTTTGTTCTCTGTATCTCCCTGCGTCCTCTCTTCCTAGGTAAAAAGTAGGGCCCGTCGTTTTAGGAGAAGTTTAGGTTGCAAGGTAGTGTGTTGTCGCAGTGTGCCCATCCTGAACACGAGGAAACCTGATGACGAATGTCCGACCAAGACTTGAGGAACGGCAAGTCCACGCCGAGTTGTGACATTGCCAAAACCCTGCCAAGCGTTTAAACTGCAAAATTCAGACGTTACCACTATCCTTTTACATAAAACGTCTTGTTAAAAAAGAACTGTCAGCACTGTGCTTTATGTGGTGGAATAGTATGGGAGTTGGGGCCATGTATTTGGGTGTGGCCAGAGGGCAGGACAGACTCCCTCTCCAATGCAGCACGTGCTTGGATGTCAGCGTGTTGTATTCTGTCGACACGTTTTCCTCCGGCGGTGTGACCAGTTTTTGTCCGTTCCGCTGTCAGCATGTGTCTGTCACCTTGCTTCACAAACCAGAATGAACAATCACTGTCATCTGGCGTACACGGAAAGTCCAACACAAGATGGTCCGATTCACGGATTAATATGTCCGATTCACTGGAACGATCAAGTGCGAATTTTCTAAATGACTTGTTTCTGCTCTGTCTCTCAAGCGTCTCTGAACAGATTAATGGGCCAGAGTGGCAACATAACTTTAACGACACTTGTACTGAAACCTGCCACGAGGCTTCGTAGACCGCTCGATGTCCGTGTCAGCTGGTGGAGAGAGGAAGAGCTGTCGATGTACTCGCATGTACGTCCTGTTTCAGCACTATCGTTCACACGCAAGGTATCATTCTCCGATCTTACTGATAAATCCAAGCTAACAGCATGACTCGAATGTGTAGCTACAGTGTGTTCCGTTTCTGGGTCATGTTCACACAGGTTTTCAAGTCTTGCATCGGTCGAAGACGGAGTTTTCAAAACAGTTAAGTTGCTTCTTCACGTTGACCATTTGCCTGCCTCACTTGCTGCTGTCGGCTCTCTGCGCTGCTGGTCACGTCGGAATCCTGCTAGGAGGTTTCTTCCTGTAATACTGAACCTGTGTGTTACGGTGTAGAAAAGGATCCGCCATGCTTGTTGACATTTGGAAAGTGGCCGGCTTTAGGCGCAAAACGACCACAGTGGTTTCACCTTCTCCTGCAACTTTCCAGCTGTGACGTTATTGTCCGTTAGCAGGGCGTACAGGGTCGTCTCCACAGCTACTGGTGGTCCAGAAACTGGCATGTTTGCGAGAAAATGTGTCAGATTTATCGCAGATCAATCAGTGCGCTCTGTTGTTTCTGCTCACGTCACGTGACCGAGAGAGCGAGAGAGAGAGAGAGAGTGGGGGGGGGGGGAGAGAGAGAGAGAGAGAAGAGGCTTCTTCCTCATCCCACTCATTCCCTCATGTCGTGCTGCCGTCTCAGTCCTTCCGTAATGCCGTGCCGCGGACACAATAAACCTCTAATAGTCCACTGCCCCCTACGGGACTTTAAAACCTTTTAACTTCAACTCGGCAGCACGAAACTTTCCTCTTTTATCACCTGTACCAGAGGGAGAGCTTTAGTATTTTCTTTTTATAACTGAAAACATGAGGGAAAAAAAAGAGTAAGAAAGAGACACAGACAGTCAGACAGACAGACGCAGAGAAAGCTTTGAATTAACTTGCGTTAGAATGGTAACGCTCTTTTTAGAGCCGCGGCGGGTATGAGCAGTTGGACCGGTCCTTGAAGTCGTTTGCCAGGAGGATCTCCAGAGCTGCCCTGATGTGGCGATGCGCTCGCTCACTCTCTCACCTCTCTCCTCTCTCTCCTCTCCCCTCCTCCTCTCACATCTCTCTCTCCTCTCTCCCTCTCTCTCTCTCTCTCTCTGTGGTTTGTGTGTGTGTGGGTGTGTGTGTGTGTGTGTGTGTGTGGTTTTTGTAGAGTTTGCTTGGCTTCCCGATGAAGTACTCGACGGTCTAAGACTGTTCTGGCTGCAGGACGCTTTGCTGATGCGTTTTATGTGGGGAAAAAGGAAAGGTTGATGACAGGGGGGAGGGGGGGGGGGGGGGGGGGGGGGGGGGGGGGGGGGGGGTGGGGGGGGGGGGGGGGGGGGGGGGGGGGGGGGGGGGGGGGGGGGGGGGGGGGGGGGGGGGGGGGGGGGGGGGGGGGGGGGGGGGGGGGGGGGGGGGGGGGGGGGGGGGGGGGGGGGGGGGGGGGGGGGGGGGGGGGGGGGGGGGGGGGGGGGGGGAGGGGGGCGCATTATTTTTTCTTTCACAGTTCAACTATGGCGTGGTCGTTCCATCGTCTCACTTCGTCCTTTGCTCTCCCGCTGCATCTTGCCCCCCCCCCCCCCCCCCCCCCCCCCTGTGAGCATGACTGTTTACTGTCCCCATCCTCCCCCTTCTCTCTGTGTGACCGTCTATCTGTCTCTATCTCTCGTCTCTCTCTGTGTCTGTCTGTCTGTCTCTCTCTCACTCTGTCTGCCTGTCTCTCTGTCTCTGTCTCTCTCTCACTCTCTCACTCTCTCTCTCTCTCTCTTCTCCCCTCTCACTCTCCCTCTCTCTCTCTCCCCTCTCTCTCTCCAGGTACACTTGGTGACTTCTACATTATTCAAAGAGAATGGTTTATCTATCTTTTCGTTCTCCTACACGAGTACACCTGATTTTCCGATTTTCCCAATCCACCCTTGTCATTCGTCCTTCTTTCCATCCCCTACCTAACCTCTCAGCCCCCCTCCCCTCCCCTCCATGCCCCCCCCCCCCCCCCCCCCCCCCCCTCCCTTTCCACCCCCTTTCTACTCCTTTGTCTTCAGTCCCATGGTAATCAAATTGACGATGGGAAAGGGGGCAGACTCCTGGTGAATGTCGGATAAACCCACTTAAAATCTTGATCACCATTGATCTAAGACTAACCCCATCTGTCTCCTCCGTGTGGCTGTCCTTCCCCTGTTCCCTTGCCTCACCCTTTCTCCCCTTCTTCTCCTCTTTCCTCTGTCTCCTCTCCATGTACGTCTGTTTCACCCTTGGACCTTCATCCTTGTCCATTATCAATACTTCAACAAACAAACAAACAAACAAAAGTAACAGTTTGAAAGTATAATGACTAGAGACGGAAGTACATCATGAAAATACGTTTTGATAAATCAAGTTTGGTGGCCAGTAATCTCAGGAGATCTTTTTAACGTAGGAGAAAAAAAAAAGAAGAAAAAAAAAGACGACCGACTTCAATGAAAAGGTCATGGATTGATGTAACCACTTCCGAATTAAAAGTTCAGCATACCTCTCAAAGAGTTCCGAATCCTGGCTGTGCCAAATCTGAGCGATTTTTGCTTTTTGAGAGGGGAGGTTCAGGGGTGCTCTCAAACTCGCACGTGATGTGTGTACGGCTGGGTGGATGAGCGCTTGCATGCGTGCGTTTGGGCATGCAAAAACGAACGCGCTCTGCGACTTTTTTTTCTTTTTTCAGCTCCTGCCCCCTCTTTTTCGATTCTTCCGTTCTGACTGTGTTGTTGTCGTGTGTTGGAAAGGTCTATTCCGTTGTTGGGTTTAAAAAAAATTAAAAAGAAACTTATATTTTTCCCAATTTTCGGTTCCTTTTTTTTCCCTTAAAT
>CM031604.1:37224874-37260162 GCA_018398815.1 Conus ventricosus | reverse complement strand
GAAAAAAAGAAGCCAGGGAATAACGATATGAGGGGGAAAAAAACAAGGAAAAGGGAGAGGAAGCATTTATGGCTGCCTGTAAATGTCATCCAACTGAAAAATTAGAGCCGGACCGGAGGGCACAAACCAAACAATGGTGTGTGTGTGTGTGTGTGTGTGTGTGTGTGTGTGTGTGTGTGTGTGTGTGCGCGCGCGCGCGCGTGTGTTCGCGCGCGCGCGCGCGGTGTGTGTTGTGTGACTGTGTGTGTGTGTGTGCCCGTGAGTGCGTGTGTGCCCGTGCGTGTGTGTCTGTGTGTGCGCGTGTCTCTGTGTGTATATGTGTGTGTGTGTGTGTGTGTGTGTGTGTGTGTGTGTGTGTGTGTGTGTGTGCCCGCGGGCGCGGGTTTTTCAGAGCACGTAGCCAATGCCAAGTCAGCTGCAGTAATTGCCTTTTTAACATCAGTTGCGTTGTTTTTCCCATCTCGCTCCACCAAGGCCACCCCCCACCCCTGTCTTTTCCCCGGATATTTCTCGTACGGTTCTGAACAGCGAAGGCAGGGTACAGAGTGGGAATTCATTATACCGGTTATGGCATAAACCCCTCCTCACCCCTTTTATCTCTGTCTCGGCTGTCTGAGTGTTTCTCTGTCTCTGACTCTCAATGCTGGTGTGTGTGTGTGTGTGTGTGTGTGGTGTGTGTGTGTGTGTGTGTGTGTGTGTGTGTGTGTGTCTCTCTCTCTCTCTCTCTGTTCCCCTCTCTCTCTCTCTCTCTCTTCTCTCTCTCTCTCTCTCTCTTTTCTCTTATATATATATATATATATTATATTATATATATATATTATTGATTTTTGTGAACAATTTGCATCCCACATGGAAATAACATTTTTCAAACTTCTGTTCATTCATTCACCCCCCCCCCCCCCCCCATCTCTTTCTCTGTCTTTTATGTTTTATAGGCAACCCCATCCCCACGTTCGTGCCCTTGAAAAGGAATAGAATTATGTCAACGACCTGAGACGAGAGGACAAATACACGCAGACGGACAGAAAACTGTTTTCCCGATCTGTCCAGACCGTTAAGAGTTACTAACAGCCGTTGGTGGTCGCTGCAAAAGTTTTGAACCGATCACACAGGTGCAACAGTATTTACACACACTCATGGCATACAAGTTGACGAGGATTCATAGATGTGATGAGCCACATTTCTATGACGCATTTTCTTCTAGAGTGTGGGGATTTCCATGACTTGAGGCATGAGGACTATACAAACGATCTCCATGAACATCTCGCTTAGGGATGGTTCACCTGATGTGATTTTAAGAGTTTCTGATTGAGGTTACAGTGTTTCATTTCAGATATTGTGGGAAACAATAGGTTCAGTATTTAAGGGCGCTGTTGTTGTTGTTGTTTTGAATGAAATCAGGTGCTTGCGCGCGCGAGTGTCTGTGTGTGTGTGGGGGGGGGGGGGGGGTGGGTGGGTGGGGGGGGATACATAGATTTTGATTGATAACAGCCCTGATATAACATCCTGCCGTCGGCTTGGCTAGAAACAGCGTAAATGGAACTGAATAGTTTAATATTTGCTTGGCTAGAAACAGCGTGAATGGAACTGAATAGTTTAATATTGGCTTGGCTTAGATGCGGTTGTATGTTTGGCCAAAATCATGCCTAAGGATTCTCCAGTGCCAACGTCATGGTGCCAGGCGAACCAGCCGAGCTACTCAAAACAAAACAAAAAAGAAAAAAAAAAGAAAGAAAAGGGGGAATCATTCGTTTAGTAACAGCGTGGCGGCCAGTACAGTGGCGGTTCTTGGCAGCTGCTTGGAAATATCAAAGGGTTTGATCTTTTCTCCGACACCTCCGTGGTCCCCGGGGAAGATCCTGGAGATGTCGACGTCAGCTGTGTTTGACTGATCGACAACCGTGGGCGCGACAAGGGCAATTTCCCGACTCCCGTTAGTCCAAGACGTGACGTCATTTCGCGCGGGATCACTGGAGATGTTTTTCTCTCCATAGTCTCACGCTGCCCCTGGCTCATCCTTCATAGGAGAAGAGGTTGGGGGGGGGGGGGGGGGGGTGTAACGGTAGGCTGGGAGTCGGGGAGGGGGGAGAGGAGTGTTGAGGCGTGAGCTTAAGTCCAGTTCACACTGCTCGAATTTCTTGGGCAATAACTAGTTCTAGTGCTCGACTGCTAAAACTTGACAGCTGTGACAAGCATTGTTGCTGCAGCGCTTGCCCTCTTCAGAGGGAGGGGGGTGTAGGGGGCGGGAGAAAGTTACTTGCAAACTCAGCAAGTGGGCATTCAGAGAACGAGAAACAAACAGACCGAACGAGCGTACAGTCAGAGCATGTAGTATGCTCTGGTACAGTACAGCCATACAGCCAGTACAAGAGGGGAGAAGGTTACTATAGAACAACGGAGAGAGCGAGGTGATGATATGAATTGTAGTAAACAGTTGGATTGCCAATATTGTTCCCCCCACCCCTCCCCCTTTTTTAACCTTATTTTTCGCCGCTACTAAACAAATTGCTTTAAGGTTTGCAGGCATGCCCCCTTACACACACACACACACACGCGCGCGCACACACACACACACACACACACACACACACACACACACACACACACACACACACACACGCGCGTGCGCGCGTTATAAGAAAAGCTGAAGGAAAAGAAGAGGGAAAGGTTAGTGGTGATGTAAAGGACCACTGAAGGGGAAGGGGAAGAGGCCGAAAAGGGGAGGGTAGATGACATGTTTAGTCATCTAGCGCGCTGTCGTTGTGTGTGTGTGTGTGTGTGTGTGTGTGTGTGTGTGTGTGTGTGTGTGTGTGTGTGAGAGAGAGAGAGAGAGAGAGAGAGAGAAGAGAGAGAGAGAGAGAGTGCATAACTATTCATGTTTCAGAAATGTGTTACCTGATGGTCTTATAGTTATGATTATAGCTATTATTACAATTATTATTTTCTATCAGTAATAATGGTAAAATTAATAACTATATTATAATTGTTGTTGTTGTTGTCCTTCTTCTTGTTCATGTGTGATCTACTGAAATAGTTGTCTCAGGTGTCGCGCCTGACATATTATTTCTTTTTAGATAATGCGCTTTATTTATCTTATTTTTCTTTGTATCTGCCTGTCCGTCCATGCGCCTTTTTGTCAAACACCCCCACCTCTTCCCCCATTCCCAACCCCGCCTCTCTGTCTGTGTGTGTGTCTCTCTCTCTTTTTTCCTCTCACACACACACACACACACACACACACACACACACACACACACACACACACACACACACACAGGCGTGCGCAGACACACACACACACCACACCACACCACACCACACAACACACACACACACACACACTTACACACACACACACACACACACACACACACGCACGCACGCACGCACGCACACACACACGCACACATACATCCACCCAGCCATCCATACGTGCGCATGCACACTACAAGCGAAGTCGAAGCCAGCAAGAGAGAACCCACTCATTGCATTTAAACCGTTATAAAAGGAAACTTTTCAGCATGGAGCTCGGGGATTACGCCCGGTTCTCCTTTGTCGCATCATGTTTGGTTTGTGGAGCTTCCACCGTCGTCGGTGACCTGGCTTCCTGGCATTTTTCCCTCTCTTCTTCCTGACTTTATGGCTGGCTTCACTGCTGGGCTTCTGGCTGTGTGCTGGGGCGACTGTGGATGCCAGGGAAGGCCAGAGCCAGTTTTCGTTAGTGTGTGGGTCTGCATGTGTGTGTGTGTGTGTGTGTGTGTGTGCGTGGTGTGTGTGGTGTGTGTGTGTGTGTGTGTGTGTGTGGTGTTGTGCGTGCGTGCGTGTGTTCGTGCGTGTGTGTGTGTGTGTGGGGGGGGGGGGGGGGGAGCGCTCGGCACCCCAAAAAAAGAAACAAAGAGTGAAGAGACATGGGGGCCCCAAAGGGGGGTTTTAAGGGAAAAAAGGGAAAAGGGGGGGGGGGGGGGGGGAAGGGGGAAAAAAAGGCCCAGTGCGGGAAGGGGAAAGGGGGGATAAAAATTTTGCAGGGTAGGCACAGGTCACTTTTTGTCTCTCTCTCACATACACCCCACGCGCGCGCGCGCGCACGCAAACAGGGGCCAAAACCCCTTTGCGCACTGGACAACAAATAGAAAATTTAAAATGGCAAGATAAACCCCCTTGCACCATCCCCCCGGGTTTTTTGGTGTTAGACCTAAAGACGGGATGCAAGGTAAGAGGGAACATTTGTGTTTGTTTCGGAGAGGAGAGAGTGAAGACAGAGAGGTAAATGATTTTGTATCATGGGGGCTAGGGTTTTTTGAGGGTTCATTCTTCGTATTTTGAAGTCCATGTTCATGAAGGCACCGTTAAATTTAAAAACTTTGAGGTTTTCCCGGGAAAACGTTATCATTTGGGGATTATATGTAAAAACTTACTTTGCAGGAAAACTATATACAGTTCAGAGAATGATGAGGGAATGATTAAAGGGCAAAATGGTTTTGCCCATAATTAAAAACAGGGCTTTAAAAAAAACAACTTTTTAAAAACAAGATCAATTTTAGTTTTGAAATAAACTGCATTTCATGGGGTTGAAACATTTAGTTTACGCTCTTTCATGTATGTTTCCTCCTCCCTTGTCGTTCTTCTCTCACATGACTGCATAGGCAACGTGTTTGTTCTGCAAAAACCACTCCTTTCACTCGCGGGAAACAGAAAATACTTTACGCTTTGCAAGCTTTTAAAAATTTACTTGACAAATTTTAACCCTAAAAGTTTGTGAGCTTTTTGGGTTTCTATTTAAGAAATTAGGCCCCCGTAGGGAAAGCTAAATCTGTCAAAATTTCAAACAAAAAACCCTTTGTAAAAGATTAAAAGTATATTGTCAGCAGAGGGGAGTACGCTCACAAAAAATCTAGCCCAAAATTTAAATTTTGGTTTGAAAAACGTAATTGTGCGGTTGTTCTTTATACAGTTCCGACTTGGCAAACTCCCCTGCAGATAATACGAGGGTCGAGGGGGCCCTTTAAATGCAGGTTTTTTTGGACTTTTTAAATTTCATTCTTGGCCCATAAACTCAGCCCCCAAATTCTTCATTGTTTATTAATACCCAGTTTGTACTTGAAAAATTCGGAAAAGGTTTTTTTTTTTAAAAACTAATTGGCGATTTTCCTCACCAGGTTTTGCAATTTTTTAAAAATGGCTGACCCCCCCCTTTCTTTTTCGTTTTTCTTTAATCTTTAGATGAGGGGGAAAATTTGTTGGTCGGATGGGACATTTGGAAAAAAAAAATCCTAAATGTCCCTTTTTTTTAATTTTAAATTTCTTGTGTAGATTAACTGTCTTTAATTCTGGGTCCATTGAGCCCATTTGAGAGGGGAGAGAAAAGAGAGGGGAAAAAAAGAAGAGAGAGGAGAGAAAGAAAAGGGGGAGGGGAGGGGGAGAGAAAACGATAACGAAACGAAAATTTTTTTCAAAAGGCCCCCCGCCCCTTTTGAAGGGGGGTGATTTAAATAAAGTGCATATTTTTAAAAAAAGGGTATTTAAACCCAAAAAAAATTTAAACTTTTCTAAAAGCGGAGAAGGGGAGAGAGAGAGAGAGGGAGAGGAGTGAGAGAGAGAGGGGAGGAGGGAAGGGGAGAGTTTTGGGGGGGGTGAGATAAAACCGGAAATAATACGCGGGTTTTATGTTCTTCCCGTGAAAGGTTTCCCTTAACAAGTTTGGGGTTTGTTTTTTCCCGCTTTATTACTTTTTTTTAGGGAATTAAAGTGAGCTTTACCTAGCTTAAATTTAAATTAGCTTCCCAGATTGAAAAAAGCCGTCGAGGGGGGTTGGGGTTAAAAAAAAATGATAAAAACCAAAGTTTCCCCATTACGTACTGAAAAAAAATTAGATAAAAAAAAAAAAAAGAAAAAAAGAAATGATAAAAAATTGACACAGAAGTCCTGACGTCCCCCAATTTTGTTTTCTCTGTCAAACTGGGGGTGTTCCGCATCCAGGGGAGCCTTTTTTTTTCAAGCTTTTTTTTAAAATGCTCACAGGGCCCCGGGAAAAAACAAAGGGGTTTTTGGGCCTTGGAGGGGGGGGAGGGGGGGTTTTGTAGGCACGCCCTTATTTGTTTGGGGAATTTTAAACAAATGTAACTGATCCCCTTAGTGTTTGGTCCACTGGTTTTAAATTTTTTTACCCTAAAGTGTTTGTGATTTTTGGTCCCCCCGGCTGTCGTGACGGACCCGACTCGCCGACGGTTTGGGTGGCGGGCGCAAAAATTTTGGGGTGGGCTTTAAAAGAGATTGGATGTATTCTCCTAGGGAACGTTGTCTGTCAAACTTGGGAAAAAATTTGGGGAAAAGTAAAAAAAGTAAATGGATGGAGGGGGAATCGGAAAACGAGATGGAGAGAGAGGGGGGGGGGGGGGGGGGGGGTTTGGGAGGGAAAGGGAATGAAGGGGACCCAAAAAAGGGATGAAATTTGCTTTTTTTGTTTGTCAGTTTGAAAATTTACTCCTTTTTAATGGCGAAATTTTGAAAAAAGGGGGGGTTTTTAAAAAAATTACTTTTATGGGAGGGAGGGGGGGGTTAACCTTTTCGCCCCCCCCCTGTGGGAAAACTTCGTGATTTTTAAAAATTTTGTATCTTAAAAGCTATATTCAAATTTTTAAAACTTTTCAGCCCAAAAAGACATTATAAACCCGTCTCTGCTTTTGGTGGCCCTGTCTCGATTAAAAATATAAATAACCAGGTGTGTGTGTTTGGTGGGGTTGTGTGTGTGTGTGGTGTGTGTGTGGGTGTGTGTGTGTGGAAATTTTTTGCATATAGGCCACCGGGTTTTGGGTGTTTGTTTGTTTTGTGTGGGGGGGGGGGGGGTTTAAGAATAATAAAAAAGGGAGCGGGGGGGGGGGGGAAAAAAAAAAAAGGGACCGGGGCCCCAAGGAAAAAATTCGCTTTAAAGGACGGATGTTGACTTCTTATCATTTTTGCTTTATCATTCACTAATTCATTTGTATTTTTTGGGTTTACCGGTCCCAACCCTGAATGAAAAGGGGGGAAAAGGGGTTGGGGAGGGGGGCTAACACCCCCTTCCCTTTTAAAAAAGTTTTTGCTACAGAAAAAACCTAACGATGCCCTTTAAAAAGGCTTCGGATTTGAAAAATTTGGGGAAACTTAAAAAGGGCAAGGGGTTTTAATACAGAAAAAACAAAAAAATTTGATGAAATTGTGAGACCCGAGAAAAAGTTCCAAGGGGGAAAACTGCTTCTTTATCTAGGAAGTCATGATCAGAAAAAGAAAAAAGGAACTTTGGGAGATCTGAAGGCGGAGGAAACTCATTTAGGGGCAGCGAAATGAAAAGGGTTTCGTCTTGTAAAATTTGGTGTTAGCTTGAGGGGGGTAGGCGTAAAATTTTTTTTTTTAAAAAAAAAGGCTTATGACAGAAGAGCTGTTGTTTTTCGGTTGTGAACCAAACGGGTTTCCCCCAAAGGAGTGGCCCTTGTAAAGGATCTTTAACAGAGGGGAATGAAAAGATTGAAAAAGCCCCTGAATAAGCATGAATTTATGAATTTGCCCCCCCCCCCCCCCCCCCCCCCCCCCCCCCCCCCCCCCCCCCCCCCAAAAAAAAAAAAATGGAATGGGGTGGGGTGCAAAAAAAGGGGTTTTTAAAAAAAATACACAGTGCTATAAACCGACAGTGAGAATGTTGACGGGGGGAAAACCAGAAATGAAAAATTTTACAAACCGTTGGGACAGAGGGAAAAAAGCACTTTAAAGAAGATCTCAGCACCAAGACTTCAGCTAGGAGGGAAAGGGTGGAAAAAAATGAAGGAAGTGAAATGGGGGGGGAAAATTTGAGAGATTTGGGCCTTGCGTTTGGTCTTTGGGCCCCAAGTGTTTTTCCTCAGGGGGCGGAACGTAAGGGGTCCCCGGTTTTTAGGGAAAACCCAGTTTGGGACACTTCTGTGCAGCCCGGGAAATTTTAAGAGAAAAATTTTGGATGTAAGAGAAAAGGGGAAGCAGGCGCAGCATTTGCCCAGATTTGAGGGAAAACCCTAAGTTAAAATTAAAGCTATAGAAAAACGGTTTTTGGAAGCTGCAAAGTCAGTTCCCTCCCCGGGGGGTGGCACAGAAGCAAAACAAGTGAGAGGTGGCAGCTCCCCTTGAGGGGGGGCCGGTTGTCAGGGGATGGCGTCGGGACGCGCGGGAAACCCTTTCCCAAGCCGTATGGGTGGGCCCGGGGGGTCTAGTCTGTGTCGTCGGGGGGAAAGGCGGTAGAGATGTGGGGCGGCCGGCGATGGAGCGCTGCTGAAATGTGATTTTCCCTTTGCTGGGATGCCATGCTTTTTTGGGCAAGGAATGGGGGCAACCCGTTCTAGGTTCGTTTGAAAAATTTTCCTCTCGCCGTTGTCTGCTTTGGCTATAAAAAGGGACCTTTGTCCCGTGCTCCAGCGACTTTGTTTCCCGCACCCCTTTGAGGTGGCGTACAAGGGACAGAAAACCCTCCCCCCCAAACATGAAGAAGGTGCCCAGTGGCCGAAGATAGGCCTTTTTTGGGGGATATTGGCGAAAAAGAACCCATGCTTCCGTCGCCCATTAACACCAAAAAATTTAACCGGGGAAATTTACACGGAACCCGAGCTGAAAAAGAGCAACTGCAACAGCCCCCCCTCCGGGAAACCCGACACATATGCCCAAAGGGCAGCTGCTGCCCTGAAAAATTAAAAGACTTTGGGCTGCGAGTATTCCCTTTTCCTTTTTTAGCTCCGGCCAATAGGACGCGACCCTTTAACCCCGCTGCGGCCAAAAAGACCGGTTTTTTTGGTGTCACTCGAAAGAAAAAACCAATAAGGGTAAAAAGTTCAGTTTAAACTTGAAAGCCCACAGGAAAAAAATGGGGGAAGAAGAGATACCCGGCTACCGGCCCAAAGGGGGAAAAGATCTCACATAGGGACGCACGCCCCCACGCACGCGCGGGGCGCACACACACGCACGCACAAACGCATAACCCCAAATTTAGAAAAAAAAAGTACAGGGAAAATTAACAAAGGCACTGGTGGGGGAAAAAAACAAAAGGGAAAAAAAAGGGGGTGAAGAAGGTTTTTCCCAAAACATACAGAAGGACAATACATCGACTGCGGTTTAAGGGAGACAAGGGAAGGGCATAAGCAAATAATGGGAAAATTTGAAAAGATCTCCGAGGAAAAAATTCGGAAAGTGTGGGGCCCAAACTGGAAAAACTTGTGAAAGACAGGGGGAAAGGGAAGAATTTTTCAACCCTTAGAGAACAGAAGTTTGTTTGCAGGGCACAAATCTTCGAAGGAAAAACTTTGGGAAAAGGGGCCGGGCCCCCCTAAAAACCCCGTTTTTTCCCTGTGATTTAGGGTTTAATTTCAAGGATGCTGCACATAAACCCCAAGGAGAAAATTAAAAGAAAAGTCAAAATAGGAATATGAGGCCGTGGACCGGTTGAAATCCTTTCTGAAAGGGCGGTTTTAGGCACCAAATGTAGTGTCGGGTTCAAATTTTTTTTTTGGTTTAGTGGGGGAGACGAAGGATCATCCCGTTGGGAAAATTTGGATTCCCATCAAAATTACGAAAAAAAATGATCTTCACAGCGGGTTTTTAAATTTCAGGGAATCACGGTTTCCTTTTTCCTTGCTTGGTAAGGTCTTCAACAGAAAATTTTTTGGGGGAATGAAAACAACAGTGTGTGAAGGTTTGATGCAGATGTAAGAGAGAGGTTGCCAAGAAAAAAATTTCACCGCTTTACCTGGAGAACTTTTTGGGAATTAAGGGCTGAAGTCTCCGAACGAGAATTAAGAAGTTCAACTCCCATGCCAAATAGTATTGCACTATTTAAACACAAATTTTTCAAGCCCAAAAAACTAAGTTATCAACAAAAAAAACAGGCCTTTATCAATAATTGCCCCAGGACGGATCCCCAAATCCAGTGGCCTGACACCTTTTAGTAACATTTTTGGGTCTTGGAAAGGAACAAAGGGCCCAAAGATTTGGGGAGGGAAAAAATTAAAAATGAAGAGGGGTTGGGCTGGTCAAAGGGGGTGCGTAAAAAGTTCTTGCAGCATCACAAAACCCGTCCCCCCTTTTGAATTTTAGTAAAACCCTTTGGAAAAAACACGTGGCGTAAAAACATCGGCAGAAGAGTTGTACGCGAAAAATTGTTTGGAAAACTTTGGGCCCGTTAAAGGGTCAGGGGGAACCGTATTTACGGCCAGTTGCCAAATTTGGGGGACGGGGAAAAAGTAAATTTTTTATTTTTGACCGTCATCTTTCAAACAGTTTATTGCCCCGGTTTTTTTTTAAAAAAAAAAATTAAAATTTTAACCTGGTGGGAAATTTTAAAAGTTAACAACAAGAATTCCCACCCCAAAACACGGGGCTCTCTCTCTCTCTCCTCTCTCCTTCTCTCTCTCTCTCTTTTGTTTCCTCTCGCCCCCAAAACCTTTCTCCCCCTTTCCCGGAAAAGGCCCCCATGTGGGCCAGTTTTCCCGTTTTCTAATTTTTTTGTTTGAACTGTCCATCCAAAAGAGATGGAGAGTGAAATCGTCTGGCGATCGTACAAAGCTCGTAATTAGCTTGTCTCCCAGTTTCGGAAGTTGGGAAACATCTTGAACAACAAAAAAAAGGGTGAAAAAAACACACACCACACGCACACCACAGCACACAGCGGGGCCGCGGGGTTTTGAAAAAGGGCCCTTGTGTGTTTTTTTCCCCCTTCCCGGTTTTAATTTGTTTTTTTTGTTTTTTTTGTTCCAGCCTCCCCACCCCCCGAGAGAGAGGGGGGAGAGAAGAGAGAGGAGAGAGGAAGAGAAGAGGGGAGAAAAGAGAGAGAGAGAGGGGAGAAAATTGTTAGAAAAAGTGTTTAACTCCCTTTAAATTTAAAAAAAACCATGCCAGGGTTTTGCCTGCACGGGCGGGGCACTTTCCGTTTATGTATTTTTTCGGAAGTGTGTAGGTGCGGGTTCCTTTACAAGAAGCGGGTGGGTTGGTTGGGGACCTGCAAACGTAGAACCAGCAAAACAAAAAAGTACAGGAAAGGGAAAATTTTACCGAAAAAGTGGCCAAACTTTGCCCGCAGCCCAAAAGGGCTACGACTGTTCAGCCCAAAACCCTTTGACCGAGGGGGGCGATAGAGAGTCGGTTGCTTTTCAAGTTTTTGCGGATGTCTGTTCCCGATTCCCGTCCCGGGCCGTTTGGGGTTGAGCGTTCCCTGCGGACAGTCCCGGCAGGGGGAAAATTTGGGGGCTTGGTCTGAGGAATTTGGGGACCCTCCCTCCCTCCTTTTTTTTCCCCTGGTGAGTGGGCCTTTTTGGTTTGTCCCGCGGTGACCCTTGCCCCAAACGACAGGGCCGGGTTTATTGATGCCTTTGGTGCCAGGGGAAGGGGGCGGGCACCCCGTTGGAGCTTTTTAGGAGAGAGGGAGAGAGAAGGGGGAAGAGGGGAGGAGGAGAGATAAGGAAAATAAGGGGAGAGACCCACTTGGATGCTTTGAAACAGAGCGGGGGGAAAGGGAAAGAGAGAGCGGTGGGTTGGTGTAAGCTATTTTTGTCGTGTTTTTAAAAAAGTGTAGGGTGGGAGTAGGATAAAGTTTTTTACAGGGTTTTTTTGATCTCGGAAACAGGGCTCTCAGAAGCCCGCCCAAAAACAAACGATTTTTAAAATTTAAAAAAATGTGGTATGTGTTTCCTTTAAAACCTGAATTAAATTGCTGAGTTCAAACAGATGCAGTAAGGGGAGAGAGGAGAGGAGGGAGGGGAGAGGAGGAGAGGAATCACAAATGTTTTTTTTGAATCAAAACTGCAAGCATTTCTTTTTTCCTCCCACCCCCATAAAAAAAAAATGGAAAAGTTAGGAAAGAAAAGAGCGAGGGAAACATCTTGAAATGTTGGCCATGTGTGGGTGAAACTCGGTCACCATCTACTGAAAAACCAGCTAAACGATCCAGCAAAGTAGGGGGACCCTAAAAAGAGGGTAGGCCGGTTTCATGGCCTTGTGTGAATTTTCGACCGAGCTGTGTCGACGGGTTTGGGAAACTTCCCTTTTGGTCAGGATATTTGCAGTTTTAAGTATGTTGCCCATCTTGCTAAGGGGGAAAAATATTTGTAAATTAAAAAAAAAAAATTTTATAATATATAGAGGAGAGACAGAGACAGAGAGGGGGAAAAAAAAAAAAAAAAGGTTTCCAAAAAAACTGCTTGGTCGACCCCTTTTTTTTTAATTTTATTTTGCCCAAAATTTCGGCCCCAAAAGGGACCTTCTTCTGGGAAGGAGAGCTTTAACTAGTCCAGCACATATAAAAAAAAAGAAAAATAGAAAAAAAAAATAAACTGGAGTCAACCAAGCGGTTTTGGGATCCAGTTTTTTTTTCTTCTTTTTTTCCCCCACTTAAATCGTCCCACGAGAACAAAAAACGGACTACCAGAGGAGAGAGGGGTGCTTCGGGATTTTTACGGTTTATCTTTTAAATGTGTTTGTGTGTTGTGTGTTTGTGTTGTGTGTGTGTGTTTGTGTGTGTTGCAAGAAGTTTTGATTAAAACAATGCTTGCCTTATGTCTTAGATTGAAAAAATAGGGGGGGGGAAGCTTTCATATCTGTTGTGGTTTTGTTTGATGGGTGAAGGGGAAAAAATAAATGCTTTTGGAAGGCTCTTTTTGAGAAGTTTTAAAATTATTCCCATTCACCCCCCAAAGCATTTTACGTTAGTCGAATTATTACACTACAGATATAAAACTTTCCCCCCCCTATTTTTTAAATCTTTGAAAAAAGAGCAAGTTTGTTATATATGTAAAAAATATTTTTTAAAATTAATATTATTTTTTATAATAATATATATATTAAAATGTGTGTGTGTGTGTGTGTGTGTGTTTTTGGGGGTTTTCCCAATACGTCATTTTTGTGGCGACTGTTAGCTTTGTAAGTAAGTTTGACAAGCCAAATAAAACGGAGTGCGTTTTTGTAAACAGAAAGAAATACGAAAAAACACAGTGGAAATACGGTTTGTTAGCCCCCAAAATGTAGAACCAACAATATTTTTTTCGAAAAACGTGTTGTCTTCAGACGTCACGCAGTGCGACTGGTTTACTCGGGCACGACCGGGAAAAAATTTTCTCACCTCCCCCCCTGAATTGAAGTGTTTTTGGGGGAAAAAAAAATGAGGTGGGAACAGAAAAACGATAAAATAAACAAGGGGGGTATGTTTGCCCCCAAAGGAAACCAACACAGAGTAGCTTTTATTCAAGACTGGCACCCCTTTTAAAAAACTTGAAAAAAGTCAGAAAAATACATAGACCAACAATCAAGTGGGGGGGAAAAAAAGCGCAGGCCAACAACTAAAACTGTCTGCCAAAGATTTGGGGAGAGGAGGGGGAGGGGAGTTTGAAGATGGAAAAATGGGAAAATAAAATTTAAAAAAAAAAAAAAAAAAAAAAAAAAAAAGGTTCAGTATTAAACTCTTCACTAGCTGCATAAGGCCTCGGAGGCAGGCAATACAAATATATCGCCTTAAAAAGGTTTTGCGTGGTTCCTTTTGCGCTAGTGAAGATTTTTCATATTGAAACCTTTTTTTTTTTTTTTTTTTTTTTTTAAATTTCTTTTCCCAGTTTCTCCCATCTTCAAATCCCTCCCCCCCTTTCCCCTCAAGTCCAAATCTTTGCCAGACGTTCAGTGTTGGGCCTGGCTTTTTTTTCCCCCATTTTAAATTTGTTGTTTGTTTTGTCTGCCTTTTTTAAATTTTAAAAGGCTGTCCCATCTTAATAAAAGTTACTCGTGTTAGGTTTCCTTATGGGAGCAAAACATACCCACTTGTTTACTTTTAAAACGGTTAGGGTTTGTGGACCTGACGTGCTGTGTACCGCTTGCCCCGATCATACGATTGTTATGGTAGACTTTTAAAAAGATGAGGTATTTTGAGCAGATGGCACTTTTTTTCCGTATCAGTGCGTCCGCTATTCATCTTTCCTGCCCTTTTTTCATATTCTGTGGCGGAAAGACCATTGCGCCCCTGTCATGCAGTCAAGAAGAGGCGGCGAGCCCCCAGGCATGTTCAGAAAAAAGCACCCGCAAATTTTTAGACAGACAGAAGGAAGTCGTGTTAAGAAAAACCCGAAGTAAATGTCACCCAAAAGTGTGTGGGATTTACCATTAGATTTCATTCATTTTTTTTTAACTTAGACTTGTAAGGAGGGGAGGGGGGAGGGAGAGAGAGAGAGAGAGAGGAGAGAGGAGGAGAGAGAGGGGGGGGGAGAGAGAGAGAGGAGAGTGGTGGTGTTGTGTGTGTGTGTGTGTGTGTGTGTGGGTGTGTGTGTGTGTGTGAGGGCCCACAGAGAGGGAAAAGGGACAGACAAACAGAAGACGCTTGGAGGCTGTAATCCAATGGATTTCTCGTCACACGATGCGACTTGTGGTCCCCCCAGTGATGCCGGGGCATTTCCGTACAAATAGTTTTCTGCTTTGGAAGTCCCCTGCTAAAACCTCGTTTTTTTTTTGTCTTTTGTTCCATTTCCCCCTTTAGTTTTTTTATTTTTTTATTCATTATTTATTTTTTTGTCGTTTTTTACTGTGTCTACTTTTTCTGCCCGGTGTGCCATTTGTCTGGACACTCCAACAAATGAATATATCTGATGAAGAATTATATTTATATTATTTTATATAAAAATTTATAAAATATATATATAAAATTTTATATAATATATATATTTTATTTGGGGGTATCCCCCAGGCGACTTTTACACACACACCACCATTAATTTTTATATCTATCATATATATATATATTATTATATATATATTTATTATATATTATTATATTTTGTGTTGTGTGTGTGTGTGTGTGTGGTGGTGTGTGGTGTGTGATAAGTCCCGGAAAAAATCGAAGTGTAACATTTTATGACTAGTAAGTTTTTTTTCGACCCCGAAAATATATGATTAACAGTCGTAATTTTAAACATCACAGTAACTTCACTTTTTCATATTTAGTGGAAAATGTGTAATTTTGCGGACAGATCCCGAACTGCCCAAACCCCAAAGGGTCTGCACCCAAGGATCTGCACCAAGGGGTTCGTTCTGTGCCAGAGTCCTCTTCCCCCCCAAATTTCGACCCGGCGAAAATTTTTTACGTTACAAATTTTGATAATTTCTGAAAGAACCCCATCCCTTTTTCATTGATCGGGATCCCCTTCAATCGTCCCACCAAATTTGGTTAAAATAGGTTTAGCGGGTTTTTTTTTTTTTTTAAATAATGTGCTGACAGACAGACAAAAAACCCTGGACATGGGGTGAAAATAAAGTTTAACCCCTTTGGAGTGGTTGGGGGGGAAAGGGGGGAGGAATTACTTATTACTTTACGATCGCGCAAACTTCGCTCTGTTGATAAAATTGATTTCCCCGTCCCGCCAAACGCCAGAGCCACACCCGAAAGGGAACAGAGCAAAACTCCGCTTCAAAAGCCCCACAGGTCGGCGGGAGATGAAAGAGCTGCCCCGGGAAAAAGATTTGGTGGGACCCCCAGGGACATTTTCTTTGTTTCTCGATAGCCGGGGGCCCGAGTCAATCCCGGGCCGCCGACAGTAATATGATGTTTGACCAAACCTTGGGGGGGGATCGATGCCGGGGGGTCTGTAAGTCCCCAAGGGAAAGGGGCTGGGTGTACCCACGGGGGGGACGTTTAGGTGCAGGAGTGGGACCAAGAGGAGGGAGAGGCAGAGACTAGAGAGCTACAGTTGGACATCGGGGAAGGAAAGAGGGGGGTAGAAAGGGGGCCCCGGGTGGGGGGGGGAAAGGGGCGTGATGAGTGGGGGGATGGAGGGGGGTGGGGGGGTGGGGGGTCTGGGACAAAGGGGGGAGAGGTTTTTTTGGGAAGAGTGGTATTTAAAAGGTGGCAGTTAGACATGTCAGTTCCAGCGGGTAAATCTTTTTTAATTTTTTTTGATCTGTGACGACGGAATGATTGAAGAGACGGGGCGGGCGTCTTGGGGACCAGTTTGAGTTTTTTTGGTACTACTAGAATCCCCCCCTCGTCTGCCCCCCATCCAACCTTTCCCTCTTGCCCTGCCTGCCCTCCTCCTCCGTTCCACCTACCAATCTAGCAGACAGCGTGAGTGACTGAAAAGTTGGTCGGTTGCTTGGGGTGTGTGGAGAGAAGGAGAGAAAAAATTAATGTTTGGAAGCATTGTTTGTTGTCTGCCGCTGAGGAGGTCGCCGGAATTTGTGGCGGGCTGTTTTGGGCCTTTCCTTTAAATTTAAAAAGGGGATTCGGGTTTTGTTGTTGTCTGTCTGTCTTCTCTTCTCTCTTCTCTCTTTTCCCCTTTTCTCTCTTCCCCCTCCCCCTCTCTCTCCCTCCTTTCTCCCTCTTCCCCCTGTTTGGGCCTCGCTTTTTTTTTTCCCCCCACTTTTAATTTTCTCAGTATTTCTGCTTTATTCAAGTTAAAAGGCTGTGCCAGTCTTGAATAAAGTTACCTGTGTTAGGTTTCCTTTGGGAGAAAAAACATCCCCCACTTGTTTACTGTTGAACGTGTTATGGTTGTGGTACCTGACGTAGCTGTGTACCGCTTCCCCGACCTATACAGTTTGGCTTAATGGTAGTACTTTAGAACGACTGAGGTATTTTGAGCAGATGGCACATCTTCCGTATCAGTGCGTCCGTCTATTCATTTTTCCCTGCCTTTGTTCAGTATTCTGTGGACGGAAAGACCATTGTCGCCCTCTGAGTAAATGCAGTCAAGATGAGGCGGCAAGAGCCCTCCAGGCATGTTCAGAACAAGCACCAGAAAATTTTTCAGACAGACAACAGAAGTCGTGTTAAAAAACCAGAATAAATGTCACCAACGTGTGTGGCGATTTAGCCATTAGATTTCATTACATTTTTTTTAACTTAGACTTGTTCAGAGAGGGAGGGGGGGGAGAGAGAGAGAGGGGAAGAGAGAGATGAGGAGAGAGAGGAGAAAAAAAAGAGAGAGAGAGAGGTGTTGGGGTTGTGTGTGTGTGTGTGTGTGTGTTGTGTGTGGTGTGTGTGTGTGTGTGAGACCGACAGAGAGAGAGAGAGACAGACAGACAGACAGACTGACTGACTGGCAGACTGTAATCCAATGCATGCTCGTCACACGCATGCAGACTTGTGGCCCCCGTAGTGATCCCGGGAAAGGCATTTTCAGTACAAGTAGCTTCCCTGCCTTCTGGAAGTCCCGTGCAAACCCAACCTCGTTTTTTTTTTTTGTCTTTCGCTTCCATTCCGCTCTTAGTGTTATTTTATTTATTTATTCATCTTTTTATTTATTTTTGTCGTTTTTTAACTGTCGTCCTTTTTGCTGCCCGTGTGTGCCATTTGTTCTGGACACTCCAACAAATGAATATATCTGATGAAGATATATAATTAATATTTTATATAATATATAATAATATATTATATATATTATATATATATATATATATATATATATATATATATATATATATTTGGTGGTATCCCCCAGGCGCTTCACACACCACACACACATCTATAATATAAATCTATCTATATATATATATATATATATATATATATATAAAATATATATATAATATATATATATTTTATATCTGGTGGGTGTGTGTGTGTGGGGGTGTGTGTGTGTGTGGGGTGTGTGATAAGATCCGGAAAACTCGAAGTGTCAACATTTATAGGGAACTAGTAAGCTTTACTGATCCACGAAAATAAAATGACTTAACAGTCAGTAATTAATTCATCACGTAACTTCACATATTCATATTTAGTGGAAAATGTGTAATCATCTTGCTGGACATTCCAGAACTGCACCAAGGATCTGCACCA
The DNA here is from genome assembly GCA_018398815.1 of Conus ventricosus. Taxonomy (NCBI): domain Eukaryota; kingdom Metazoa; phylum Mollusca; class Gastropoda; order Neogastropoda; family Conidae; genus Conus; species Conus ventricosus. The sequence goes on along the minus strand of CM031604.1, from coordinate 37,242,368 downwards.
AGGATCTGCACCAAGGGGTTCGTTCTGTGCCCAGAGTCCTCTTCCCCCGCCAAATTTCAGAAACCGGTCGAAGATTTTTAACGTTATCCCAAAATTAGTGATAATTTCTGAAGAATCCGATCCTTCTCATTTGATCGGGATCCCCCTTTAATCGTCCCACCAAATTTGGTTTAAAATAGGTTTTAGGCAGGTTTTTTTTTATTTTAAATAATGCTGCTGACAGACAACAAACCCATGGACATGGGTGAAAATAAAGTAACCTCTTTGGGGATGGGTTTGGGGGGAAAAGGGGGGAGGAATTACTTATTAGCTTTACGATCAGCGCAAAATTCGCTTCTGTTGAGTAATATTGATTTCCCATCCTGCCAAACGCCAGAGCCACACCAAAAGAGACACAAAAGAAACAAATTCTCCGACTTCAAATTGCCCAGCACAGGTCGTGCGGGAGATGAAAGAAGCTGCCGCGGGGAAAAAAATTTGGGTACCCCCCAGGCGACATATTTTTTTGTTTCTCTGATACGCCGGGAGCCAGAGTCAATCCAGGACCGCCGTACAGTAAATGAGTGTTTGACCAAACCTTGGGGATCGATGCCAGGGTGTCTGTAACGTCCACAAGGAAAGGGGCTGGGGGCCGTACACACGGGGAAAGGGCGTCAGGTGCAGATGTGAGGACCAAGAGAGAGGCAGAGGCAGAGACTAAGAGCTGACAGCTTGGACATCGGGGAAGGAAAGAGGGAGTGAAAGAGCCCGGGTGGGGAGGGAAAGGGGACGTGAGAGGAGGGGATCGGGGGGGTGGGGGGTGGGGGTCTGGGCAGGGGCGAGAGGTTTCGGGAAGAGTGGTATTGAAAGGTAGGCATGTTCAGACATCGTCAGTTCCAGCGGGGAAATTTTTTTTAGCATTGATTTTGATCTGTGACGACAGGAATGATTGAAGAGACGGGGGGGGCGTCTTTGGGGACCAGTTTGAGTTTTTCTTGGTACACTAGACATCCCCCCCCCCTCGTCTCGCCCCCCATCCAACCTTTCCTCTCTGCCTGCCTGCTCCCCTCCTCCTGTTCCACCTACCAATCATAGCAGACAGCGTGAGTGACTGAAAAGTTGGTCGGTTGCTTTGGGGAGTGTGTGGAGATGAAGAAGAAAGACTTAATGTTGTGGAAAGCATTGTTTGTTGTCTGCCGCTGACGGAGGATCAGCCGGAACTTTGATGGCGGGCTGTCTGTTGAGCCTTTCCTATAATTAAAACGGGGATCTCGGTCTCTGTCTGTCTGTCTGTCTGTCTCTCTCTCTCTCTCTCTCTCTCTCTCTCTCTCTCTCTCTCCTCTCTCTCTCTCTCTCTCTCTCTCTCTCCCATGCTTCCTCTCGCTGGCATATGTAAATATTTCTCATGTGCACCAAAGTGCGTGAAAAGAAAATCGTTGTTCTAGTTTGCATGTTCACCTTCAAATGAGACTTGGCCTTTAGAATGAAAAATCGTTCTCGATCCTCTCTCTCTCTCTCTCTCTCTCTCTCTCTCTCTCTCTCTCTCTCTCTCTCTCTCTCTCTCTCTCTCTCTTTAGCAGAGTTGACGCTACCTTAAGATACCGGTTATCACTCTTAAGCCTACAGTATGCGGAGTCCTTTTGTCATGCCTATGTAATTTTGTTGTTGTTGAAACATCTACATTTCTCCTTCTCGCACATATTTCTCCTCTCCGCACCCCCTCGATCCCCTTACCTTTTTTTCATCTTTACCTCTTCTCCCTCTCCACGTAGCCCCCAACTTTCAATAGCTCCATCCCTTCCTTCCTCCTTCCTTCCCTCGCCTCTCTCTCTCTCTCTCTCTCTCTCTCTCTCTCTCTCTCTCTCTCTCTCTCTCTCTCTCTCTCTCTCTCTCTTTCTTTCTCTCTCTCTCTCTCTCTCTCTCTCTCTCTCTCTCTCTCTCTCTCTCTCTCTCCTCACTCTTCTCTCTCTCACACACACTCTCTCTCTCTCTCTCTCTCTCTCTCTCTCTCTCTCTCTCTCTCTCTCTCTCTCTCTCTCTCTCTCTCTTCGTTAGCACCTTGAGGTCTTCCCGGAGATTGCCAGATTTTTGTGTAGCCAAGCGCGCTGTGGATCCATCGGTGTGTGGACAGGGAAGGCGGTCGGGGTCAGTGGAGAGTGGAGGAAAGGAAGCATGAACAAAAGAGATAAACTTTGCAATAGGACAGATTTCAGGACCAAAAAAAAAAAGGGGGGGGGGGGGATGACCGATCATAGAGACTTCCGGTGAAACATTAGTATGGAGAAAGGGGGTGGAGTGGAGATCTGAAAGTAGGGGAGGGAGGGGGGTTGGGGTGTATGGGAGGCATCCTCAGACATGAGCGGCTTCCCGCGCCAAATCTGTTTAGCATTGATTTGATCCCCCGGGACCGAAGCGAATGGGAGGATCTGTCCCGACGACCTATTGGCCCCCGCCAGTGTCCACGAGGCGAAGCGGACAGCGGTCCACAAGTCAAAGCAGACGCCATGAATGATTGAGGAGGGTCCAGAAATCACCGCGGCTTGGTGCGAGGAGGGGAGATAGTGGAAAGGGGGAGGAGCTTAGGTAGAGGGAGGGGGAGGGGTAAGGTAGAGGGGAGAGGACAGAGACATTACATATATATATATATATATATAGAGAGAGAGAGAGAGAGAGAGAGAGAGAGATTCAACAAGGTATTGCTTTCCTGGTTTGTGCAGAGATTCTTGACAAAAATTCATGATAGTCACATCGGTGAATAGACCTTTGCATCCACGGCCTTGTCTTTGGCGAGTAACGACGTGTGAAAGTGGTCGTATCATTCACTTAGAATTTATACTCAGCACGCATGTTCAGTTATTTGTTCTACAAACAGAACCGGTGTACTATTGTTTATGTGTATGCACATGCGCTCGTTCCTGCAGACATACTTGTTTATGAAAATCATCCGTATGCATACAGAGAAGAGAAGAGTGATGTGCGTGCGACACATTCACATAAGAGCAAAAGAGGGAGGGTGTGGAAGGCACGAGAAGAAAGAGAAGAGAGTCGCAATGACGATGGATTTTTTCCGCAGGAGTGCGTGCGCGTGTGTGTGTGTGTGTGTGCGTGTGTGTGTGGAGTATAGTCCTAAGAAGGACATCAGCACGGCTGGTCAGGCCTGGACACCGGCTGACCTCTCCGTGGCTAGTAGTTCCCGGGGGGTTCAGTTGCCTAGAGCAAATCAGGCTGACGCTAAGTGTTTGAGTCTGACTGGAGTTAGGATGTGATTTATACGCTGACTGGACTGGATGATTTGACTGCTTATGTGCTTGATGGATATCCCCCCCCCCCCCCCCCCCCCTCTCCACGCATTTCTCATGATAGAATTTTGTGTTGGTTTGTTGAATTTTCTACTTTCTGTGTGATGTCGCCCATGTAGTGTCATCCTATCTCTCCATCCGTCCCTCTCTCTCTCTCTCTCTCGCTCTCGCTCTCTCTATCTCTGTCTGTCTGTCTGTCTCTCTCTCTCTCTCTCTCTCTCTGTCTCTCCTCTCCTCTTCTCTCTCTCTCTCTCTCTCTCTCTCTCTCTCTCCTCTCTCTCTCTCTCTTCGTCATTTAGCTTCGCATGTTTCCCCTTCAAATGGGGCTTTGGCCTTTTTTGAATAAAATATCGTTATCGTTATCTCTCTTCGTCCACTTCACTTTCCCTCTTTTCGCCCACCTCTCTCTTTCTCTCACTTTCCCCTCCCCCACCTCCTCCCTCCCTCCCTCCATGTGACTGTAGACCATTCGTCGCTGAGACGTTTTCTCCAAATACTCGTACATGTAGAATCGGTAGTTCAGCTCTAAAAACTTTACACGTTGTTTTCACACTTGTTCAAAGTGGGCATGCGCGCAGCAATCAGTAAGGGCGTTCGCTCCGAACAACGTGATGCCAGTCAAGAGTTGTGATTCTACAATCCCTTTCGGCCAGAAAAGAAATCCCCCCAAAATGTTAACATACAATCCATTTCAGCCTAAAAAGAAACCAAAAAACGTTAACATTCCTGGCACAGTATAACAAATACAAGAGGAGGCCCGAAGCACTAAATATTACATCAAGCAAGGGTCATTATTCTCTCGTTCGACATTAGATAGCGTAAGAGTGAAGACTTGGAAGGTCATGTCTCCAGTCATTGACATTTGCGACGGCCGCATTGTATATAGACAAACGACAAAGGGCATAATAGCACATCAGGATAATTGATCTATGCACACAGTAACTGCGCCGCAGACATAGCAACTCCTGAGGATTGACAAAGCTTGAGCAACACTGACTCAAGTATTGATCAGTACTGTCCGCAGTTTTGAGAGTGGATTGTGGACAGATTATGTGATCTGTTGGAGTTGTCTTTCCCTGTCATTATTGCTTGCGTTTATCCCATCAGAATCGTTGTCGGGATCAGAATGGGTTACCCATATGTTGTCTATATCTCATCCGAAATGGCGATTATTTTCGCCCATGCTGATTCAATAACAGATACGACAACACAGAGTGTTTTTTTTAGTTAAAACACTGAATAACAGTGTATTGTACGTGAGAAAGCTGAAATGCGTCCGATAATATGAAATGATCAAGAGCAAGAAGGCACGAAAACAACAAACGGTTCTGTTGAGTGTGCGTATGTGTTATGGAGGGGACAACCCCCATCAGTGCGACGATCGATAACGGCACATTTGTATCAGCAGGGTCGAATACGAACGTTTACGTGACGAGTACGTGTGTCAGCATTACGTTTCGTTGTCTCATTGGTTATGCCTAATGGCTGCCAAAGTTTTATTCTGACATAACTTGGCAAGTAGTATAATTCCTTTGTCCACATTGCAGGCATTCGTGCCCATAAAACAATGTGAAAGGTCAGAAATACACATTTCTTCTTTGTGTGTCTACTGTGCTAACAGGCCACCTCTGCGGGTGATGGTATTTACCATTAGGTTAAACACTAGCTTCACTGTTGATTCGTCCGACGTCTGTTGGCCTCTTGAATTACTAAAATTGAAATATTTACACCTTTCGTCTTTCTTAGCGCTACATTCGCTTTAAACATACACCCAAATTTGTCTGACATCTATCTCTTAGAGCATTTAGGCTCTAAAAGATACACGTGTTTGGTATAAGCACATACTAATCTTAAATCTTAATAGGTGTAACATCTACACTAGATCTGTCATACAAGTGTCTGTGCTTTCATCAACGTCTCGTACTTCCATACTGCACATTGCACAATAGGGCTCTTTTTTTATCTGGCAGTACGTAAATTTTGAAACTGCCCATTGCAGGTAAATACACTTACTAAGTGCGTTTCTAACATACCAGTTTGTCGCAACTGTAATCGTTCACCTGCTCCATCGAACTTCTCAATGGGGTGCACTTTTGTTTTTGCCATCTTTCGTGTTTTCTCTAATGTGAAATTTTGGGCTATGCGCAATTCAGACTTGCTCTTGGAACACTAATATAAAGTCGAAGTTCGGCTCCTCGAATTTCACAAATGGTTTCCAGCCATTCGACAGTACCAACTGCCCATGAGCGCAAAAATCAGTGAGGGCAATAACTCCGAACAACAGGCAGTCTCCAGAGAACTACAATTCTCTGGCTGGCTGGCTGGCTGTCTGTCTGTCTGTCTGTCTCTCTCTCTCTCTCTCTCTCTCTCTCCTCTCTCTCTCTCCTCTCTCTCTCTCTCTCTCTCTCTCTCTCTCCTCTCTTGTGCCGTCTTCTGTCTTATCATTTTGCAATGTTTGTTTTTGTCACAGTCCATTCCCCACCAGCCCTCTAGTGAATGGTCTTAAAAAGCTAAACCACAATAAATCGTTTCGTCTGTCCCCTCTCTAGCCCCCCCCCTCTCTCTCTCTCTCTCTCTCTCTCTCTCTCTCTCTCTCTCCTCTCTCTCTCTCTCCTCTCTCTCTCTCTCGCACACACGCGCGCGCGCGCGCACGCAACGCACGCACGCACGCACGCACGCACGCACGCACACACACACACACACACACACACACACACACACACACATACACACACACACACCACACACGCACACACACACACACACACACACACACACCACACACACACGAGCATCTCCACAGACCTCAGCTTTAGGGATAGAGTATGTTGTGTCCACCATTGTGCAAAGTTAGAAAAGGATGAGAGAAGAACAGGTAACGCCAGTACAAATTAGGGGGACAGTGTGGAAATACCTGAAAAGAGGCATCCTGGGTGATCTTAGTTGATACTGTGTCATCCACGATCCCCCCCCCCCCCCCCTTTTTTTTTTTCTTTCCTCTTTTTCTCTGGAGTATTGCTGTCTTGTCTGCGTGCGCCAGTACGGACGGTCAGGTCCGATGCCTGATGACGTGTCTGCGTGGCCAAATGACCATGGAGCTGGATTGATCAAAGCGAATTGGATTGACGTGCAGAGTACATAAACTGGTTGAAGTCACTCTCTGTGATTTACACAAAGACTAGTCTGGGTAATTGGATTGCTTCACAGGAAAGGTTTTGTCTGGTTTTCTTTCCTCCCGATTAGTTTGAAATTCGCTGTTTCTCGTGTGCAATTGCCAGTGCTGTGTCATCCCAGCAACATTTTCTCTGGTCTGTCTTTTCCTTTGTTCCCTCTCCTCATCTTCCTCCCCATCTCTCACTCTCTCTCTCTCTCTCTCTCTCTCTCTCTCTCCTACTCTCTCTCTCTCCTCTCTCTCTTGCCCCACTTTCCACTTCCCTTCTGCCCTCTCCTTTCTCTCGATAGCATGTCTAAAGGTAGTCAGAGTGGGAACAGACTGGTTTACCGAAGCAACTGGAGTCGGTCCACGTTTGTTCCGAGTTGCGAAAGGAAGGCACAAGGGAACAGACGAGAGAACTACATACAAGTACGAAGTAGGAAACTATGAGGAAAGACCTGGAGCGAAATCAGGCTGCAGGGGGTGACCTTAGTTCACCCCACGACAGTAAGAATATTTTCGTCCACAGTATTGCAATGTGCTATGAACCAGCAGGTTTGGGGTCAGGTTGGTCCCTGGTGACTTGCCCCCGTGGCCAATATTTCCAGAGGGCTAGATCGCCCCAAGTGAATCGAGTTGACGTACCGAGTTCATAACTGACTGCAGAAACTGCATGATTTACGCGCCGACTGGGCTGGGTGATTTGATTCTAGCTGAAAAGTGCCTGCGGTTTTGTTTTTTTTTCTTTTCTTTTCTTTTCTTTATTTTTTTGTTTTGTTTGCTTGTTTGTTTTGGTTTTGGTTTCTTTATTATCTAATCTCATGTAATTCGCCAGTGCAGTATCATTCTAGGGGACATTTCTCTGGTATGTCCGCCCCCCCCCCTCTCTCTCTCCCTCTCCTCCCCTCTCTCTCTCTCTCTCGCTCTCTCTCCTCTCTCTCTCTCTCTTTCTCTGTCTCTGTCTGACTTTCTCTGTCTCTGTCTCTCCCCTCTCTCTCTCTCTCTCTCTTTTCTCTCTCTCTCTCTCTCTCTCTCTCTCTCTCCCTTTTTCTTTCCACTCCTCCGCACTGTCTTCTCTTACAACAGCACCTCTGAAGCTTTTCAGATTTTTCCTGGGGAATAGATTTTGTTTGTCGAAGCAATTGGGGTCAGTGCACTTTTATTCAGAGTTGAGAAAGGAGGCACAGGGGGATGAGATGAGAACAGTTTACACAAGAATGAAAGTAGGGAGGCAGTGAGGAAAGACCTAGTGACGTTAGTTCACCTAACGACATCAAGGATTTTCCCCGGAGTATTGCTGTCTGACAGGCTGCACCAACACGTCAAGTCTGATGCCAGATGACCTGTCTCCGTGGCCAATATTTCCAGAGGGCTGGACGGCTCAGAGTGAATCAGCTTGACGCGCCGAATGCATGAACCTGCCAGAGTCACTGCGTGATCGGCTTCTCAGTCTCTGACTGGTTAGTGTGATGTACTTACTTCATGGAGGGTTAGTGTGATGGACTTAAGAAACCTCATTTAACCCTTCAAGTCCTCCCGCCCCCTACCCCAACTCCTACCCTGCCCAGCTGTCCCTCCCCCTTCACAAACCGAACAGATTAAAAAGATGTGGTGCTGAGTGACCTCCAGTCCTAAGAAGCTGATAGTTCACGGCAATTCCGAAGCTTGACAGATGTATTGATGTACTTGTATACCAGTAGAAGAGAAGGTTCAAAACGGTTAAAGTTTACGCTGATCGCATTGACCTGGATTCTTTTTGTTCTCAGTCTTGTCAATCGTCGATGTAGACAAGATTTTTTTTTTTGTCCGGAAGGAAAGCTGTTCTAATCATGTCTCGATTTTTTTTTCTTGTTTGTGTGTTTTTACTCCAGAATACTGTAAATGAAAAAAAAAAAAGTCTTTGATAGCTTTCACGGAATGTCTGTGCTTCCTCGCTCCCCGTGGGTTGTGAAGTTCTCTGCGGTTCAAAACGAAACTATGCCAAGACGACCTCCGCTGTTGCCATTTACTGATGACTGTTTAATCAGCAAAAACCTCAACGGACATTGACAGCAACCGACTTAGTTATAGTGAAAAGCAATGGCAGGGGGTTGAGGATGGGACCTTGGGGAGGAAGTGAAGGAGTGCGTGTGAGGAGGGAAGCTACGGGTTAACGGGAGTGGAAAGAGAGAGAGGGGGGGAGGGAGGGAGGGAGAAAGCACTCGCATAAGAACAAAATAACGAGTTGGAAGACGAAAAGAGGACGGAAGAGGTGACCCGATTCAACACCAGAATATACAGATTTTTTATTTTTATTTTAATGAAGTATTGCTTTAAATAGTATGTTGTCACTACTGGTCACGTCTGGGTACCAGGTGAGTGTCTCCGCGACCAATCATTCCAGAGTAAATCTGGTAAGACGCACTGAGTAATTGAACCTGGCTGTAGGCAGTGTACGTCTTCTCCCATTCGCTCCTCCGCAACCCCCTCCCCCTCCCCTCCCCTTCAGTTTGGAGTAATCTTGTGTGTTCAGCAATTGCAGAACGCTGTTGTTCTGCTTAGGTTTCTCTCTCTCTCTCTCTCCTCTCTCTCTCTCTCTCTCTCTCTCTCTCTCTCTCACCTCCTCTCTCTCTCTCTCTCTTCTCTCTCCTCTCTCGCCTCTCCTCTCTCTCCTCTCTCTCTCTCTCTCTCTCTCTCTCTCGCTCGCCATGTCACCCTATCCTCTCCTCTCTCCATACCCCCTCCCCCTTTCTCCTCTCTCATTACCACTTCCTAAGATTGCCAGCTTTTTCCTGGGAATAGATTGGTTTGTCAAGCAGTTGATGTCGGTGCACATTTATTCCGAGTTGAGAGTGGAAGTTCAAAGGAAGAGACGTGGACTGTTCACTCAAGAACAAAGGAGGGAAACCGTGAGAAAAGGACCTAGAGTGAGATTAGGCAGCAGGAATGACCTCAGTGCACCCCAAGATATCTGGGATTCATCTCTCTCTCTCTCCTCTCTCTCTCTCTCTCTCTCTCTCCCCCCCCCCCCCCCCCCCCCCCCCCCCCTCCCGCCCTCCTAGAGAATTTGCTCTTCGACGTGCACCAGCAGGTTGTGTCAGGTCTGATGCCTGATGACCCGTCTCCATGGCCAATATTTCCAGCGAGCGGGATTGGCCCGCAGTGAATCGAGTCGACATGCCGAGCACACAAACTAAATGGAGTCACTCTGTGATTTATGTGCCGGCTGGTCTGGGTGATTTGACTGCTAGATTGAAAAGGGGGTTTGTTCCCCGGTTTGTTGAATTCTCTACTTCTCTTGTGAGATCAGCCATGCAGTGTCATCCCAGCAACGTTTTCTCCGCTCTGTCTTGTCCGCCATCTTCCCTATCTTCTTGTCCCCTCCGCCTGATCTCTCTCTCTCTCTCTCTCTCTCTCTCCTCTCTCTCTCTCTCTCTCTCTCTCTCTCTCTCTCTCTCTCTCCGTGTGTGTGGTGTGTGTCTCTCTCTCTCTCCCTCTCTCTCTCTCTCTCCTCTCTCTCTCCTCTCTCTCTCTCTCTCTCTCCTCTCTCTCTCTCTCTCTCCTCTCTCTCTCTCTCTCTCCATCTTCTTCCCTCCGCCTGATCTCTCTCTCTCTTTCTCTCTCTCCTCTCTCTCTCCTCTCTCTCTCTCTCTCCTCTCTCTCTCTCCTCTCCATCCATCCCATCGTCCCTCCCTCCCTCCCCCCTTCTGTCTCTTCCTGCCCTACCCCTTGTCACTGTCATTGACAAAGATAGTCAGCTTTACCTTGGGCGAGACTGGTTTGTCGGAGCAATGGGGGTCAGTGCACGTTTAATCAGAGTGCGGAAGGGAAGTGAAAGGGAACAGATGAGAACAGTCATCATTTATTCCAGAATAAAGCAGGGGCTCAGTGAGGAAAAACTTCTTTTTTTAAATAAAAAAAGAGGGAAAAAAAGGCAGCAGAAGTTACCTTCGTTTACCCCAGGACATCTGGGATTATTTTTCCTCCAGGGTATTGTGGTCTGCCATGTACCAGCAGGGCAGATCAAGTCTGATGACCTGTCTCCGTGACCAGTGTTTCTAGGGTCTGGATGGTCCACAGTGAATCAGGTTGACGTGCCGAATCTGTAACCTGACTGGAGTAACAACGTGAATTACACGCCGGTTTGTCTGAGTGATTTAAGCGTTTCTTCTTCTTCTTCGTTTTTGTTTTTTGACCTTCTCGATTGAATTCCGTACTTCTTATATGACGTCGTCCGCAAAGTGTCACACCAGCAAACTTCTGTTTCTCTCTCTCTCTCTCCTCTCTCTCTCTCTCTCTCTCTCTCTCTCTCTCTCTCTCTCTCTCTCTCTTTAGTACCTCTGAAGATTGTCAGATTTGCTATGGAATAGATGTATTTGTCGAAGCAGTTGGAGTCGGTGCACGCTTATTCAGAACTGAGAAAGGAAGTGCAAGGGGAGAAGATGAGAGCAGTTCACCCAAGAATAAAGGAGGGAGCAGTAAGGAAAGACCTGAAGTAAATAAAGTAAGGCGTGAGGAGTTACCCTAGTTCGTCTGGAAACGTTTTCCCCCTCTCCGAGTATTGGCGTCTGTCGTTCACCAGTGCAGCTGGTCAGGTCTGATGCCTGATGACTTGACTCCGTGGCCAGTATTCTCGGAGGGCTGGATGGCCCAGATAAGAGTTCATCAGGTTGGCGCGCCGAGTGCGTGAACTTGCCCGGAGTCGCTGCGTGATGTACTCCCCGACTGGCTTGAGTGATGGGCTTGGGGAAAGCTCATCTACCCCTCCCCCTTCCCCACCCAGCCAGTCCACACTCTTTCACCCTACATGCCCCCGCCCCCCTTCCCCTCAGGTAAATGCGGCGCCAGCTGGCCACCAAATTTGAGAAGTTGATAGCATGCACTCGACAGTCCTGAAGCCTGACATATTTAGTAATATTCACGTATGTGAATAAAACAGTTGAAAACAGATGAGTCCACTACAGACTGTGTTTCTTTCCTTACATAGTCCAGTTAATTACAGATGGAAACAAGACCGATGTTGTTAAGGCTTCACGTCAGAAAGGAAATCATGTCCCGATTTTTATTATCCTTCTCCTCCAGAATAACACTTGCCCCGCCCCCCCCCCCCCCCCCCCCCTCCACACACACACACACCCCCTCCTACAAACACACTCACACATGCACCTTTTGTTGAAAATCACTGTGACCGTTAATGCTCTGTTGATTGAAAACATTGCAGCTTCGTGTTTGTCTGCATGTTGATCGTTCATATCCTTACTCTTCATCTGGTTTCACCGTGGAAAGTCGTTCTGACGCACAAAGAAGGTTTTAGCAGGTTAGCAGATTTAGTTATCTCCAGCCTGTCGCTTGTTGGTAAACACGCTGGATGAAAAATTGTGAACCAGTCTGCAGTCATGAACGAAACGTCCTCAAGATGATGCCTTCTGTTGTCGTTTCTAATGACTTTCTGATAAGGAAAATTTTATTTGGCAGTGACAACTCAATACGATGCGGTGGAAGAGCTGGGAGAGAAAGAGATGGGGGCATGGGTGTAGGGAGGGGATTGGGGGGGGGAGGGTGAAGGCTGAGGAGAGAGAGAGAGAGAGAGAGAGAGAGAGAGAGAGAGAGAGAGAGAGAGCGTACGCACTCACTTGAGACCAAAGTAGGGAGTGGAGAGAAGAAGACGACGGAAGAGGTGGCCTGATCTCACCTCGGGATATCCAGGACGTTTTCCGTGGTTTAATGGAGCATCTTTTTAAATAGTGTGTCGGCGCGGCTGGTCACGTCTGGGTACCAGATGACTGTCTCCGCCGTCAGTTATTCCAGGGGAATCGGGTGGACGTGCCGAGAACGTGACCCTGACTGCAGTCACTGTGTGATTTACATGCTGACTGGACTGAGTGACGCCATTAGTACGGTTGGTCCCTCTCCCTCTTCCCCCCCCCCCCCCCCCCCGTCTTCTTCCGTGCTCGCCTTCCGGTCTCTCCTCGCCACCCCCTCACCTCCCCGCAACCCCTTTACCTACGGTTTGGTGAAAAGTGTCGGTATTCTGTTAAAGTGGTACTGGTTAGTCCCCCTGCCCCCCCCCCCCCCCCCCACCCCCCTACATCTCTCTCTCTCTCCTCTCTCTCTCTCTCTCTCTCTCTCTCTCTCTCTCTCTCTCTCTCTCACTCTCTCTCTCTCTCTCTCATATCCTGCATGTTGTTTAATGCCTTTGTATGAGTGAGGGAAAGAGAGAGAGAGAGAGAGAGAGAGAGAGGTGGAGGGGGGGTGAGGTGAGAAAAATCAAGAATTATACAGTTAGTATATCAGATATGATACGTATGACGTTTGAAATGAACACGGGAAGACGTGGAGAGAGGGAGAGAGACAGAGAGAGAGACACACACACACACACACAGAGATAGCATGATACCTGACAGGCCCAATTAGCACGATTGTCGCCCAGGGAGATTCAGTGTAGTGCAGTCATTAAGCCCTCTGAACAAGGAATTTTGGGACTGGAGAGGGAATGGAGTGGCCGAAGCAATTGGCTTTTCCCGCCAACTTGGCCCGATCGCTCCTCGTTTGCATTCTTGGTGGCATTTCTGCGCGGTCGGCATCTGAAGGCTTGGCACTGGCTGTGCTCGTCTTTTTATGGTTATTGTTGTTGTTGTTGTTTTTAACCCTTTCACCGTTAATGCGGTGATAACACGGTAACAAGGCTTGGCCTTGACGATGATTTCTTCACCATCCGGAACGATGATAGCTGTTTGTAGAAGGAAGAAGAGAAAACCCATTGTTTGTAGCCTTGATAGCTCTTTTTTTGTGGGAAGAAGATAAAACTCAGTATTTGTATCGTTGAAATGTCATTTGTTGTTGGAAGAGAAGAAAACACAGCGTTAGTGATCTTGATAAGCTCGTTTTCTTTGTGGGAAGAAGAGAAGGCACGTTATTTGTGGTATTGATAGCTGAAATTTGGGGGGAAGGGGGGGGGGGGGGGGGGGGGGGGGGGGGGGGGGGGGGGGGACAGAAAAATGAAAGATCGGTTTTAAACTAACGACCATTTTGTTTAATTTCGCAGTCAGACGCGAGATAATTGCTTGAGAAATTATGTAGGACTAGTATTGCCAGACAGTGAATGGAAAGAAGAACCACGCCATAGAGATGAGGTGTTACCGCAAGATTGTGATGGTGTCACCGGTGACCAAAGTGCTCCAAACCTTCAGTCGGGCCGTGTGAAAATCTGCTGACATCTGGCGGGAGATAGGGAGGGGGGGGGGGGGGTCTAAAATGGAAGACACCACACACACGCACACACACACACACACACACACACACACACACACACACACACACACACACACACACACACACACACGTTGTTCATTCAGTGTGGCGCCCTCGTGACTCCCCACGGAGTTGAGGAGAAAGAGGAAGAAAAGAGGCAGTAAGGAGGAGGAGCTGCCACCAGGTGCGCACGGTAAATGCTGAAAATTCAGAACAGCTAGCATCGAAAGGGTTAACCTCTTTTTCCCGTGTGTCTTTAAGTTTTGACAAAGAAAAAGTCTTGAACAATTAATTAGTGAAACTAAATTTTTTTTTTTTTTTTGGTTGTGTTGAAGTCTTTGACCTATTTTCCCCTAAGCTTTCTCCATAGAGACCTTAGAAGTTTTGTATGCGCATGCGCGCGCATGCTATGAAATCCAAAACACGTTTATTACTTGATAAAGTGGGTGATTTAGAAGAAGCAAATTGCGCCATAAATAGCGCATAAGATGTTAGAGATATATCATGTTAAAAAAGGGACCGAAAGCAAAGCTTTTTTTTTTTTTCATGTTTAATGAAAATATTGTTTTTGACGTAGTAACTGCATAGCGGTTTAAAGTACGTGCTTAGAGAAAAAGTCTTCTTTTTCTCATAAAAATGAGATGTGATTGATCCTTCTAGTGATTTACAGCGTTTATACAATTATCTACTTTTTTCCGTGTGTATGGGTGAAAGCTTCCAAATATTCTGTAGTTGAAAAAGGAGAAACAAATGAAAACGAAGAAAAAGAAAGCGAGAAAAAAAAAGATAATACAAGCCTCGACGTGGATATTTTGTCCTCAGGCGTCTGTCTATGATGTCTAGTCGGGGAAAAAATGAAAATAGAGATGAACGGTATTGACAACTGGAGAGAGAGAGAGAGAGAGAGAGAGAGAGAGAGAGAGAGAGAGAGAAATAGATCAGAACGCTTCCCATTATTTGGGGCTTTACGGGCAGTTTCAATTTCACAGTTTACACGCGGTGCCCCTCTGCGAACATAATCTAATATCAACCGACACACGAGTTCACAAATTTCACGGGGCATCGACCGACTCCGAGACATCCGAACTGAGAGGGAGGGAGATGAATAGGACGGGAGTACCAGGGAACCGGCTGCCACCATCTACTGAATACGTTTACAAAAAGACTTCTGCCATACAGTACCTTTTTTTCTGTTGATCTTTGTTTGTTGTTATTTACTCGTACCGGTGTCGTATAATATCTGGGAACCGTGATATCTGGGAACGCATTCCCAGATTTACCGTGATATCTGGGAACGCATTCCCAGATTTCCTGACCTTCCAATCGTGAAATCTGGGAACTGGTGTGAAATCTGGGAATGTCTCAGAGAATAGACTGAATGTAGACTTCCTAGCAGATTTTCTTTCAATTTCATGAAATTTCATGATATGCATGCATGCATTTGAATTGCAAGTTGCATTTCTTTGAAGTTGCTTTGTTTCTCACGCACACTTGAGACATGTTCGCACACATCGAGCGCTCATCTTGTGTGTGCGACTGAGCATGCTTGCTGTACTTTGTGAAAATCATGCCAAGAAATTAATGGGAAAAAAAGTGATAAGAAGGCCAAAGATCTCAATTGCACCTAAATAAATTGTGTCCTACCTTATCTCGAAAATCCATTCTTTTTTCGTCTTCTCTCTTCCCTGTTGAGCTCTGAAAGACCACGTCCCCATATATCACGGGCCTTCCCAGATATCACAGTACATTTTGGGAACGCGTTCCCAAAAAAAAATCTGTGATATCTGGGAAGCCTTCGCAGATATCACGTTCCCAGATTTCACGCGACACCGGTAACACTGAATTTCGTACCACCCCCGGAAATGAATATGTACAGCATTTTCGTTATTAGTTTGGCCATCCCTAAATTTTGGTTTTGAAAGTGGAGATGTCTCCAACTTTCCACACAACTCCGACTTTCCTCAACTGATTTAGCGCTAAGGTGTACTCGCTTGATTTAGCCTCGATTGTTGACAAAGAAGAAGCGAGTTCTTTCCCTTGTTTGAAGTTCTTTGCTGTCCGAAAGCTCCGGAAATGACGGGAGTATACCGGTACACACGGCCTGACGTGTGCACTGTATCGCCGGATCACGTTGAGATATTACCCCCGGTGCACCAGTAGCAATCACCAGGTTCGTTTAATGGAACCCAGTGCCGGCGTGTTGTCTGGGCAGAGAGTAGAAACATGAAAATGTGACACGAAGGGAACTACCACTCGGAGACGAAAGTTGATAGCGTCCATTTTAAGAGATTACGGTTCAGAACGAGGGAGAGAGGGACGGAGCCTGGGAGGTAGTTGAGGGTGGGGGGAGTGTGAGGAAATGACAGATAATGCTGAAGGGAAATGACAGATAATGCTGAAGGGAGCCACCACCACCACCCCACCCCACCCCATAAAAAATCATGATAATAATGAATAAATAGATAAAGAAGTACAATGAAATAAAATATAAAAAAATAAAAGAAAACAAGAAAGGAGAACAAAGTGTTAGAAGCAGAAAGTAATAGGAGTTTGTTAGTAAATACTTTTTCGATTCCACCCCTCCACCTCACCTCCCACCCCCACTATTCCTCTCTCCTCCACCCAACCTCCCAAATATTGATGGGATGATCGATGTGTATGCTTTTTTTTATATCAATTTCATCACCCTTATTTTGTGAGGGCTATGCTCAGCTTGCGTCTAGTCTGGTAGCTGGACTGGTGGTCGGTCGTCTACCAGCCAGGAGGGATGCATTCCTGCATATTCCAACCAAGCTAAGCAAAATGTGATTGACGGTGTCGCTTGCGGCATGAATAGAGTGGTTGACGGCAGGACGGGCTTTTGCTCTGTTCTGTGGATCGGCTGATGGGAGTGACTGTTGAATGGTTAGGATTGAAGTGACTGGTGAGAATTGAAGCGGATTTGTTGATTGGAGAGATTGGAGTGGGTCTGTTGATTGGAGAGAATCGGAGTGGGTCTGTTGATGGGTGAGGATGGGAGTGGGTCTGTTGATTGGTGAGGATGGGAATGGGAATGGGTCTATGGATTGGTGAGGATGGGAATGGGTCTGTTGATGGTGAGGACGGGAATTGGTCTGTTGATGGTGAGAATGGGATGGGAATGGGTCTGTTGATGGTGAGGACGGGAATGGGTCTGTTGATGGTGAGGATGGGAGTGGGTCTGTTGATGGTGAGGACGGGAATGGGTCTGTTGATGGTGAGGATGGGAGTGGGTCTGTTGATGGTGAGGATGGGAATGGGTCTGTTGATGGTGAGGATGGGAGTGGGTCTGTTGATGGTGAGGACGGGAATGGGTCTGTTGATGGTGAGGATGGGAGTGGGTCTGTTGATGGTGAGGATGGGAGTGGGTCTGTTGATGGTGAGGATGGGAATGGGTCTGTTGATGGTGAGGATGGGAGTGGGTCTGTTGATGGTGAGGATGGGAGTGGTGTGTTGATGGTGAGGATGGGAGTGGGTCTGTTGATGGTGAGGATGGGAGTGGGTCTGTTGATGGTGAGGATGGGAGTGGGTCTGTTGATGGTGAGGATGGGAGTGGGTGTTGATGGTGAGGATGGGAGTGGGTCTGTTGATGGTGAGGATGGGAATGGGTCTGTTCATGGTGAGGATTGGAATGGGTCTGTTGATTGTGAGGATGAGAATGGGTCTGTTGATGGTGAGGATGAGAATGGGTCTGTTGATGGTGAGGATGGGAATGGGTCTGTTGATGGTGAGGATGGGAATGGGTCTGTTGATGGTGAGGATGGGAATAGGTGTGTTGATTGTGAGGATGAGAATGGGTCTGTTGATGGTGAGG
>CM031604.1:37192374-37219874 GCA_018398815.1 Conus ventricosus | reverse complement strand
GCCTGCCCCCCCCCCCCCCCCCCCCCCCCCCCACCACACACACCCCTCGCCACCCCGCCTATTGTTGAAGGAGCCTCAGTTCTAGAATCAACATTGTGTTTTAGAGCGATGTGATCCATCTAATCTGCGGCGAATAAATGGGACAGAGAATTGCAGCTGGCACCACTTCCGAAGCGAGCATTTGTCATCCGCCGATGTTGTCCGTGTTAGCTATGAGAAGAGCAGGTGTTGCCATTGCTGAAGGAGAAAAGACCCTGCCAGTCATTCGCTTTCCAGCGACGGGATTCATCGAACCTGCGGCCATAAAGAGGGCAGTGTCCTGGTATAGGTTCCTCTTTTTTAGAGTACATTCGTCATGTGGACACTACCTGTGCATTCTTCAGCATCTGTTTGCTTACAGGGCGTTTTTGAAAATATGTGTGTATAATATATATATATATATATATATATATATATATATATATAATATATATATGTGTGTGTGTTGTGGGACCGATTAAGAGGAATGGATGGCGCTCTGAGCATGTCCTAGTCTCGCGCGCCGGAAGGATGTCAGTAGATTAGCTGCCATGGCATTAATTGTGTATTGTTCTGGTTGTTTGCTGCTTTGTCAGGATGTGGCCTTTTCACCGTGTGTTTGACATCCCCCAGATGGCCCTTTGTAGGGGTTGGTCTGTAATGATTGCAAACTATAAAGCTACGTATCTTCATCATCATCACCATGATTATCATCATCATCATTATTCTCTCTCTCTCTCAAAATTTTAACATCAAAATGAAAAATTGTTCAATAAAAAAAAATTTTAACATCAAGATGTAAATTAGGGATCTCGGCCTGGTGTTACATTCCTACGGGAAATGAATTAATTTGTCTCTTTAGAGGAAAAAAAAGAAAAGACAACTGGCAAGATGGCGAGGTGCGTGTTTTTTTTTAAATTTATTTTTCATTTATTTATTTTTTTGTTGTTGTTGCCCAGTGCTGTATATTTTTTTACTATTCGGACAAGATTCAAGTGACGAGATCCTGCTATTTCTGGAAATGTGCAAGTATTGATATGGTGCACTTTGTATTCGTTTTATATATGTCGTAGTATATTTCATCATCCAGTTATGTTAATTCACCCCGTAATGGCGGCTAAGACCCTCATACGAATGTGGGTAGTTATGAACTCCCACGCCAACTTCGAGACTGTCCCCCCCCCCCCCTTCTTTCAGATCAGACTTGAAAACTGTTCTTTTTCCCTCTTGATCAAGCGATATACGTTATTATAATGTGCTAGTGTTATTTCGGATTGAGAAATGCGTTCGTTTGTGAGTATTTATTTATGGGTTAATCTATTGGTGATTGTTGTGTTTGAGGTGTGGTTGGTGGGTGGACAGACGAATGAGACTGCCGATTTGGGGTTGTGGGGCAGTAGGATGTGGTGCTAGTGATTGCTTGCAGCATGCATTTTATGATTTCCTGTTCTCGGTTTTTTGTTTGTTTGTTGTTTTTTGTCTTTTTAGTTGGTTTCTTTTATGTACTTAGATGTATGTGTTTGTTGATTGTGAGCGCCTCGGGCATTTATTTCATTAGGCGTATTGAATATTCTTAATGATGAAAATTATGATTATAATAACAATAAGAAATACTTTCTCTCTCTCTCCCCCTCTCTCTCTCTCCCTCCCTCCCTCCCCCCCCCCCCTCCTCTCTCTCTCTCTCTCTCTCCTCTCTCTCTCTCTCTCTCTCTCTGTCTCTTTCTCTCGCTCTCTCTTCCCTGTCTTTCTCTCCTCCCTCCTCTTTCTCTCCCTTTCTCTCTCGCTGTCTCTCTCTCTCTCTCTCTCTCTCTCTCTCTCTCCTCTCTCTCTCCTCTCTCTCTCTCTCTCACTCACTCTCACCCCCCTCTATCTTTTTCTCCTCCCTCCCCCTCCTCTCTCTCTCTCTCTCTCTCTCTCTCTCTCTCTCTCTCTCCTCTCTCTCTCTCTCTCTCTCTGTCTGCGCGCGCGCTTTTTCCCCACAGGTTGTCAATAAAGACCAAGATGTGAGGTGTTGAGGAGTAATATCTCCCGTCGCTTACTTAACTCTTTGCCTTTGTCGGAGTTCCGTTCGCTCTTGTAAGTCATTAACCACTTCCCTGCAAGGATTTCCATGCTCATGTGCTCTCTCTCTCTCTCTCTCCTCTCTCTCTCTCCCCTCTCTCCTCTCCTCTCTCTCTCTCTCCTCTCTACACACACACACACACACACACACACACACACCATCACATATGCACACAACCTCCACCCACCTCAGCCCGCTCCGTACTTTAAATCCCTCACGCCCATCCATCGTCCACGAACAGCCTCCACTCAGTCCCCACTTTCCAACCTCCACCCACCATACACCCCAGCTCCAAATCTAACCAAAAGAAGGGAAAAAGAAACGCACGGCAGTTTTAAGATCAGTGGCAAAGCAAGAGTCATTGTCCGCTCTCGATCTCCATTCCCGAGGTTTGCTTGTCGTTTGGGTTGTCCGTCGTGCGATTTTCTGCTCGGCTTGTATCGATTTCTTTCAAGTCGTCGTCTCCTCTCTCTCTCTCCCCCTCTCTCTCTCTCTTCTCTCTCTCTCTCCTCTCTCCGTTCTGATTTGGAAGGAATGATATGGTCATGGGATGATTGTGCATGAGCATTTACTACTTCTGTGGAAAAGGGTGGGGGGGGGGGGGGGGGGGTGCTGGGTTGAAGGAGGAAATATGATATTCTTTTTTTCGCTACCAGCCTCGTAGAATTCTTTCCCTTTATTCACTACTTCCGTGTCTTGCTCCCCCTCTTCCCGTCGCCCCTCCCCTCCTTTCTCCCCTCCACTCCTCCTCCCCTTCCTCTTTACCCCTTCATCCCTCCCTAAAGAAACGCATCGACGCACGTACATCATGGATAGGTTTGCCGTGGATCAAGCGAGGCAAACAACAAGACGATCGTAACCAGTTTACGAAGGCTAAACAGTCATTCATTTACTGGAGTTATCACATCAGCAGCCTCGTGTTACCAGTAGGGAGGATTGGGGTTAGGACTGCTTATTCAACCTATATTCCTTCTCGCTTTCCTCCTCACGTCTCTTGCCCTGGCAGCCCCCTCCCCCTCCACCCTCCCCGCCCCTTTCCCGGCACTTTTTCCCCACATACTCATATTCTTCTCTCTTTGTTCTCCAGGGTGGGTTTCTTTCTCGTGTGTGTGTGTGTGTGTGTGTGTGTGTGTGTGTGTGTGTGCGCGTGCGCTCGTGTGTGTTTGCATGTGTATGTGCGCGCGAGCGTGCGCGCGCGTGTGTGTGTGCGTGTGTGTGTGTGTGTGCGTGTGTGTGCGGCTGGCTGGTTGACGTCTGGTCGGATCGGGCCAGCGACTTTGTTGGCGGTGAGTGGACAGTTGGCGGGGAGGCGGGCGGGCGGTTGGGCGGTGAGCAGAAAGAAAGAGATCGTGGCGAGTTGGTGATGGTGGTGGGGAAGGCAGCAGTCGGTGCACCTGTAGCGGTTGTTGGATGTGGATGTTGGTGGCCGCCGTGGATGCTTGTTTCTCCCTGCCGTTCCGTTCTCCTCCGTATGTTACGTCAAGGATTGGTGTGTTCGCTCGCTGATGGTGTCTTTTTTTTTTTTCCAGGCTGTCGTGGATTGAAATACTTCGTTTTTTCCCCCTCCTCTTGGTTTTCTTTCTTTTTTCTTTTTTTTTCCTTTTTGCCTCGTTTCGTGTATGTGCGCGCGTGGATGTTTTTGCGTGTTTTTTTTTTTTTTTAATTTGGATGTTTGTATTATGTTTGTGTTTAAAGGAAAGGAGCAGTTTAAAAAAGAACGAAAGAGAGAGAAAAACTAAAATGAAAGCGTTGGAAATGTAATGGTTAAAAAGATAGCATCAGCAGAGAGAGAGAGAGAGCGTGTGAGGTTACTTCTATACTTAGTCGGCCTCCTTAAGAACGGGCACGTCATACATGTATGATAAACAACAAAAACATGAGAACAAATTACAGAATGGTTCATAAAGTGTGTATGACTATATTTTCGTGCCTAACATGCTTCCATAAGTTTAAATGGTACTTGAAAGTAGTGGAGGAAAATCAATAAAAGTTGAAGTGGTCGACATTATTAAAGTGTACATTTTAAATAGTTTATAGCAAGAGAGTGGGAGGGAGGGAGGGAAAGAGGCAGGCACAAAGAGAGAGAGAGAGAGAGAGAGAGAGAGAGAGAGAGAGAGAGAGAGAGATTTGTTTAATTTGTTTAACTCAAGTTGTTTAGTGGCATTGCTGACTGTTGAGATTATTACATGCTTTGCTGGGCTAAAAAGAGCGCTTGTTTTTCCCCCACTATTAGATTGTTCGTCCATGTATTTTGTCTGACTTTATTCAAGTTTAAAAGGCTGTGCCAGTCTTGAATAAGTTTAAAAGGCTGTGCCAGTCTTGAATAAAAGTTACTCTGTGTTAGGTTTCCTTATGGGAGCAAAACATACCCCACTTGTTTACTGTTTAAAAAGAGCAGACTGTAGGAAAACGGACAACTAATGCATTCTTCTGATGTGATTCAGGACTTGCGGCATGACTTGACCGAAAAAAGTCTTTTACGTATATTTCTGGTCACAATTTATGGCATGCCAGCTTTCTTCCTTTGGTTTTGATCCAGCGACTATGTAGCGAAAATTGTACTCACTGTCCATGGTTCATGTTGCTTTGTGTGTGTGTGTGTGTGTGTGTGTGTGTGTGTGTGTGTGTGTGTGTGTGTGTGTGTGTTTTAATTCAGTTTCATTTTTCTTATTTATTTGCTTACATTTATTTGCGAGTAGATGTTTTTGTTTTCTCATGTGTTTATTCTTTTTTTCTTTTCTTCTTCCTTTTTATATTCCTTTTGATTTTTTTAACGATGTTTTAACAAGCTGGTTTTGAGAAATCACGCAGAATGGCTGGCGCTGTCAGCATGCCTTTATTTTATCCGCCAGATGGATGCCTGTAGTTTGGCCACCATGCCATGAACTGTTTCACCAGCATGTAACCTTTCAGGATATGAATTGTCCCCTCCTCTCACCCCCCCCCCCCACCCCCCCTCCCCAACTCCATTCCCCCGTACGAGTTTGGCAGCGCAGAAGAGACCCTGCCAGATCGAAAGGGCTATAATGATGAAAAACTTTAAACTAAAAACATAAACTATCGTCATCAGTGGAATATAATGAAAGGCGCTTTTGCTTGTTAAAATCAGTGTCTGTCAGAAAAGAGATTAAGCTTATTGGTGACGAGGTATGTGGAAAGGAACCATAGTTACGAGTAGATATCATAAATCGTACCAAGTATTCTGCTGCTGCTACTGCTACCAGTATGATCACTGCTGCTATGAAGAGACAATAATAATGATAAGCAGGGGTGGGAGACTTTTCGTATTGATACGGAATTCCGTATAGCAAATTTTTTTTTTTTTTTTTTTTTTTTCGGTGTGCGCGTTCCGTGTTCCGATTCCGGTTTTCGCGCCACTCGTATTTGAAATCCGCCGTCTTGTTTTCAATGCGTGAAGACCATATCATCGTGCTTTATATTTGTCAAAAAATGGAGCTGATTAACGACGAAGCAGAGGCACGGAAGATCGACAGTGACCTGAAGAAAAACAAATGGAGAACTGAATGGATGGATGAGATGGACGAATTAAATCGTCCGTTCCGAAGATGGCTACGGAAAACAAATGAATGGGGGCTGCTTGGTGTATACTGTGCAGTCGGAACCATGTTTTTGGAAAGGACATGCCGGAACAAGTTCGGCACCCCAACCATTTTGTGATTTGTCTCCCAGTCAGCCAGTGAAACGGAAAGCCACTCCCACAGACATAGAAGCTGCTTTGCAAAGAAGTAAAAAAAAAATTTTTTAAAGGAACAAACAGACAACAATCGGATATAATCAGCTGAGTTTCATTTTAAAGACTTGTCTCTGCTGTTATTGATTTCCTTTTTCAGGACTTAACCCATTGCAGCTTCTAGTTTTCATGACTTGCCCCTCTGCTATCACTGATTTTCATTTTAAAGACTGACCTTGCTGCAGTCACTGACTTCTGTTTCCACGACTCGCCCCAATGTGGTTTAAAAAAAACTGATGCACTGATGACTGTTTCCAAGAATCGCCCCACTGTAGTCATTGAAAAGCTGACCCCACTGCTGTCACTGACTTCTGTTACCATGATTCGCCTCACTGCAGCCACTTATGTCCAGTTCCATACCTTGCTGCTTTAACTGATAGACTTTTTCAAGTTCACTCATTGCAGCCACTGATTTTCTTCTCAAGATTTGCTCAGTTGGGGGTTACTGATTTATTGCTTCCAGGTTCATCCACTCTCACCATCGACTTTCATTTTTCAGATGCCCCCGTGCCACCAGCCACTGATTTCTATTGTAAGACTTGGCCCACTGCAGCTTTTGATGTTGCTCAGTGTTTGTTCCAGTCCAGTGCTAGTGCAGACATTGATTTTTGCTGAATTTAAGCCACATAAGACTAAAAACAAAAACAGGAATCCTCATTCTTGAACTTCAAAATTAAGTGATTGAAATTTGGGCACTATCTTCTATTAACATCACTGGTGAGTAATATTTATACATTGCATCCTATTTTGTTTTGATGGTCTACTGAATTTAAGATGTATTCTAAGTACTTGGCATAACATTTTCAGTTTGATATTTAAGCCGTAAGTCTTATTTTGTCATATTTGGAGTCTTTTTATAAAAGTTAATTGTTAAACTTTGTTTTCAAGGAGAGGCCACAGAAGCAGGGGCAACGCCCCCCAGACCCCCCAGCAGGGCGTTGCCCCTGCATCCCACCCGGGACCTAAAGCAGCCCCCTGGACACCCCACCCCCACCAACACCCCCCGGCCGGCCTTTTCAGTATAGCTATCATTTTCTGCTCCCACCCCTGGATAAGGGAACGATGGCAGTATTCGTACAACAATGGTCGACCCGAAAGCAGTGGTTGGCGGCGGCCATTTTACAAAAGAATGAAAGGAGATCTGAAATGAGATGGGGAGCTGTAATCAGCAGATGATAAGCAAGGTTCCTATTGTTCACATGGTGAAACTAAGGAAGGCATATGACTCCAAAGGTAATGCTGTTTATGGTATCCATTCGCTTAGCACACAACAAGCAGGCAGACAGAACAAGCAGGGTAACTTGCCTTTGAAAAAACAAATTCGGGGAGGCTTGACTGATTAAATTAGACTGTTGGAGAACCAGAAAAAGGCGTGGTGATAGGAGGAGATTTTCAGATGACAGGGACGTCATATTTTAGCGAAAGCTGTGGGTTTTAACGGTTCGTGGTGAATCCATCACGGTTGATACTTTTTTCTTGGGGGAACCCTGATTACACTATTAACTTATGATATGAATGCGTGTGCGCAGTGTTAGGAGTCAAAGATCTCCGCAACGTGTGAGGCCTCTTGGTCCTTGTCGCTTACCATCGTGATTCCCCCCCCCCCCCCCCCCCCCCCCCTCCCCAAGATTGGGTTGGTAGTTGTAACAAGCTCTCTCCTTTCCTGCTACTTCTTTAGCGTCTCAGTAGGCTGGATGTAGTCGGAAGGATTTCGGGTTTGAAACCACCACGCTAATATACAAAAATGTGGGTTTTCGCTGTCCCCCTCACTGTGTTGTCATTCGGATGGTATAGGTATTGTGTTAGACAGCCTATTCTCTTGCTCAGCAGGTGAACACAAAGATTTCGTCCTCCTGATCTGAGGGAAGTGAGCAGTATGAGAGGAATCATGTCGCCCGACTTAGAAAATAATATTTATTGACTAAAATACAGAGATGGGAAAACAAAAAAGTTTAAGCAATCGAGTCTTTTTTACGCTCAAAATCCAGTTTTTCTTCTTCAAGGTAATTTTTTTCTTCTTAAAGGTATTAATGTGGAATAGCAGTTATTTGCGAGCTAAGTCACCCATTATTTGTGTTCCAGTGTACCAAGAATAATGACAAACTCTGATTGGTAGGAGCCGCCCACAGCATTCTCAGTCTCCTGCCTCCCCCCTCCACCGCACTTCCCACCCCCGTCCCCTTCTCCGCCAGCCCCATCACTTTTCGGCTTTCTAGGGATAATGTCCACTTGACATGTCACCTGTAGTGGGTGTTCATCCTGATCGTAACTATTCACCCTAACAGTACCATGCCTCACCGCCGTACCGCATCACCATCCCAACTCGCAGACACAAGAAGTTTCATCCGTCCCTGTGGTACTGGTTTTTTCCGGCGTGTATTTCGGCCCACAGAAACTCTCTCCTCTGTGATGTGTTGACGAGAGACAGAGTGGGTATGAACACGTTTCTTTTTTAGCATGCCCTTACGAACATCCTTGAAGGCAAGCAGGAATTATTCTTTATTTGGGAGAGAGAGAGAGGGGGGGGGGGAGGGGGGGGGGGGGACTGCAGGTCATGTTGGAATATATATATATATATATATATTCAATTATAAACAAAGCTTACTCGTATGTCTTAGATTGAAGAAATAGGGGGAGATAAGCATTCATATCTGCAGTGGTAGATAATTCTGCCCAACTAACAGCTTGTTAGGCAGAATTATCTACCACTGCAGATATGAATGCTTATCTCCCCCTATTTCTTCAGTCCAAGACATAAGAGCAAGCTTTGTTTATAATTGAATATTTCTTGCAGTCATTGCAACACCAAGCTGCTCTGTAAGTTGCTGGAATGGTGCTCGGTTACTTATCCTTGGAATTTATTAGTTTATTTTATTCATATATATATATATATATATACTGCTGAACAATTAAATAGTGGGAGAAAACAAGTGCATGTTAACAATTCTTCAGTCATTATAGTAATGACTTGGCAAAGATTTGAGTTTTAAAAAAGAAATTAAAGATGAAAAAAAATGGGGGGAATATATTATAAATATGAGAATCCCTTCACTAGCAGCCTGAGGGAACCATCGTACTTCCCTTCGAAGGCAGATCTATTTGTATTGCCTGCTCCTAGGCCTTTCGTCCGCTGGATCGGACTCATCAGGGAGACACGGCTGATTGTGTCTGTGCTCTTGGTGTCAAATAGAGACACACCAAAGTCCATACTTCTGTGGTGTTCTCATCACCAAGGGTTCAAAAAAGAATTCAACAGCACCCCCAAAGCAGCCAGCGAAGGGTAGTAAAATGGAACAAAAGGAAAATGTGGAGAGGAA
This sequence comes from Conus ventricosus, assembly GCA_018398815.1. Taxonomy (NCBI): domain Eukaryota; kingdom Metazoa; phylum Mollusca; class Gastropoda; order Neogastropoda; family Conidae; genus Conus; species Conus ventricosus. Next base: position 37,210,726 of record CM031604.1, on the reverse strand, counting down.
AAAAGTGCTTAAAAACTAAAAGCATTATGCAAACAGTATAAAATGTAGGGGACAATCTTTGAGCCTATGCTTGAGGATCCATTCAAGGATGCAAGGGAGATCAAAAGATATGGAACAGTGTGAGTGGTCAGCTCTGCTGTTCAATAACCCAAGCATATATATATATATATATATATATATATATATATATATACATATATATATATATTACTTTTACATTGATGACAAATTGATGACGTAAGGAAGAACTAACTAGCGAGAGGGGAAAAAAAACAAGCATTTGAAAGTGGAGATTGGTCTTTAGTACAGCTTGAACATGTGCTGTTTTGCAATTTCAGTGCGAATGCGCATAAAAAGCTTTTAAAAGGGTACATCTCTATACACACATGCGTCAGTTCGCGTAAATTTTAAAGGCTACGATCCGGAAAGAACGAGCTTGACAGCCATGTATTCTATGTCTGTATATCCTAGTCTGTAAGGGCCAATATGATTTTTTTTTTTTCATGTTAGCATGGATTGCTGGAGTCATCGGCTTCCCTCTGTTAGCTTGGAGGAATAGGTCTTTTTACCGTGTTCTGTCTGTTCTGAACTGAGTCTGACAATATTTTTAACTTCCTAAAAGAAGTGAATTTATTTCATCGTGTGTGAATTTGGTGTTGTTAGATTTTCTATACCCAGTATTGTTTTTTGCAGATTACAGTTAGTGATTTCAACGTGTTGGTGTGAATTTGGTGTTGTTAGATTTTATATACCCAGTATTGTTTTTTGCAGATTACAGTTAGTGATTTCAGCGTATTGGTTTTTAATCCTAGGATTGGTTCTTTTAATCTTGTTTTTAATGGGTTGGGTAAGGTTTTGCTTTTAATCCTTTTTTAACATATATACGCGGTAGTTTGAAACGTGGTGACAGTCCTGAGATAACCTCTGCTGTTGACGGGACTATAATTTTAATCTTGATCTTAATCTCTGGAGTAGGTAAGACACACACGTTCATTTTAAGTTCATCGTGCCGGCTGACTTCAAAATTGGCTTATTACTGTACTAAGAGTCGGATATCGGCGTCAACCTGTAATACAGCTTGTTCCCTAATTTTACCGAAATACAGTGATTCGATAGTGTGTGTGTGGTGTGTGTGTGTGGTGTGTGTGTGTGTGTGTGTGTGTGTGTGTGTGTGTGTGTGCGAAGAGCTGTAACAAAATGACTGAACAAGTTCAATGAATGAATAAGTGAATAAGGAAAGAGAGACAAATAGAGATGACGACCATCTTGTCGTTGCTGAATTTTCTTTGAACTGGGAATTACTGCATTGTTAATACTCTGAGGCAGATGGATTTCAGAAAAAAAGGATGCAAATAGAATCTCTCCCCCCCCCCCCTCTCTCTCTCTCTTCTCTCTCTCTCTCGCTCTCTCTCTCTCTCTCTCTCTCTCGCTCTCTCTCTCTCTCGCTCTCTCTCTCTCTCTCTCTCTCTCTCTCTCTCTCTCTCTCTCTCTCTCTCTCTCTCTCTTTCTTTATATGATTACATGAATATACTTATTATATGAAGATTAAAATTCAATTCCTTCATGTCTCCCCCCCTCCTCTCCCGTCTTTCTCTTTCTCAAATTCTGTGCGTAAATTATATATTATGTTTTATTAGATAAAAACTAAACCAGACCTGTTCTGTATGCATGTTGGTAGACCTTTCTTCTCCCCTTCACCGCATGCAGATACCAGCAATAATGCGGTGCTTAATGCACTGGCCTAAGGGAGTTGCATCGGAAACTTTTTTTTCGTTTAACTTAAGTTAAACGCCTGGTCCTGTTAAACATCAGAGCGGCGACAGCTTATCGCCCATCTGCTGTGCCGTGTAGACTGCTGGTTCTCTGGAGGCGTCAGTCAGAAAAGGTCAGAAGTAAGAGAAAAAACAAACAGTCAGAAAGGACACTGCCTCTGTGTGTGTGTGTGTGTGTGTGTGTGTGTGTGTGTGTGTGGGCGCGCACGCGCGTACGTGCGTGCGTGCGTGCATGCATGAAGGCTGTGGGCTTGGTGCATTAAAAAACTCTCGCAGTTTTACGAACATGTTTGGTGTCCTTTATTTGCGTGACTTTTTTTTTTTTATCTCTCTCCCTCTCTCTTCTTCTTTTTCTTCATTCCCCCCATTTTTTATGTGTGGATCGATGTTTCAGCGGGTTGTGTGTTTGCACAGAGATCTTGTATATACAAGATCTGTGGTTTGCGTGATAGGTCTCGGTGAGTTGGGTTTTTTTTTGGGTTTTTTTTTTTTTTTTTGTGGCCTGGTTTTGCTTCAGAAGTGGTTGGGAGGTGTATTCGTGCACGGGAATGTCCAAGCGATGGTAAAGGATCCAGTGGAAGCACGGTGCCTCGTGACTGGCGAGTATGTGCGTAATTTATGTGCATGTAGAGCCGCCGATGCCGCAGTAGAGTTCCCAGCAGTACGAGACAGTGGTGGTGTTGTACGCTGTTGTGTGGACGCATGAGAGAAAATTCGACGTCAGAGGTGGTGGCCTAGTTGGGCGGCAGGCCTGCATTCAAATCTGCTGCTGACTGGGTAGGTCATTTTTTTTGCCGTTTATTGCAAGGGGGGAACTATGCTGGAAGCGTCATTGCAGCGTGCATGGCGCTACAACTGGTAAAAGACGACTTTATCGACTTCACGAGTGGTCTGGCTTGTGGAGCATGACGTCACAAAGAAGATGACGTCACGAGAAGTGGAATGGTCCTTCAGAACGCTTGCCCTCTCGTGGTGATGATTGCCTCATGTATGATTTGGACTCCCCAGTCGGTCGACGTCAGGCCAGGACGGTGTGTGTGCGGGGCGTGACTGATTAACGGGGGCAGGGGTTGAAGCTGGGAGAAGTCAGCAAGATGATTGTCATGATTCTCAGCCTCAAGATCACCGATGTGGTAAGTCTGTGTGTGTGTGTGTGTGGTTTCCGGGTTGTATGTGATGCTGGAAGAAGTCTCTTGAGGTGAATGCCTGACCAAGAAATACACTTAATCAGTACTGCAAAAGCATGTACTCTTGCCCTCATGCGCGCTCGCACGTGCGCGTGCATACGCTCATACACATGCACGCACGCGCGCATACAGGCATGCACACACACACACACACACACACACACACACACACACACACACACACACAGAGCAATCGTCACGCGCGGGATGTCGTGTGTAATTTTTCACGGAAGCCATCCAGATGCTGAGCATTGGAATTTGATCAGTCATAAATAAAATTGATAAGTCACAGGGCCAGCAGCACGCAGCACATGATAAAAGGTTAGAGCTGCCTCTGGGAAAAAAAAAGCAGAAAAGTGAATGGGGCCTCTAGTATCCTTTGTCCCAACGACGTAACGTCACGTGAGTCTCAAATCTGTACAGGAAGGTGTCAGTATTGTGTCAATTGTTTCCCCTGAACAGGGGAAGCCAGGGGACAAGTTTTAGTACCAGCTTGCTTCCTGAAGACACATGGGTATTGGTGTTAGTGACATCAGTGGCTTTAGTGGCAACCGCCCGAGTCTGGAGCTCTGACTTTTTATTTTCAACCCACATCCCAGTTGTTTGTTTCTGTAGCTCACTTTTTTTCCCCCCCTTTTCATTTTGAACTTGCTTTCTATTGCTTAGTGTTGTATTTTTCCCGTTTCCACTTTCGCAGTTCCGAAGTCTTTGTTCTCCTTCTCAGTCTATGTATGCCTGGATTTTTTTCTGGGTCGTCAATGACCCCCCCCCCCCCCCCTCTCTCTCTCTCTCTCTCTCTCTCTCTCCTCTCTCTCTTTCTCTCTCTCTTCTGTCTCTCTCTCTGTCTCTCTCTCCCCTCTCTCTCTCTCTCTCTCTCTCTCTCTCTCTCTCTCTCTCTCTTTGTTTAGTTGTTGTTTTTTGTTTGTTTAGGTTTGACTGATCCCGTGTTCATACTATGTGAACACAGATGATCAAAGACCGTGAAAACTACGGTAGAAAGGAAGCACACAACACATCTACGTTATTTACTGTACTTCATTTGACCAAGGGCCCCACTTTCAACCTTTTCGGTTTCCTTAGTTGCCTTGCGGACACAGTGACGCGTGTGTACACACACATACTCGCGCGCGCGCGCGCTTACACACACACACACACACACACACACACACACACACAATATATATATATATATATATTATATATATATATATATATATATATATTATATATATATATATATATATATAGGCAAGCACGCATACTCATACAAACACACACACTCTCACGCACGCACGCACGCGCGTGTAGAGAGAGAGAAAAAGAGATGAGTCAGGGGAAATCAAAGAGCGACATTGGGGTGGAGACCAGCGAGTCTGATTTCAGATTGCCAACAGATATTCCTAGTCTGCCGTACGTTTTATAGCGACAGAAACAATTACACGGAACAGGAAGGCGGTTGGAAAAGTCTTCCTCAGATACTATTGGACTTCACGCCCCTCCACTACTTCTACTACTTTTTCTTTGTGTGTGTGTGTGCGTGTGTGTGTGTGTGTGTGTGCGCGCGCTCTCTCAGCCTTGCATTGCCACAGCGGTCGACTAGGCTGTAAATATCTTGTACACTAAGGCAGTTGTTTAGTTGTTAATGTGTGTTTAGTTCATACTGACATCATATCAGAACGGCTTTGAACATCAGCATGTTATTAATGATACACATGAGCTTAGGTCGGATCTGAACTTTCTTAGCATGAACACTCTCCATTTTTTTGTTCTTCATCTTCTTCTCCTCCTTCATTATTATCATTATCATTATTATTGTTATTATTATTATTATTATTATTGTTGTTGTTGTTGTTATAATTATTGTAACTATTCTTCTCATTCTTCTTCCTCCACCTGTTCCTCTATTATCATCGTCATCAACATCATCATCATCATCATCATCATTATTATTATTGTGAACATTATTAACATTGTTACCATTATTATTTTAATACGTATCTTTTCTCCTCCAGCTTCTTTCCTCTTCTCTTCATTTCTGTTCCGTACTTTCAGTTTTCATTATTCTACAACAACTGCTTATGTTTTGTGCTTGAACATGTTTTCAGTCGCATGCAAGGTTAGCTGAGAGGAAAACAAATACGCAGATAAACATTAGTTCAAATGTATGAATTTTTTTTTTTACCACAATTACTACAACCGCCGCTGTTTATATTCTTGGTATACTACCACTAACGCTGCAGCTGCTGCTGCTGCTGCTGTCGCTTCCTCCTACCTCCCGTATCTTACCTCCATTCACTTTTTCTCCACCAGCCCTCTCGTCTCCCCTCCCGGATCCCCCTTTCCCAATCCTTCCGTTGACTGTTTTCATTGATGTTGCAATGCTCCCAATGGTGTGCACTGCTTGGTGCGAGGTCTTCAGGATTTTTTTTTTCTATGTCAGAATCACGACGACAACCATCTGGATGTCATAGGTGAAAGATCAGAAGAGTCCAGGAGGTACCGCGTAACCGTTGCGTCCTGATTTGGTCATCAGCTCTGTCTCTCTCTTTTCCCCCACGCTCCACTTCCCATCCTGTTTTGTTTTTTTTCCCCTCCATCCTCTCGCCCTCTATCTCATCGATCTTCTCGCCCCATCTTCGCTCTCCGCCGTTTCCATTTTCCTTCCGCGATTGTCGCCAAAGAGATTCTCAAGTCTCCGGCCCCCTTCCCCGTGTGGAGCAGCGCTCGACCGTTTGCCGACTAATTCTCTTGACAGCCTTCACAGCAGACAGATTACTCCGTCTGTCTGCCTATCTGTCGATCTGCAACCTGTCTGTCTGTGTCTGTCCCCCTCCCATACTCTCGAACTAATTTTGTTGTTTCAAAAAAAAAAAAAATGTTACAGAGAGAATTTTTCTTCTTTTTTTTTTTTAAACGTTTTTACTTCGTTACACTCTCCCTCCCTCCCTCCCTCTCTCCCTCCTCCCTCTCTCTCTCTCTCTCTCTCTCTCTCTCTCTCTGTCTCTCTCGCCTTCTGTGCTTTTTTGGCATGTATTCTGCAAAGCACTCTGCCCGTAAAATGGTTTTTGTGGATGTTTTCCAGAGGGTGATTTGCGCTAATGTGACCATAAGGAGGGGGAAATACGAGGTAATAACCTTAGTAAACAGCAACATCTGTTCGTTGTACAAATTCCATGCGTGGTACATTTTAGTTGTGCTCGTAGTGATAATTGAATTAGCAGAACCAGTTGATTATATTATGTTTAGCATGGCACGATTCTGTGTGTTTACAAAAAAAAAGTAAATCGATATATTGTGTTATTTACATAAATCTGCATTAAATTCTGATAAATGGTGTGTATTTCATTCTGTGATTATTGTTTGCATAGTTCATCGAATAAGTAAGTTAATAATTCATTATTTGTTTCTCTAGGTACTGCATTGTTTACATATTCAGTGATTCATTTTCACGAATAATCCATTACATATGTAGATATATCAGTTGTTGTTTTTTTAAGTATATAATGTTCATTTCTGTGAATAATGCGTTGTTTAAACGTGTAATGATTAGTATTCGAACCAGGGCAAGTATTTAGAGGACGACGGTTGCGAACGATCATAATGAACTCACACCGTCCCTCTCTCTTGTACACACACACACACACACACACACACACACACACACACACACACACACACACCAACACACACACACCAACACACACACACGCACGCACGCACGCGCACGTACGCACACACACATATACACACACACGCACACACAAAAGCGCGTGCGTGCGTATGTATGTGTGCGTGCTCATGTCGGCAGGGCCGAAAGGACTGGGATCGGCTGAGCTTGGTGATGATGCCATTGGCGAGATCAAAGAGCAGGCTTGCTAGCTCAGATCCCCTTGGACGTCCTGACGGCAACCTACCGTTGTCTTTGACAGCGTCATCACTTCAGTAACAGCCGTCAGGGGGAGAAGGGGGTGGGAAGAGGAGGCGCGCAGGGGGGGGGGGGGGTGGGGGGGGGGGGGGGAGGAAGAGGGGGAGCGGGGAGAGTGGATGGATGTGTCTTTGTTCTGTGACGGCATAATTGCGTGTAAGAGCAGGCACTCAAAGCCATAACCTGCTCCTCGCTGACAGCGCAATCACGTGCAAGAACATCAGCTAACTGCCGGTCGCCCCTCCACCCCCCCCCCCCCCCCCACCATCCCCTCCTCCCACTCCAGTCCCCTCCCCCCGATCCCCTTCCCCACCTCCCGACCCCCACCTCCCTCCAATCTCCTCCACTCCCGGGATTGTCTTTGATATTCTGGTAGGTAGCGTTCGGCGTGTGTGTGTGTGTGTGTGTGTGTGTGTGTCGTTGGGCTTGGGGGACCTGTTATGCTTCAGTGTTGTACTTATTCGTTGATGAACCTGAGCAGCCTTTCCCCCTCGCCCACCTGTCCACCCGTCAGTTAGGCTGTGGTGGTGAGCTGGTTGATGATTTTGGCGTGCGTCTTCGTTCGTCCCTTCCCCCCAGTTTTGCTGGTCCAATTGTTTTGGGGATTAATGAACTATTTGATGATCTTTTGTTTTCCTTGAGAAGGCATCTCTCTCTCTCTCTCTCTCTCTCTCTCTCTCTCTCTCTCTCTCTCTCTCTCTCTCTCTCCCCTGCCAGGCCTGTCCTGTACTGTGCTTTCCTTCTCTCGGTCTCCCTATCTCTCTCCCCATCTGTCTGTCTCCCTCACTCTCCGTTTTCTCTTTCTTCAACTCTCTCTCCCCCTCTCCATATGCGTGTGTGTGTGTGCGCGCGTGCGCGCACATGCATGCGTGTATGTGTGTGTGTTATATATATATACCCGTGTGTGTGTACATTCTTTCGTCTCGTGATCAACGCGATGATATTGAGCTTCCCCTCCTCCCCCCTCCTCCTCAATTTCTCACCGAACACTCAACAGCAATTTTCCACTTCTGACATCCGGGTGCAAATTAAGGTCACGCATACACACTGCCTGTAGATTTTCAGGACCACAGGGACTAGGACGAAGAGAGAGAGAGAGAGAGAGAGAGAGAGAGAGAGAGAGAAAATGAGGTGGTTTGCTGCGTGTGCTGTGATTATTTGTTTTGCATGAAGACGTAGATGTCCAGTGTCGCGGTTTAATGCCAGCAGATCCGAAAAAGAAGATATGAACACGGCGTAGGCATGCGACCCATGATAAGAACGCGGCGTAGGCATGCGACCCATGATAAGAACGCGGCGTAGGCATGCGACCCATCTGCACACAGCCACAAATTGTCTGGGAGCTAAAAGGGAGTGGGACGGAAAAGGTCTACGTGTTGTGTGTGAGACCGTTACCTGTCACGTGAGCAGACAAGTCCAGTGCAGGATGGCAAGTTTGAAAACCGTCGGATCTTTAAAACAGAGGGAATGGGGGAGGAGTGTGGGGAGGATGCAGACACATGCCTGGCCAGGCTCTTTATTGGACTTTAAAGTCTCGTGTTGATTGTGTGTGTGTGTGTGTGTGTGTGTGTGTGTGTGTGTGTGTGTGTGTGTGTGTGTGTGTGCGCGTGTGTGTGTGTGTGTGTGTGTGCGTGGTGTGTGTGTGTGTCGTGTGTGTGTGTGTGTGTCTGTGTGTTCCGCTCCCTTGTTGTATAGGTAACCGCCATGCTAAGTCCCGGAGTGATGGGCTGGGCTTCAGTCAGTCAGTCAGTAAAACATCAACATAAAAACAACTGAAAAAAATCATCATTTTGCAGAAGAGAGCCAAATTGACGAAGGGGCCGGTGAGGGGGGCGGGTGGGGGTGAATTTCATTTTCAGTTCTATCCAAGCGTGCACACATACGTACAGTTGGTGACAGCACACCGATCCGTTCTCCCCCCCCCCCCCCCTCTCTCTCTCTCTCTTTCTCTTTCTCTCATTCCCTCCCGTCCATCCCTCCCTCCCCTCTCTCTCTTCCCTCCCTCTTTCCCTCTCTCTTCAGCTTCTTTCTTTTTCTCTCGTATTTTTTTTTTTGCACAGAAGGCTAGTAGAAAAGATAAGTATTTATATTTATTCCCCTATTACCCACTCGAAATAGAATTTGTTCATTCTCTCTCTCTCTCCCTCACTCCTCCCTCTCTTTTACCGTCTTCTCCAGCACAGGCACACAGTCACACGTAAACGCGCACACATGTTTGCGCAGATATTCACATGCAGTGGGAGGGAATAGGCAATGACAGAGTTGGTACTCTCAAAACGAAGCTAAAAACAGGATTGAAAATGGGTCACGTTTTCAGAAATGCTATATATCACCATGAAAGAAAAGAAGGGGGGGGGGAGGTGTGATTGGATCGACCTGTGCTTTTCTTGCTGTAGGAAAGTGCTTTTCTAGCTATAAACAATTCCTCCCGTGTCTAGCTATTCGTGTGACACCAGAACACGGGTGTTTGTCCGAAACTCGGAACATTGCCCATTCGTTATTATTTTAATTTGTGTTCGCCTGGCGATCCATTTGTAAAGTAATAACATGTTGGAAACGAATAGTTTCGTGAGTCATCGTTGTTCCGCCACGAAACTGTTTTGTTTCGTTTTGTTTTGTTTTAATAATAATCATGATTAGCACACTGATCACATCAACCCAGCTTCAGAAGTAATTTGCTCTTGCAACAGGGTGATTCCGGACAGGCTCTTCCCACCAATCGCAAGAAAGTGAGCAGAATCTGGCGAATCAGGAAGCCCGATATTTTATGTTTGTATGTCACAGATACAGAGATGAGGAGAAGAAAAAAAAAAGACATTTAAACGGTCTGGTTTCTGACTGAGGTTCTTTCAATATAAACTCCACTGCATGTTCGATACAAACATGATAATTGTCGTTAGGGGCTGGGGGTCGGAAAGGAACTCTTTTTCTGATTATGTTCAGCTGTTATTTCCGCCCTGCCAAAAAGAGTCACGTCTTTTTGATTGGTATGAAGAGCTGACAGAATGTTTACTGTTCTTGCATTCACACATTGTGTACCAGTCACAGCTAGGAACCAGGCGAACAAACCAAGAGAACAAGCATAACACTTGCAGGGATATCGTATTTTAAAAAAATAAAAATAAAAAGATAAAAAAAAAGCGGATGCAAATAGTTCCTGATTTGGGGGTGCCTTCCTGCCTGCCGTGATCAGTGACAGAGTACCGTGGTCAGTGAGTGATAGAGCCCGCCAGACGTTGAGAGCTGGAATCCCGCTGGTCGGTGGGACATTATGGGTGCCCTGGTTCACGTGTCGTTCTGGCGGTGCTATGTAGTGACACTGTGTTACAGACGGCCCTTCTCCCCATGCTTTCCTCGGATGGTTTGATCCTGTGTGTGTGGATGTGGATGTTCAAACGAAATGGGTTTTTTTTTTTTTTCATGTCTCATGTTCTTTTTCTTTCTTTTTCTTTTCTTTCCTTTCTTTCTTTTTTTTTTTTTTGAGTCGTAGAAAACTTTTGTTTGCTTTATGATTTTCTTTTCATGTTACTTCTTTTAAGATTTTTTTTTTTTTTTTGAGCAAGCTTTCAAGAGCTTTCCAGATGGAGTGAAAGAAGTGTCGGATGTGCTGTGAGAGCTTTGTGGCCGGTTCTTGTTGTTGACTAGCGGATGCTTTGTCTGGTTTGCAGAGCCCTTACAGGAATCAGGTTAACACGCGCGTACGCTGTAGCTTGTCAGTTCAAGCACCGTCCTTTGTGTGTGTGTGTGTGTGTCTGTCTGTCTCTCTCTCTCTCTCTCTCTGTTTGTCTGTCTCTCTCTCTCTCTCTCTCTCTCTCTCTCTCTCTCTCTCTCTCTCTCTCTCTCTCTCTCTCTCTCTCTCTCTCTCTCTGTGTGCCTTTCTTTCATTGCGCCTAGTATGTGTGTCCGCGAGTTTGTGTTCTTGGGCGTGTACGTGAGTTTGGTATAGGCATATGCATGCGCAAAAGAATACTCAAAAAAAAAAAAAAAAAAAAAAAAAAAATAATATATATATATATATATATATATCTATAACGGGGAGAGGAAGCGAGGTGGTGGGATTCTTGTTAAAATTGATTGGTCTGGTTCTCCTCGTTCCCCAAACATGCCGAAGCATTCGTCCGTTCACTTGCTTTCCATCCATGCAGCCCTCGGGGAGCGGAGGGGAGGGGGGCGGGGCGGGGCGGAGAGGGGAGGGGGGTTGGGCCCCAGGATGTGTTTTGGAGGGTGTGAAGGGTTGCTTTTAATGACTCTTGGGGGTAGACCTTGTCAGCTTTTCAGCGAAATCTCTGCACCGGTTTTTTTTTCCCCCTTTTCTTTTCTATTTTTTCTGTCCTTGTTTATCTTCTCTCTCTCTCTCTCTCTCTCTCTCTCTCTCTCTCTTCTCTCTCTCTCTCTCTCTCTCTCTTTTCTCTCTCTAATTTCTTTTTCTCCCCTACCCCTTTTCCCTTCTCCCCACATTTTCCCATTCACACATAAACACACACACATAAACACACACACGCGCATGCGCGCGCATACACACACATAAAACGCGCGGTCGCGCGCACGTACATGCATACGACAGAGAGTGAGAGAGAAGAGGGGAGGGGCACACACACATACACACACACACACACACACACACACACACACCACACACACACCACATCACAACACACACGTGCACGCACGCTTGCACGCACGCACACATGCATGCACGCACGCACATGCACACGCATACTGAAGAGAGAGTGCCCCATATGTCTGTTCTTTGCGTTTTGATGGGGAAAGAAGTCTCTTCACAGTTGACACTGTATAACGAAGAACAAGTCTTTGTCCATAGTATGAATCTGTGTCGTGTGTGAGCAACCATCGAATAAAGCTCTAATGAATTGCAGGAGATTGACAGAGTGATGGATCCGACTAAACCGAACGCAAACGCCAACAGTTAATTTGTAAAGTACCCCCGCAATATAGAATGTACGAGAGACAACACTGTCTTGGTTTTAGTCTGTTGAAAGAGGACATAGATGGAACATAATCCGGGTACAATGCATTCTGGTTGGGTTTTCCTGTTGACGATTGTCGGTCAAAATGAATGTGAGGAACGAACCAATATGCGTAATGGATTTTCCAGGAAAAGGACAGAGGGAGAGGAGAGGGTGGGGTGGGGGCGGATGGAAAGGGGGAAGTTGATGGTGAAATCTGGAAAAACGCATCAAGAAAATCGGTTTCATACTCCGGAGACCGCACAGGAGATTACAAAGCGGCGGCTGGCGTCATTATCTGCTTTGGCCGACTACGGGAAGGGGGAGGCAGGGGGGAGAGGGGGAGGGGGGTAGGATGACGAGGGGGAAAAAAAAGGGGGGGGGGCATAAAAGGATTGGGCCATAGAAATCAGGGGGAAGGAGCAATTAAGATATGGTAGTGAGCTTGAGCGGGGAAATTAATGAGAACTCGGCCGGCAACAACAAACGGAGCACCGTGTACGATGGGGGCTCCCCCCATCTTCCCGTCACGTTGTGCCGGCTCTGACAAGAGGAGGGAGGGGAGGCAAAACAAATAAATAAGAGAAAAGGGGAGAAAACAAAATAATGAAAGGTTTTGATTGGAGACGCGCCCGCTGTTTCCGGACAGGAAAAGAGACACAATCATTGCAAAAATGCCAGGCTCCTTCTTTCGGGATGACTTTATTCCCTGAGAAGGCTGTTAAGAACTCGGAGGGAGACAGAAGGAGGGGCGGTTGGGGGGGGGGGGGGGGGGGGGGGGAGAGATAAGGCTGAAGAATGGTTCAGAGTGAGGGGGGATTGAGAAGTGGGGGATTGTGTGGGGTGTGTGTGCGTGGTGTGTGTGTGTGTGGTGTTCGTGTGTGTAGTATGGTGTGTGTGTGTGTGTGTTGTGTGTGTGTGTGTGTGTGTGTGAGAGAGAGAGGGGAGAGAGAGAGAGAGAGAGTGTTTATTCCATCTCCAAAGGATGGACCGTAGATATACGTAGTCGACGGAATCGGGGGAGTGTGGCAGGGATGGGGGGGATGTCTGGAAGCCCGTAGATACAGAAGGATGTTATCACCCCACCCACCCCACTCCCCACCCCCCCCCCCACTCTCACAACAGGCATACGAGTCCTATTCCTATCATGCCCACCAACCACAAAAACCCGAGGTTTTTTTTTACGGGCCGCGTCGTGGATTCATCAGCAGTTTGTGCGAGGAAAAATTTTCCGGCTGACTTTAACAGAATATCCCTTCTCCTCCACCCGTCTCCCATTTTCCCCGGGAAATAAAGGGCCTGGGCCATGACGAGATGGGGACAGGGGCGCCGCCGGGCTGATAGGCTCGGGCGGGAACAACGTGGGATTCGTAGTCGAGCGTAGAGATTTCGTTCCCTACTGACACACAGCTTGGAACGGCCATTTTCTTTGTCTGTTTTAGCGTGTTGTCTTTCTGATCGAATAGAAAGCCCCATTTTCGGGGTCTGTCTTAGCATGTTTTTCTATCTTGTCGAATAAAAAGGGCCATTTTCGTGGTCTGTCTCAGCATGTTGTCTTCTTGTCGAAGAGAAAGGGCTGTTTTCGTGGTCTACCTCTGCAGGGTTGTCTGTCTGTCAAATTTGAAAGGGCCATTTTCGTGGTCTGTCTTAGCATGTTGTCTATCTTGTCAAATAAAAGAATAGAAAGGGCCATTTTCGTGGTCTGTCTGCATATTGTCTGTCTTGTCGAGTAAAAAATGACATGGTTGTGGTTGTCTACTGTCGAATAGAAAGGACCATTTTCGTGGTCTGCCATCGTATATTGTTCGTCGGGTCGAATAGAAATGCCTATTTTCGTGGTCTGTCTTAGTATGTTGTCTGTCTTGTCGAATAAAAAGGGACCATTTTCGTGATTTCTGTCTTGCCGAATAAAAGGCCATTTCGTGGTCTGTCTTAGCATGCTGTCAGTGTTGTCGAATAAAAAGGACCATTTTTGTGGTTGGTTGTTTGTCGAATGAAAGGGCATTTCGCGGTCTGTCTTAGCATTTGTCAGTGTTGTCGAATAGAAAGGGCCATTTTCGTGGTTCTTTGTCTTGTCGAATAGAAAGGGCATTTTCGGGGTCTGTCTTAGCATATTGTCTGTATTGTTAATAGAAAGGGCCATTTTTGTGGTTTGTCTTAGCATGTTGTCTGTTGTCGAATAAGAAGGGCCATTCTCGTGTTTTGTCTCAGCCTGTTGTCTGTGTGTTGAATTTTCGTGGTTGCTGTCTTTCGAATTGAAGGGTCAGAGTGCAGTCGTTCTGAGGGCAGACCTTGTAGTCTGGGAGATCCACCCCCACCCCCCCCCCCTCCCCCTCCACCCCAGTTTCACTCTTCTGACGGTAGTTTTCAAGACGGTAATATCTTTTGTGGTGGATGTGAACAGAGACCCACGGAGCGTGACTGAACGAAAAGGTTGTGGGCTGGAGAAGCGAGGGATAGAGGGAAAGCGCTTCAGGTCAAGGTTTTTTTTTTGTTGTTGTTGTTGTGTTTTTTATTTTTTATTTTTTTTTTTTACAAATGTCATGGCGTGACACAAAGAGAAAAATACATGTTTCCCGTCCAATGTGAAGAAGATGCAGAATTTGGGGAGAGGGGTGGAAACGGAAGAAGAGCGGCCGGGGAGGGGGGGGGGGGGGGGAGTGGTGGGGAAGGGGTCAGGATGAAGAGTTGATCTGCCAGTCTGGGGCCTGGAATGAGTGTATAGAGTCCCTGGACACCCTTCGCTTGCTTTCTCCCCCCCCGCCTGGACGTCTGCCGCTTTCTATGGAGGGGATGGAAGAGCAGCCAGACGAGAAATGGTTCATCCGCTCACCATGCCACCGTTATCGTCATGTTTTCTTTCACAGGGGGTCCCTGGCCCGCCCTCGCCCCGCCCCTGCCTCTCCCTAGTACGCACTCGCGCGCGCACACAACACACACACGCACGCACGCACGCACGCACGCGCGCGCGCGCGCCTCATTTGTCCCCCCCCCCCCCCTTCCCCCCATTCCTTCTCTCTCTCTCTCTAAACTCTCTCTCTCTCTCTCTCTCCTCTCTCCTCCTCTCTCTCCTCTCTCTCTCTCTCTCTCCTTCTGTAATACTAGCGACGGTAATGATAAGGAAAAGCCTTCCTTGGCCGATGCTAAACGTTTTTGTCGGTGGATTCAGCCCCATGTTCAAAAAGAGCGATCATTCGACGATAGACAACGCGGCTTCGTTTTCCCCCCAGCAGACTGCGGCATCCTCACGACAATGAGTCTTGGAGCTTGGAGTCTCCCCTGCCCACCACCCTCACCCCCCTTTTTCTCCAGTCCTTTATTCTTCCGGCAAAGGTCACATTTTATGAAAGGACTCCCTTCACGAGTCCTTGAACGGCTTGTTTTGCTGCTAGTCCTGTCTTTGTGTGTGTGTGTGTGTGTGTGTGTGTGTGTGTGTGTGTGTTGTGTGTGTGTATTCCCTTTTAAAAAATGTGTGGTAACACCCACGCTTTTGAAGAGTGATGGCTCTGGTTTTTTTGTGTGTTTGTTTGTTTGTTTTGTTTCTCGCCATGTTTTTCTATACGCGCGCAGACCTGCGTCATCCATTGGCGGGTCGCATCATCTCAGGGTTCCTCCTACCAACCACAATTAGTTTCGCCAGCACATAACTTTTCAGTCCGCGACTTTATCGGCCTGAAACAGGGGACAGAATAGGGATGTTTGGCGAGCTTTAGTGATTGAGGAGGGAGATAGAGGGCGTGGGGGAGACGGGGAAGGGTGGGATTAAGGGGAGGAGGGGTATATGGGTGGTTTCGTGGGGGAAGTAGTTGGGGTGGTGGGGGTCGCCTGATGGGTGAGGGTGGGGTGGCGGAAAGGGGTAGGGTGGGAGTAATCATGTCTTTGCTTCACTTAGATGTAACGCCAGTCTGAGCCGTTGAAGGCTTTCAGAATACTGTCTCGCTCGCTCGCTCTCTCTCTCTCTCTCTCTCTGACTGTCTGTCTCTCTCGCTGTCGACCCCGCCTCCCCCCCCCCCCTCTCTCTCTCCTCTCTCTCTCTCTCTCTCTCTCTTCTCTCTCTCTCTCTCTCTCTCTCTCTCTCTCTCTCTCGGCGGTAATGACAACCAATATCTTTCCTTCTTTGACTAGTGCTGAATTGCTTTGGTATGGAATCGTGTCTGACGATCAGACAAACAACATCTTCTCCCCTTCATTACATTGTCAATATTCCCACGAAAATGTGTCTGGGAACAATTGATGCTTTCGTTCAGTCCGCTCTGGCGTGATATTTTTATACAGCTTTGAATTTAAAGATGGCGTCTGATGAGTGACGGCACGAATGACTTGTTTCGTTGGTCTACTGTCGGAATTGTCGTATTGACAAATGTCTTTGTAGGCAGAGGTCCTCCTCCTCCTCCTCCTCCTCCTCCTCCTCCTCCTCCTCGTCCTCCTCCTCCTCCTCCTCCTCTCTCTCTCTCTCTCTCTCTCTCTCTCTCTCACTCTCTCTCTCTCTCTCTCTCTCTTTGGGGGAAGAGGGGAGGGAGAAGAAGGGGTAATCTATTTGTTCAGTTTTTGTTTTGTTAAAAAGGAAAAAGAAACGACCAAGAGCAGAAACTTTCTCAGGAAGGAAGGCCTCCTGCTTTATGTCCCGCCACACATATCTGTGATTGAAGACATGTTAAGATCATTTTTTACAATGTTAGAATGCTGTTGTTAGAAAAAAAGACCGGATGGGAAGGGGTTAATGGTATATGGGAGAGGTGTTGGACAAGCATATGGGAGAGGTGATGGACAGTTTGATGGGGTATGTAAGCAAAACGAAAATAGATTGAGGGATGAATCAGAGACAGTCATCTAAAGTGATCGAAAGTACACTTAAGGAATGATACTGAATGAACTTCATGAAAGAAAAATTCGTTAATTGGACCAAAGAAACCAATAACGGTAAGACTGAAAATAAGAAAACGTCAGCGTTCCTAGCTTCCGTAGAAGGCACACGTTCGTGTTGGAAAGGCTTTATTTATTCACAGACTTCTCGTTTTGCCTGAAAGTTGTGTTGCATTGACCGGGAGTCGCAGAGACTTGTTTGTCGGTCAGTTGCCGTTCGCGCATCTGATGAAATGTTCTTCCTCTGACTGACCGCACCCATTAGTGCAGTTTTAGTCTCCAGTTCCATGCGAAGATGAGCGGCTTTCAGCTAAAAGCGTTCAAACTGAAACTCCCAACAATCAGCGGGAAGAAGGTCTTACATGACGGGTTTTTGTTTTGGTTTTTTTTTCGTTTTTGTTGTTTGTTTTTGTTTTGTTTTCCTTCCCGTGACGCTTTTGAGAACACCTGTATGAAGGTTCTGTCACTTCATTTTTTAACCTATTTTTCGTTTATTTTGTTGTGGGGGAAGGAGGGGGGGGGGGGGGGGGTTGATGGTAGACAGGAGGAGGGATTTACAATACCTGTCATGGGTTTACCGACTAAGAGCTAGGTCCGATGTTAGCTGCCTCGCCAGTATAATGAGGCCTCGGAACCGTAGACCAGCTCGTCTCGATCTGTCGGCTGAAGACTTCATTGCCTTCGAAGCTGGGAACACAAGTCAGGTAGGGAAGGGAAGGGGCAGGAAGAGAGGACAGGAAGGGGGCACCAGGGTGGGTGGGAAGTTGGAAGGAGGTTGGTATATAGTGTGGTGTTCGTTGTCATGTGGGAGAAACGGTTCGGCTCATACTGGTTTGGAGGGTGGTATTGGCAGGGATGAAGGTTGGGAGAAATGCAGCGGCCTGGGCAGTCAGTCAGTCGGCCGAACGTAATGACAGCTCCTGTGAAGCTTCAGTGCTCTCTCTCTCTCTCTCTCTCTCTCTCTCTCTCTCTCTCTCTCTCTCTCTCTCTTTGTGTGTGTGTGTGTGTGTGTGTGTGTGTGAGCGCGTGCGCGTTTCTTTCACAACAGAATGATTGAGTTTATATGTTGGGTATCCCAATTTAATATTGAAATCCAAACTCCAGACCGTACAGGATGTGTAATTTGAGTTGAGGTCGCAAATCTTGCAATGAGGTTCTTATAGAAGCTTAAAGAAAGGGAGGGAAAGAGACGGTTTTTTTGTCGCCTGATTTTTTTTTTCTTGAAACCCATATTTATTATGTTTGTTTCCGTATTTACTTGTGTGTGCGTGTGTGTATCTGTGTGTGTTATTTCAGCAAACCTCAATCTGTCTCTCCAGCACATCCACAATATCTGCTGTCCATCATGTTTTCCACCTCCATCTTTCCTTTCTTAACATTTTTATTAAGATATACAGCTCAGTCATGGTTTGGCTTTACAGGCGATCACCTTAACTCGTATTTACATCAGTTTGAAACCGGTCCAAAAATTCTTATCTTTTCAACCATTCTCCCATTTTACTTTATTTTTTTTAAAGCATTTGTGTAGCTGCCTGCCTATGTGTGTGTGTTTTGTGTGTGTGTTTGCGCGCGCGTGCGTGTGTGCGTGCGTGTTAGCACAGCAACAAATTTCTTTATTTCTTTGGAGCGTTCGAGGGT
>CM031604.1:37152374-37189874 GCA_018398815.1 Conus ventricosus | reverse complement strand
TTCCATTTTCTTATGTTGTGTTTTGTCATGTTAGTCCGAGTGCTTTTGTTTTTCTTAATTCTTTTCTGTTTCTTTCTGTTCTTTTCTTTCAGGATGCGCAAAGTCATTCTTTGACCGATCTTGGCAGATTGATAGGAAACGAATTATATATCTCCTACGTAAATGCTATCGTTGTTAACAGTGTTTATGTAGAATGAATTTTTTGTGACAATATCACGTCTTAACAGTTGCGCGCATCATCCTGCGTGCGTACCCTGTGTGCAGTGAATGTATGTTTTCGACCTCACGTCGACTTGCAAAATACAAATTTTGCCTTTGCCTCTCTCGGTTAAGAAAAAAAAAAAAATTATATAAAATATATATATATGTGTGTGTGTGTGTGTGTGTGTGTGTGTGTGTGTACATGTCCCTAGTTCCGGGGGGGGGGGGGGGGTTAAACAAATTAATCGTTTTATTAAAATCAATTTAGAACACATCTTTATCTGTAGAATATTCATCTTCCATTTTCCTTCATGGATGGTCACATACTAGTCGTAGCCTTTACTTGTAGAAACAAAAAGAAAAGAAAACAAAACAAAAATGAAGAGGTATGGCGCTCTCGCCAGCGTCTTGAAGTACGACGCCGTCGACCAGTCAGTCTGACCTCTGATTCAACTGACCGACCTGCAGGTGAGAAACCAATCACCTTGTGATGTTTGTTCACCGCTTTCAATGCATGCAAGCTGCTCGGTTTCCATTACTACTAGCTGGGCCAAAAAGGCACAAGAGAGTAAACAGGACTTTACAATTCTTCTCTCTCCAGAAGCTTGCGTAAGTGATCAAATGTTTCCGTCGACATTCTGTTTTCACAAATAAACACATATCAAACGACCAGGAACTTGAGCATAGTTCCTGACGCAAGTCCTCTGCCACTCACTGCTCTGCATAATATTTATCAATGAACTGGTCTTTTTTGTTTTTGTTTATTTTTTACTGTTTTATGATAGATGCACACATAGATAGATAGATGCATAGATAGGGAGAGACGAGTGAAGGGAGGAAGAGCGAGATGTTCCTTTTAAACCTTTGGTTGAACGTACTTGAAGATAACGTCGTTCCTTTTGCAAAGCAAACAAAGAATCCATACGTCCGACTTTGAATCAGGTTTGCAGGAGATTAGCCTCTTCGCACTCCATCTCTATCCATGCTCGCTCTCTCTCTCTCTCTCTCTCTCTCTCTCTCTCTCTTCTCTCTCTCTCTCTCTCTCTCTCTCTCTCTCTCTCTTTGTGTGTGTGTGTGTGAGCGCGCGTGCGCGCGTGTTTGTGTGCATGTGTCTCCGCAACAAACAGGTAGCATTAAATTCTAGCATTATATAAATTCTCCCTGCTTCTGCCTTTTTCTCCCTCTCTCCCGTTTTTTTTTTTTTTTTTTCCGTCTACTTTTCCACTGCGTGTCATCAACAGAAGCCTAACGTAGATGAACTGCACCCCATTTCTCTCATACTCCGAATTCCAGCATGTGACAAGTCTTCTCTTTGTCTGTCTCTCTCCGGCTCCCTCGACCCCCCCCCCCCCCTCCCCCTCTCCCCCATCTGTCCCCCAACTTTACCCCTTACCCTGCCTCATCTCCGCTTACTGCCCGTTTTCATTTCTCTTTTTCCACGGCATGTCATCTGTAGAAGACTTGCCTAGATTAACTGCACCGGTCCTCTCCCGTCCTGCCTGCCACTGACCTTTAGGTGGTGCCCCTTTGGTCTTTTGAACAGTCAGCCTTCGTTTGTCTGAAGAGATCCATAAAGGGAAGGATGGGGAGATAATGGGAAATGATGTGGCATTGACTCGGCCAAGCCAGCTAATCGCCTCTAGAAAAATGCCCCCCCTCCCCCTCCCCTCCCGGCTTCGGAAGCCGAGGGAGTTGAGAGTGGGATTCAGGGTAGGGGAAGGGGGGGGGGGGGGGGTTAGGGGTAACCTTTTAGGGGGAAGCGTTGCAAGTGTACACTTTGCGCACTTCCGCAAATTTTCGCCTTCTGCCCAATTTAGAAATGGTGCGGCTAGTTTCGCCCTGACAGCCCCCGGGCTTGGGATGTACCTGACGGACTGTACTAACACATCGAAGTTTGGGCTGTGGCTAGAAGTTTGGATAGGGCGAAAAAGGGAGCTCTTTTGGGAAAAAAAAAGTAGTTGAATGAGTTTTGTCGGCAAACTTGTTTGAGTGGTTGTGAGACACATGGTCCGAGTTTCTGATCGTGGAGGTTACCAGCCAGAAATAAGAAAGCGCTGCATTAGTCAGAGGAGTTACCAGTACTTTCAAAAGAAGAAACTTGATATTTTTTGTCTAATGAAAATCAAATCAGTAAAATGTTCGCTCATCTTGTCTCTGATATTCTATTGTAAATGCGTTATTTCAGTTCTCGTAACGAATGTTTGCATTCTGAACTATTTTACAGGTTTTTTTTTTTTTCTTTTGACGCTTACTTCCCCCCTCTCTCTCTCTCTCTCTCTCCCCTCTCTCTCCTCTCTCTCTCTCTCCCCCTCTCTCCCCTCTCTCTCCTCTCTCTCTCTCTCTCTGCCATGCCCCCCTTCCGTTTTTCTCTCCCCCGCCCCTCCCCCCCCCCCCCCCCCCCCCCCCCACTCTCGCTTCGCACCATGCATTCCTCTCATAAAAATCACTTGGGAAGATTTTCAATTTGCCCTACTGACATTATTATTCCATGGAACCAAAGGTGTGTGAAATAAATATATCGATCTATTGAGACCGCCCTGCACAAGGAGGAGAGGAGAAATGAAGTCTGGCCTATCAGCCCCCCACATTGTCTTCAGACAGGCCGCCAGGGCCACATTCATTTCTTCCATAGCTTGGATAGCATATTCTACTACCCCTACATCTTCTCTCCTGAACTGAAGCGGTTTCCGCTTTCATTTTTGATTGCCGTTTTCTGTCTTCTGTCAGACAAGCATGCAGCACTGACCCTCCCACCCGTCATCTTCTCATCGTCGCCATTTTCCTCTCCAGAACTGCGCAAGGTTCTCAGAAGAACTCCACCCCACCCTGGTGGTGGGAATGGGGGTGGAGGGGTGGGGGCCACTTAGAGAATAAGGATGATAAACGGAGGCGAGTTTAAGATGAATTTCAGCTAACGCATTGATGGCATCAGAGGAACAGAGGACAGGGGAAGGATTCAGCTTGTGACTGCGTCACTTACGGAGGACACGAGATCTCGAGAGAGATGGGGTGGACCAAGAGATAGAAGTTTAAGTGGGTGGGGTTAGGAGATTGTGTTTAGGCGGGGTGTGGATTTAAGAGATTGGACAGATTTAGTGAGCTGTTGGCGGTCACCAGGGCCTGACTAACTTCATGCCCACAGGTAAAAACTTCTCCATGGACCATTGCTGAAACCTGTGTCCACCATTAGTTCTCTTCCTTCTCCTCGCAGTCTTTCTCTTCCTCCGCCATCTCTCTCTCTCTCTCTCTCTCTCTCTCTCCTCTCTCTCTCTCTCTCTCTCTCTCTCTCCCCTCTCTCTCTCTCTGCTCTCTCGATCTCTCTCCCTCAGTCCGTCTGTCTCAATCACCCCCCCCCCTCCTTCTTTCTCTCTCTCTCGCTGTGTGTGTCTCTCTCTCAGTCTCTCTCTCTCTCTGTCTCTGTCCTCTCTCTCTCTCTCTCTCTCTCTCTCCTCCTCTCTCTCTCTCTCTCTCTTGTATTTTGTTCTGTTTTTGTTTTACTTCCTGCCCTTTCTTTATCAACAGTGAGTTTGATGACCCCTGTCCTCTCTCTCTCTCTCTCTCTCTCTCCTCTCTCTCTCTCTCTCTCTCTCTCTCCTCTCCCTCCCTCCCTCCCTCCCCCCCTCCTTCCCCCCTTCCTCCACACATCAAAGGCTTATGTGAACTCTATGAAGATGATACATCTATCCACTCTAACCATTTTGACCTGATTCAGCTATTTAATTATAAGAAAATTTTGATCTGGTGGTTACCTGGTCCGAACTCAGTCACATGTCCCTGACTTTAAAGTGATAAAGAAGACAAAATTTAACTTTTGTTATGTTATCTATATACATCGATGACAAGCAGCATGACCAGGTCAACGCTTAGGTTTTTGGAGTCGCCTTGGATAGTATCTTTCTTGATCGCTTCATGTTATTGGTTTAAGCAAATGCATACCTTAGGAAGTCTTTTAACTTACAAAAACAAAATTTTCTAGATGTAAATGCGTATAAACACTTTCGCCATATATGTGTGTGTGTGTGTGGGGGGGGGGGGGGGGGGGGTGTATGTATATTGTGTAGAGTCCACAAGTGAGCTCTGAAAGCTATATTTTATTAACACCACAGGATCATATCAAGCTAAATATTCACTAGACATCGTTGCACCTCCATCCCGCCTGTTCAGTCCTCCCACCCCCACCCCCACCCCACCCCCGCTCCCCGCCCCGCTCCCCACCCTTTCTTCCCAGGATATTAAGGAGATTCTCTCACTCACTTCCCGTCTCTCTCTCTCTCTCTCTCTCCTCTCTCCTCTCTCCCCTCTCTCTCTCTCCTCTCTCTCTCTCTCTCTCTCTCTCACACACACACACACACACACAGACACATACACAGAAAGAGAGAGAGCACTACAGCATTCCACGGCGCAATTCCCTTCATTTCATTCAGTGACTGTGAACTTCTGTGGAAAGTTCTTATCACATGCACTGGAGTCTTGAAATTGACTTTATTTCTTTTCTATCATCACTCTCCCTGTACCCTCACCATCCCCTCCTGGTAACCTCATACCCCCCTCTCCCTCTCTCTCTCTCTCTCTCTCCTCTCTCTCTCTCTCTCTCTCTCTCTCTCTCTCTCTCTCTCTCTCTCTTCCGCCCTCCCCTCCTCCTCACCTCCACACCACCTTCCTCTGCTGCCCTCCTCCTCCTCCTCCCCCCCTCCCCCGTCAAAGTGTGTGTCTCTGTCTGTTAGCTCATATCTCTGTCTCCCATTCCAGCGTGGCAAGTTTGCATCTTTCATCTCCTTCCACGCACGCACTTGGCGACTTGCACCCTCCGTGCAGTGCAGGGGAATGCCAGTGACCAAATGCCGCCAACATGGAACATACATGATACGATTTATAGTTGGGTAAGGGCATTGGCGCAGACAGTACAGTCATGGCGAGTCGAGCGGTTTGTAACAGCTGAGTTTTCGAACGGTCATCAAGTCATCACTGTTATTCTGTTGGTTCTGTGGGCTTGCATTGTCATGCAGTAGAGAAATGAGTGTGTGTGTGTGTGTGTGTGGTGGGGGGGGGGGGGGGGGGGGGGGGGGGGGGGGGGGGGGGGGGGGGGGGATTGAAAAAGCATGTTTCTGCTGTTTTTGGTTTCATCTCTCTGACACAGTTGATGCTGTATGTCAAGATCTTAGTCCTTGTGGCTTTTTTCCACTTTTTTGTGTGTTTTGTTTTGGGTTTTTTTTTGTTTTGTTCTTGTTGTTTTGGGGTGGGTGCCTTTTGTTTAAGGGAGTCCGTTAGTTAGGTCATTCTTTCATCTGTCGAGACAGTTGATATATACTGATTGTACTGGGAGATGAAGACGGTATTTGCGATACTTCTTTGAAATTATTGGTTTTACAAACTACATCTGATGAATATTTTTATTGTGCGAACAAAGAATCCTTAGGTAACACTTAGAATCAAGGCTATAGGAGAACAGTAACTCCCTTTCCGCTTCCTTCTCTGTCTCTTTCTCTGTATCTGTCTGTCTGTCTGTCCGTCCGTCTCTCTCCTCTCTCTCTCTCTTTTCTCTTCTCTCTCTCTCTCTCTCTCTCTCTCTCTCTCCTCTCCCCCTCCCTCCCTCCGTCGCTATCTGGGTTTGTGTATTTACACGTGCAGCTGCAGGGAATCTTGAATTCCATTATGTCTTCTCTTTGTGTTTCTGTCTCTCCCTCTTCCTTTACTCCCATGCCCTCCCAACCCCACCTTCCCCACTTTCCTCCTTTTTTTTCTTTTTCACTCCTCACGTCCATTGCAGAAGACTTACATAGATTACCTGCTCGGTCACCTCATCTGCAGAAGGCTTGTCCAGATTAAGCTACACCATTCCTGTCATATTCGTAATTTCAGCATTAGATAGGTCTTCTCTCTCTCTCTCTCTCTCTCTCTCTCTCTCTCTCTCTCCTCTCTCTCTCTCTCTCTCTCTCTCTCTCTCCCCTCTCTCTCTCTCTCGTGCGCAGGGACGCGCAATTCTTTCCATCCTTCGTACGTCATTTGATGAAGACTGATCTACATTAGCTCCGTTCTGCCTGCCTCTGACCTTGAAATGGTGCCCCTTTGGTCTTTTGAAGAGTCCACCTCCTCGCTCATTCGTTTATCATGAAGGCAAGAACTGGTGGAGATAATGGAAAATGGTGTCGCATTGACTTGGCAGAGCCGGCTGATCGCCTGAAGCAAAAAAAAAAAAAAAAAAAAAAAATCTCCTGGCTTACGAAGCTGAGGGGTGTGAGAGGGGAAAGCGGAGAGAGGAAGGGTGGGATGTGGATATGGTGAGTACCATAAGTGGAAAGATCTGCAGCTGTACGCTTTGCTTGCTTCTGTAAATTGTCACCTTCTGCGTAATGTGAAAATGGTGGGGCGATTTCGCCCTGACAGCCTCCAGGCTTGGGATGTACCCAGCAGACTGTGCTAACAGATTGAAGTTTGGGCAGTGGCTAGAAGTTTGGGGATGGGTAGGCAGAAGGAACTCTGTAAGTGTAAAAAAAAAAAAAAAAAAAAAAAAAAACAGTTTTGTGAGTTTTGTCAGCAAACTTTTGGAAGTGGTTCTAGGACACAGTTTCAGAGTTTGCGATCGTGGGGTTCACCACCCAGCTGAAAGAAAACATTGCAGTGGTCAGAAGAGTCACCATACTGTTTTTAGATGAAATAAGTGGATGTCTTTTTCATGGAAATCTTGTCGGGGGAAAAGATAAAACGTTCCTTTATCTGTTCTGTAACATACATTGATTTGATCATTTCAGTAAATGTTTGCCTTCTTATCAGCTGCCGTGATGAAGTGATAGGGTTGCAGACTGTCGGCTGGGGAGATCGTGGGTTCAATTCCCATCAGCTGCATTTGTGGGATGTTTCTGCCCCGACCGGCTCCTACCCAGATTGAGTTTGCTTTGGGCTTAACTTGGCAGATTCGGACCACATAGCCGAGGTTCATCCACCTAATGGGTGCGTCTCTGTAAATGTTGCTCAGATTCTCTGACCAACAGTGCAGGAATCTGTATCTTTCGGACCTGGTTGACTCCAGGACGTATTGAAGTAAGCGTAGATTACAGCCCTGTCATGTTGTCTGAGCCAGAATGGAAATCCGTAACATCGTCTTCATCATTTCCATCCTCATCAATCGGCAAATAAGGTATCAGAGACTATGCCCGTTCATGCCTTGCTCTTATGTGACTTCATTTTCGATTTTCTCTCTACATCAGTGCCCTTAGGGAGGTTCTACCCGTGCCACCGGTATCGATGAATTCATGGGGACTGTCGTTCGATGGATGTGGTAGCACCCTCCAGAGGGAGAGCTCACTCACGCTGGATCAGCGACTGAACAATTGTTGTCGTCAGTAGAGAACTTGGTAGGTAGTGTCCTGCATCTGTTAAATTAGAACAGGCATCTCTGAACACCACGGAAGTGACTTGACAACAGTGCCGTGTCTCCTCTAGTGGGGTGCCTCTTGAACACTTGATATGTGACTGTTCCCTGTGGATTGCCAGTAATGGGGCTGTGGCGGAACAGACTTCGGGTGTGGGCTGCGGATGGGGGGCCGGAATAAGTGTGCCACTGAGATAGCACGGAAGATGAGGCACACAAAAAAAAGTTTACCTTCTTTAACTATATCTGTCCTCTTTTTTTTCTTTTTTTAAGTGCGTATCCCTCCCCACCCAACCCCACATCAAATCTCTGTCTGTCTGCCTCTCTCTCTCTCTCTCTCTCTCTCTCTCTTCTCTCCTCTCCTCTCTCTCTCTCTCTCTCTCTCTCTCTCTCGCTCCATCCTTTTCTTTCTCTCGCTGCTCTCTCTCCTCTTGCTCTCCTTCCTCCCCCCCCCCCTCTCTCTTCTCCCCCTCTATCTCCCTCCCTCCCTCTGTCTCTTTCTTCCCCTTCCCTCCCTCCCTCCTCCCCCCTCCCCCTCCCTCCCTGTCTCTTTCTTTCCCCCCCAACCTCCCCACTCTTTTTCCCCTGCCAGCCACACAATCCTCTCATAACAGACACTTGGGGAGATTTTCAACTTGCATGCTGACGTTATTATGCGCTGGAACCAAAGGTGTGTGAAATTATCGATCTACCGTGGCGGCCCTGCGCTGTGGAAGAGAAGGGAAATGGTCCCTGGCCTATCAGCCCCCCCACCTCCTCACTGCCTGAGCCCTTTGTCTTCAAACAGGCCACCAGGACCACTCTCATTTCCGCCATGGCTTGTATTGCATGTCCTTCCGCCTCGCATCTTCTTTTCTGACCTCAGAGAGGGGTTCTTTGGCTTCCATTTTCAGTCTTCTGTCATACAAGCTGTTCGTCAAACTTCGTGTCCCAGCATGCAGCGCAGCTCTGATCCACCCAACACGTCCCTCATTCTCCTTGTTGGACATCTCACTTTGCCGTTTTCCACGCTTGAGCTTCACAGAGGGAGAACCCTACCCTACCCTTCTCAGTGGGAGTCACCGTAGAGAGTGAGGGGCAAGGATAATGAATGAAAGGGAGATGGGTGTGAATTTAACTGCAATGAAAGAAATCGGTTGAAATCAAGAGAACAAAGGGCAAGAGGTTGAATTCAGCTTAAGACACAGTTATGTGTGGGGAGTACGATTGCAGTGGAACAGACAGGTAGAAATCAGGGACCAGAAGGCGAGACGTTGAATTCAGGTTAAGACACAGCCATGTTGGGGAGGAGAGGTGCTGAGTGGGTTGGGAGAGAGACGGAGATGGAAGGGAAGGGAAAGTGGATGGGTAGGGAGGTTGTAGAGGCAGAGTTTGGACTCGGAAGATCGGACGGATTTAGTGCAGTTGGCTGTTGGCAAGCACAAGGCCTGACTTACTTCGTGTTTGCATGTCCAAACTGTACTGTGGAGTGTGGCCGACACCCCCTCCCCTCCCTTCTTCCTTCCGCCCCATTGCCCCTCCCCCTCCTCCCCCCTCTCTCTCTCTCTCTCTCTCTCTCTCTCTCTTTGCCCCCCCCCCCCCCCCCCCCCCCAACCTCGCCAAACTTCAGTGCATGATTGACATTTTGAGGAGATAACAACGGACTTTGCCGCTGACATTGTGTTCAATCCAGTCCTCTCTGACATGGTCCCCTGTGGTCAGCTGCACTATAAACATCAAGAATGGAAAAGTTTGACCCAGAGATGCCTACCTGCTGGTGAACTAACAGTGAACAGTCTCAGGCCTTGGTAGCATAGCTGAGGTTCTTTTTCTTCAAAAAGAAGAAGAAGTAGAAGAAGAAAGAGAGAGAGAGAGAGAGAGAGAGAGAGAGAGAGAGAGAGAGAGAGAGTTGATGTGTTGTTTTCCTCCCATCACATTTATTTCGTACTCATGCCATCTTGCCATGACATCTTTTGCCTGATTTTCAGCAGAGCTCTTTGAGGTGGGATTCCCGCCTTTTATCTTTCAGTAATCATCGGATTCGTCAAAAACTATTCATGCAATAGCTCTTTTCTGTCTCTTCTGTAGTCATCAGCTATTAATCTTCTCGCATAGCCGTTTCCATCCCCTGGATTCCCGAGCAAGGTCTTGTCACCTCCACCCCTTGACCTCATGGAAATCAACTCGAGAGTGATGACGATGATCAAAGTTAGATGGGCTTTGGATCCATTTCAATGAGAGCAAATTGATGGGGTGATGTTGGGTCCAGGGAGAAGAGAGGGCAGGGGTGGAGTCAATTTACGGCGGGATTGCGTGTCTGTCTGACACAGGAGCAGATTGAAGGGAAGTAGGATGGTTGGAGTAGTGGTGGTGAGTTTAGGGAACCAGACCAATTTAGCTCGCTGCCAGTGATAACAGACTATGGCAAACTTTGCGCTGGTAATCCTGACATCTTCTGTTGACCGTTTGCGTTAAACCGATTGGCCACCATGCTTTCTTCTTCTTCATCTCTCCCGCCTTGCCCTTCCCTCTTTCTCTCTCTCCCCCCCCCCCCCCCCCCCCCTTCCTCCTCCACACGCACACACCTTCCAGCCTGGATGACCTTTTCGGAAGATCGTTGACTTGCCCACTGACACTATTGTTGGCTGGATCCAGAGGTGTTTGAAGTCATTGATCCAGGACTGGTTTTCCCGCAGGGGTAAGGAGCAGGGAAATGGTCTCTGGTCTCATCAGCCCCCTCACACAGCCAGAGCCCATTTCCTTTAAATGGGGCATGGGGGCAGTTTCATTTCTACCCTTGTCCTGCATGTATTGCATGCCCTTCCGCCCTGATGTCTTCCGTGACCTCCAAAGGGTGTTCTTGAAGAGCGGTGCCGTCTTTGATCTTTGGTCCTAATTGGATTTATCACACTTTACAGCGGCCAGATCTGTTGCTCCGGCTATCTATCTCCCTTCATGGCTATTCTCATTCATCCTGAATTCCACTGCCAGAGAGAGAGAGCTCCCTTCACCACCTCCACTCTCTCTGGTGGTGAGTGATCTCTGAGAACGGCAAAGATGATGACAGGAGAACGGGTGGGCAACAGTTGGAGATCCATTTCGGCGAGAACCAGCTGATGGCGTGATGTTGGAGCCAGGGAGTGGAGAGGAGAGGGCAGGGTGGGAGTCCACTTTGGACAGGTTTGCATGTCTATCTGGCTAGAGAGCAACCCTGCTGGGGAAATGAAGGGGATGTCGGGGAGGGTGGGAGATGGGGGGGGGGGGGATGAGGATGGGCTCACTAGATTTTAGAGATAGATAAATATAGCAGGCTATCGGTGGTCTTTGGACTCAGCCAGCTTTGCACCCAGATATTTGAAATGTTTTGTTTGTCATTCTGTGTGCTCAGCACCTTTTCTTTCTCCTTTTTCCTCTTGGCTCTTGCTCTCCCTGTCTCGCTGTCCGTCTGTCTGCGTATCTGTCTGTCTGTCTCTCCCTGTCTCCCTGTCTCCCTGTCTCCCTCTCTCTCTCTCTCTCTCTCTGTCTCTCTCTCTCTCTCTCTCTCTCTCTCCTCTCTCTCTCTCTCTCTCTCTCTCTCTCTCTCTCTTCTCTCTCTCTCTCTCTCTGACTGCATGTTCACCATTGAAGAAATTTTAGGATTCAGCATTTGAAAGCATTCTGCTTTTGAATCTGTTGCCATATATGACTCAAGGCAAACAGGCTTAATTAGGACCGCGGTTTTTGTTTGTTTGTTTTTTAATGCAGTGTACAGTAGAAGTTAGGCAAAGATTTTTTATAGAAGTAAGCAGATCATTTATTGTAAACACATGTATAGATCCAGGTTAACATGTATGAGGAATCGTCATGCCAGTGCATATTACAGTTATTTTAATATACGCTCCTTCGCTGTGTAGTTTGCTCTGGTCTCACTGCACCATCACATCTAATATCATTATTTCATAGCAGAGTGCAGACAGAGGTACAAAAAAAAAAAGACCAATCATATCAGACACAATTTTTTTTATATATATTTGCGGATTTTTGTTGTTATCTGATCAGAGAGAATCACAACATGATGCTAAGACTTCCCATCCTTCTGCAGACACCAGCAGTGCTTAGTGTGTCAAGCTCTTTAGGTCCCAGCTTGGGCTGCGGAAATGCAGCCGCCATAAACTTTTTGTTGAAGTCCTAAGTAGACTTCGGCATGCCCACTATGGAAGTTGGGCTTTTTTTTTTTAAAGAAACTATCACAAAACAGGCATAGAACTCTATTTTACTTTGTGGAAGGCACAGAATATAGAGATTTAAGATATCACTTTGTACCTAGAAAATGCATTTTTGTTAAATCTGTGTATAATTTTTTGCAGATTATTTTTTTATGGCAACTTCCAAAAACTTACCAGCTGCCATGGCGAAGTGGTTAGCATCACGGACTCCCAGCTGGGAGGTCGTGGGTTCGAATCCCATCAGAGTCATGTGGGTTTTTCTGCTCCTACCGGCTCCTACCCAGAGTTGAGTTTGCTGCGGACTCAGTTGGGAAGACTGGGACCAAACAGTCAAGTTTCATCCACTTAATGGATGCGTTTCTGAGAGTGTTGCTCAAATTTCCTGACCAACACTGCAGGTGCCTGTATCTCTCGGGCCTGGTTGACGCCAGGATATATTATGAAAGGAAGCGTAGAGTACAGCCCTGTCATGTGGTCTCAGACCGGAATGGAAATCCATAGCATCATCTTAATCATCCCCAATCTCATCGATCAGCATAAATTTTTAAAAAGTCTCAAATTCTGTGGCCCTTCATGCCCTGCTCTCATGGTGACCTCACTTTCGATGTCCTCTCCACGTCTGTGGCCTTGGTTTGTTCCGTCAGGGTCACTGGTGTCGGCGAGTCCATGGGGGCTGTCGTTGGACAGAAGTGGTGGCGCCCTCCGGTGGGAGAGCTCACTCACGCCGGCTCCGTGACTAAGCAATAATTGCGTCAGTAGGGGGCTTTGTAGGTGGTGTCCTGCGTATGTTAGATCAGAACAGGCGCCACTGAACACCACCGAAGTGACTCGGCAGCAGTGCAGTGTCTCCTCCGGTGGGTTGCCTCTTGACAACTTGACATTGACTGCTCCTTGTGGATTACCTGTGCCGGGGCTGTGGCAGGGCCGACCGCACTGTGGCTGTGGACAGGGTGCCGGAATGAGCAGCATGGGTGCAATGCCTCTGAGGTGGCGCAATGCCTCTGAGGTGACGCGGAGGTTGGGACAGCAAAAACAAAAAACAAAAACAAAAACTTCCAACAACTTAGTGAATTTAGAAATATCTGACCTATCAAAATATGCTTTTATTGCCATGCATTTCGTCATGAAGGAGTGCTATTGTGAAATGCTTTTGCTTTTTTTCCGTTTTGATCTCTTATGTATTTTTCCATTGTTTTATTGATAGTTGACTTCATCCATACCCCAGAAGGAGCCACAGGGTTATTAGATCTTTGGAAAAGCAGCTTGGTTGGTACAACACATAAAGACAAAATCTGTGAGCATCAACACATAAAGAACCATTCTGTGAGCATCAAAGTCTTTGGAAACGCAGCTTGGTTGGTACAACACATAAAGACCCATTCTGTGAGCATCAAATTTGTTTTATGATGTTCTCTGTTTTGGGCATGGCAGACATTTCATAGCATTGTTTGTAAACAAGGATTTTTGCTTTGGCACTTTCTGTATTGAAAAAAGCCTGCTTTTGAGTATTTTTCTTGAACAGTAAGGGATAGTCAATCCATGTGCACTTGATAAGTTTTGTACTTTCTTTGTTGTAAAATTCTCTCTTTCTCTCCCCCCCCCTTCTCTCTCTCTCTCTCTCTCTCTCTCTCTCTCTCTCTCTCTCTCTCTCTCTCTCTCCTCTCTTTCTCTCTCTCTAACCCCTCATTCCCTCCCTCCCCCTCTCTCTGCCCTACCCCCATCCCCCTCTCTCTTTCTCACTCTCACTCTCACTCTCTCTCTCTTTCTCACTCTCTCTCTCTCTCTCTGTGGCTCGCTCTCTCCTCTCTGTCTTCTATCTATGTACCAGTTTCT
This sequence comes from Conus ventricosus, assembly GCA_018398815.1. Classification (NCBI taxonomy): domain Eukaryota; kingdom Metazoa; phylum Mollusca; class Gastropoda; order Neogastropoda; family Conidae; genus Conus; species Conus ventricosus. Next base: position 37,176,287 of record CM031604.1, on the reverse strand, counting down.
CTATCTTTTGTGTGTGTGTGTATACATGCATGCATGCATGCGTGCGTGCATGCGTGTGTGTGTGTGTGTGTGTGTGTGTGTGTGTTTGTGTGTGTGTGTGTGTTGAAACAAGGAAGACTCGCAACCATTTACAACGATGTTGTCTGCATCTCAGTTGTCATTTCAAGCTGCTTCATAATGATATATATTCAGTGATAAGCATCCGCAGATCAACATATGTTACAAAGTTACCACATACATACACAGCTACCTCCTTGCCTTCAGACAGTATATTCTAATAATTCTTCGCTTTGGCCATTTTGCTTCAAGGAAGAGTAAGTCTCCTCTCTTCATTCCCTCGCATTTCCATCCTGACCAAGACTCCAGGAACAAGATTTGCCAAGGTTTTTTGTGGCTGGCTCCAGAGTTTTCTAAAGAAGCAAACTAAGAGGGGAAACGAAATTACAATATAGATACAGAAAGCACAACCGATGTCAAGGAAATGATCCAGCGGTTTCTTTGTGTCAGGCACAGATCAATACCAGCTGGAATAACCCTGATGACTTCATGTCATCTTCGTTTATCCAGGAGTGGGCACTGCAAGGACTTGGGAATGGAGGGGGGGGGGGGGGGGGGGGGGGGGGGGGGGGGGGGGGGGGGGGGGGGGGAGGGGGAATGCTTTCAGGGGAGGGATATTGATGGGGAAGAGTAAGGGGAGTGAATTATTGGGGCTTGTTCCTGCAATTCATTTATCATTTGTTACTTAAGTTCAGAATTGCGGAAGATCTTTTACAGGTTGCCAGGCATCAGTTAACAAGATAAGTAAGATTAGAATGGTCAGTTTTGAGAATAATGGTGTTAGCCTTGCAGTAGCTTCAAATAATGTAGCAGGCCTTTTACCTCACTATCTGCCGTAGCTAGATACTGCCCAGTAGTAGTAGACTTGTCTTTGAGAAATGCTATGGAGCAGTCTGTAGTGACCTCCAGCATGCCTTATAAGTTGCATCTTTAAAGGGGTCTCTGTTTGGAGGTGAATCCAGTATCTAGATAGACAGAATTGTCCCCCCTCCTCCCCCTTCCAAGAAATAAAAGTCTTTGTAAGGGAGTCTCTGGTTGGAGGTGAAGCTAGCATAGAGAAGACAAACATCTTTGAGAAGAACAACTCTCACCAGTTTGGACATTTTGGTGCTAATTATTGAACAGAACTGTTTATGACAGTTTACTGATCATTGAGAAAAAAAATGTGCATGAAAATGTTGATAAGTGTTTAAATGTTTTGATTTCCCCTAATAGTAACAGTGGCATGGCATCAGATGTTGACATTCAATATCAAGGGAGTGAACTGAGAGGGGTGAAATGGAGTCCCACTTTGAAGGTGACTCTAATATATACAAAGGCACAAATGTTAAAAAAAAAAACCAACATTTAATACATGGATAGATTTTTCACTGTTTTTTTTAATATAATATTCCTATTCCTTTTTTTTTTTCCTTTTTTTTTCTGAAGGTGAAAAAAATAACTGAACTTTACAAACTCAGTTATCATGTTTTCTGTTTTATCACACAAAGAAAATCTAAATCACACTAAATTTTCCATGAAAATCAGGCAGTGGATGTTGTTCGCTGTGCACGAGTCCGTCTGTCTGTCTGCTGTGGATGCTGAAACTGACCAGTAGGGTTACTTTCCTGAGACAGTAAAATCTGGAATCCATCCATAACTTTGACACTGATGCCCTGTTTCTTGGCTGAGTCACACTCTACCACTGTGGTCTCAGGTTAGTGCAGATGCATGTACCTGAACAATCTGTGTGGCTTTATAAACCATCGTTATCCATTCACTGGGCTTTCGGTGTAATATTGTCCTCAGTTATGTTGAATGGATAGTGACCTATCTATGTCTTTCATAATCAAACTTGAAATGAATTTTTTTGTTTTTAAAGGAATTATTTTTCAGAGTGGATTTACAACTCTATGCAAATCGGGGTCACTTCTTCAGTGACTTATCCTCATAAAGCATGTCTTAAGGTTAAAAACTTCACAGATCATCAGTTGGGGAACAAAACAGAGGGACCCCTGAACAGGCGGTACAGGGCGAAAGGGTAGTTACCTAATGGTGGTGGGCCAGTTGTACTGGGCAGAACAGTTCTGACAAGGTTTAAGGGAGTCTGTTCATAGGGTCTTCATAAGATTCAGTGTTCTGGCATCATACTTTCTCTCTGTTGACTCATCAGTAAGTTGAGTTTGTGGCTTTTTGTCACTGATGATATTTATGTTCATTTCGTTGAGGCAGAAAGGTTCAAGATATTGTCAGTGGAGTCAAGGCAGATATTAGTGCAGGTATCTGAAATGTGCTTCATTGTTCAATTTATGATTGATGAAATGTTGGTTCGTTATTTCCATCTCCAAGATCCATACAATGACCTCTTAGTTCGTTTATCATTTCAGTATGGATGCAAAGAGGTGGACACTTTCAGTACCACAAAAAAAGAGCTTGGCATTTAGGAATTATTTTTCTTTCTTTTTTATGTTGTTTTTCCCCAGTTATTGGCATATAATTATATGATCTGGTTTGGTGGAGAAAGGGTGAAGGGGAGGGTGGATGAGGGGAACAAGGATGTCTCTCGTGCCTTTAAGCGTTCCCAGGGTACCCTCTTGAACTGCTCTTTGGGAATGAAAACTTAATCATCTTTGAACAATCCAATTTCATGAAAGCAGCAAACCAATCTCGCGTGGTCTTAGAGAACATTTTTCGCCCCTAAGAGCTCAAGAAACGAAGTTAACAGGTTTTATATCTCCTTCTTCTTCCCTCTACTCTTTGGACTTTTTTCTTCTTTTTCCTTCTTGTTCCATCTTCTCTTTTTTTATTTTCTTTTCCATTTTTTTTTTTTATTAATCTACACCGCATTCTTCTTCTTGAAGGGTTTTCTATTTCTTCTTGAGCTCCTCTTCTCCCTCCTCCTCTTTTTTTCTTTCCCTACTGTTTCTTCTTTTCCCCATTTTTCTCCACCTTTCTCATCTGTTTCTGTCTTCCACAGAGGAGGGATGGGTAGTGGTGGGAAACCTGCTGCAGTCTTTTTTAGGGCCAGCCAATCAAATAACAAATTGGCTCTGACAGTGCTGATGTAGAGTTGTCAAGGTACCTCTTGTTACAGCATCTTGTCTGGTGCCCCCTCTGGGATGGCACCCATCGGCTGGCCTCCCCCCTCCCCTTACTCCTGCTCCATCCCTCTTCCTCCTTACTTCCCTGTCTCTCTCTCTCTCTCTCTCTCCTCTCTCTCTCTCCCCTCTCCTCTCTCTCTCTCTCACTCTCCCTCTCTCTCACTCTCTCTCTCTCTGTCTCCATCTCTTTCTCTCTCATTCTTTCAATTACCCCATCTCCCTCCCACCCCCCCCCCCCCTTCCCTCCCCCCCCCCCTTCCCCCCAGTCCTCTCTCCTCACTGCCCCAACCTTAGTCACTTTTAAGTTTCTTCTCCTCTTCCTTTCCTGGGCTTTGTGTGTGAGGGAATGAGTGTGTGCATGTGTGTGTGTGTATGTGTGTGCGCATGCATGTTTGTGTGTGTGTGTGTGTGGGGTGTGTGTTGTGTGTGTGTGTGTGTGTGTGTGTGTGTGTGTTTTGTAAGTGTGTGTATTGTTTTGATTTTCCTCTGGAAGGATATGCAGATCTGCTTATTTCTTGTGTGACTGGCTTTTTAGTGTTATTCCACTGCTCTTTTATCTATGAAGAGAGCACACTGTCAACAGCTGTGTATGTCAGAGAGCAGGAGGATATATATGACTATTGTATATCTTTGTCTCTAACTGTGTGTCTGTCGCAGTCACTCGGTCTCTCTCTGTCTCAGTCTCTCTCTGTCTGTCCCCCTCATCTCCTCTCCCTCTCTATCTCCCCCCTCCCTCCCTCCCTGTCTTAGTCTGTCTGTCTGTCTGTCCTCTCTCTCTCCCCCTCCCTCCCTCCCTCCCCCCATCCCCTCACCTCTCTCTCTCCCCCTCCTTCCCTCCCTCCCCCATCACCTCTCCCTCCCTCTCTCTCTCCCCTCTCTCTCTCTCTCCCTCCCTCCCTCTCTCTCTCTCTCCCTCCCTCTCTCTCTCCTCTCCCTCCCTCCCTCTCTCTCTCTCTCTCTCTCTCTCTCTCTCTCTGTCTGTGGCCTCAGGATTTACGCTATTTTGTCTTTCTGTTTTGTGTTTCTCTCCATTCATCATTCCTGTGCTTACCATCACGACCACCACCCCTCCTCCCGCCTCCTTCCTTTTTATCCCCAGACCAGATTCCTCTCAGAAAATGTGCATCCAGTTGTATTCATGTATGTATTTGTGTCAACAAGTGCTGATGCAAGACATCTTTTTTTTGTGAGGGAAAAGTGGGATGACTTTAGGAACCAGATTTTGTTTCTTTTTTTTTTTTTTTTTTTGGGGGGGGGGGGGGGGGGGGGGGGGGGGGGGGGAGGGGGGGCGGATCAGAGAAGAGGGGAAAGAAAGAAAGAAAATGGGAAGTAATAGGAGAGCTGGATTCTTTTGAAGAGATTGCATAGTGTTTGTCTGTTTGTGCTGTGCCTTTGTACCCTGTGATCTCTCCATCTCAAACCATACTGTGGTGCCTTTCACCTTCAGTCAGGGTTTTGTATGGCCTCACCACTGGCGGATCTCCGAGATTCCGCCTTCCATTTGATGATATTGATTAGAGAGGGGGTGGGAAAACTAAACAAAACAAAGAGAGAAAAAAAAGTGACAAGGAGAAGCAGGTTTCATAGCTGCCAACTGCTACGAGATCGCCGTATTTGCTACGCCAAGAGAATGCTTGCTACGACGCTACTACGATCATTAAATTGCTACGGCGAAACAAAAAATTCGAAAATACTTTCGTTTTGTTTGACAGCGCTAAGTAACGTCTCTATCGTCTGTCGAACTGCATTTCCGCTTTCGGTTTTACTGTAGCACGTAGATTTTTTTCACAATTTGCCTCTTCCTCTGCTTCATCTCTGTATAATAACATTTATAGATTACTAAGAGTACTGTAGCTTTAATGTGTCCGTAAAACTGGTTATAGGCCTGATTTGTTTTTAGAACGCGCGCAAAATTACGTTGCTACTGTCAAATTGGAAATGCTACTGTGAAAATTGTGAAATGCTACTGTAAGCCGCATGAGCAGGTTGGCAGCTCTGAGGTTTTAGGATTTGAAGAAGAAAAAAGGCAAGAGGAAAGTGAGGACGACACAAACTTGCATTTGAGAATCAAGGCTAGCATTGCCTTCTGGTCATCCATCTGCTCTCTGCACAATGCACAGTGACAGAAAGGCTTTGGAGGGCGGGGGGGGCTGATGACACCATTAATTTCCCTCTCTTTCACTGGAAAATCTGTCCAAAGTTGTTCCATTAACATTCATGAGCAGCAAGGTTTTTTTTAAGCTTTTGTTGTTACTCCTGTTGTTGGTGGTGTGAGAAAGAGAGAGAGAGAGAGAGAGAGAGAGTGCATCTGCATGTGTGTATGTGAGCATGTGTGTGTGTGTGTGTGTTTCAACTTGATGTTCTGATCTTTCTTTGTTGATGGTTTGTTGCCTAGAGGTAACAGCTGGACTGATGAACATGTTATGTGTGTGTGTGTGTGTCTGGCAGGTGCTGTCCATCTTTGCCTTTGCCACTACCACCTCCTTCAGCTCCTCTTCCCCCTTCAAGGTGAAATGCAACAGCAACGGCACCGAGACCGAGGAGTCTGTCACCTTTGGTTATGAATACCCCTTTGAGTGAGTATATGCACACTTCATCACTGCTTGTGCTGTGCAGAATTCTCTTTGAGGTTTTTTGTTTTTGTTTTTTGGGTTTGTTTTGTTCGCTTTTTGTTTTGTTTTGTTTTGTGTTTTTTGTTGTTGTTTTACGTGGAGCAGGGAGTGGATGGGAGGTGGAAAGACTTCTGTACTACATACAGGGAATGAGTCTGAATGTGGAAGGAGGAAAACAATACAGTGGAATGTAATAAACGAAGATAAAGAAAAGGAGAAAAAATATACTTGAAATGAAGTAACAAAAAAGGGTCAAAAGGTGGAGATGTAGGTCGAACTGAAGACAGCAGGGTTTCTCTACAGGGGTGGATGGGCGGAGTTTTAGGTGGTTTTAAGGGTGGATAAAGGCAAGGGAGCATATTTTTGTCTTTTTGAGATCATTTGCTCGAGCTACTGAAAGGACAACGGTGGGGGGGGGGGGGGGGGGGGGGGGGGGGGGGGACCATTCAGTGAAAGATGGTGTCTTTGAAAGGCAAGGTTGTTTTTTTTCTTGTTTTTTTTTTCTTTGGTTGCCTTTGTTTTATTTGTGGTCCAGTCTTCATGCTTTTTTGCGTCAGTGATAATACTACTGTACTTCATCTGCCCCATACACAACTTTAGTCATTCCTGTCAGAATCTCTGGACCGGCAGTCCGGGAGAGAGCAATCCATGTCTTGTCAGCAGCATACCCCCCCAGGGAGACCACTGCACAGCTAGCTGCCAGGCCACTCCAGTGGTGTTGAGCAGTGCCTGTTCTGATCCAGTGTACTGTCAAGCTGCCTACGTGAGGACAATACTTGAATAATGGCGGAGCCAGTGTGAATGAGCGTCCCCTTCCTGAGGATGACACCATGTCCATGGAACAAGACCCTTTGAACCAGACAGTGCTGAGAGGAGTCTTGCTCTAAACTCACCTCAGACGTGGACATTGAGACTGAGTGGAAACTGAAACTGAGGTCCTCATGAAGGGCAGAGCACGAAGGGGTTGCATCCCGCACTATTTTCAGTTGGTTGTGTTCACATACCTTGGACTCAAGCGGGGGATGCCTGAGGCGTTTTGAGAATGAATATGTGTCGCCATTTGCTGGAATGAATATGCTAGTATTTCCTCTTCTTTGCCACTGTCTTTGTCTCTGCCTTTATTGTTGTTATTTTCCTTTACTGTCATCCATTCTTTTCTGCCTTTGTGATCTAATCCTAGTTTCTTTTCCTGTTACAATATATGTTATAAACCAGATGTTCTCTTGTTAATTTGTGACTGGGTAGTGAGATTTGTATATGCTGTCCAAAGTGAATATTAGTAGTAGTAGTAGTAGTATTGTTGTTATTGTTATCATCATACATATGTAGCGCCTACATATGTAGCGCCTATTCTCAGTTAAACAGCCCTGATATGGCCCTTTGCGGTCGGCTGGGCTATAAGCAACATTATCTTATCTTATCTTATTCTCAGTTAATCCACTCTCACACTTACACAACAGGCTGTCTACCCAGGTAGAGCTGACTTAAGAGCTGCCCGTTGGCCATAACCATTAATTTCCCCATCTCATTCAAGTTGAATATCAGTCATTCAAACTTTTGCTCATTCCTTCGATTTTATGAAGGATGCATGCTGTGCAAATACATGTCATCCATACCAGTGGCCAAACTGGCCTGCTCTTCCAAAAAAATTATGATTGGATTTTATGTGTGCAAGATCTTATGTGTGTGTTCACACATTGAACTTTTTATATTCTTATCCTTTTTGGGGAAATAGAGTCAGAACCAGTGTTTACTGCATGGATGAAAATCTCCCTGTACTTAATCTGGTGGATAATCAAACTCACAACCCAAGGATCACTATGACCATGAGTCTGGTGTGCTATCAACTTGGCCATTCTAACCCAACATTAGCAATCCATTCTGCATTATTGACCTTCTTGGCTGCATTAATAAATTCATTCATTTATCTGTTCATTTTAGTGGTAAAGGATGTTTCTGAATGATTTTTTTGCTTCTTCTTGTTTATCTTCTGTGTGTTGAAAATTAAGCAGAATGTTTGGCATGTGCAGCACTGCTTAGTTGACTCCACATTAAGATAAGATAATGTTGCTTATAGCCCAGCCGACCGCAAAGGGCCACATCAGGGTATCACCATGTTAAAATCAACTCACCAGTCAAAGACTCCACATTAAGGATGTCAGCTGTGAAATGATTATGCATGTAACATATTGGTGTTTTAGTGTCAGTATGTGACACCTCATGATGCCATCATTAGTAAGAGATGTAGAAACCTTGTTGAATGCTCAGGATATGGTCACCCAGAAGGATTGCATTGAAGGTAGTCACTGTGGACTGTGTGCAGTCTGGAAGATGTGTGCATCCGGGCACCAGTGTGCAAAAAGGAGAAGACTGAGAGTGTGTGTCTGTTGGCTGGAGCCAAGTCCTCGGCCGAGTTCTACGTCTTTGTCGGCGTCATTGTCATGCTCTACTGTCTGGCAGCTCTTGTGCTCTACATCTTCTTTGATGAGGTCTACCGCAAGAACAACCGCATCATCGTTGGGGTAGGAAAATTATTTTCCCCTTCAACCTGCCACGTATGTATGTGAAAAAAATACCGTTTTACATGTGCAGATCAGTTTGTTCGCTTGATTTTTTTTTTCTCTGTTGTTGCGATTTTCACATGGAATGTTAGTCTATTGTAAAAGTCCCAAGAAAATGTCTTACAGTCTTCTTTGAGTTTGTAGATGCATGTATAAGCTGTACAGAAGTTCACAGTCACATGTGGAAATGTTCCCATCTGATCAGAATACAGTCACATGTGGAAATGTTCCCATCTGATCAGAATACAGTCACATGTGGAAATGTTCCCATCTGATCAGTATACAGTCACATGTGGAAATGTTCCCATCTGAGCAGAATGCAGTCACATGTGGAAATGTCCCCATCTGATCAGTATATGTTCTCACATACAGTTGTGCAAGCATCAACATTGATGTATGGAAACATAAAGGTATCATGCCTACAGAATAGAATATTCATACAGTAAGTACAGTGATGACATAACTATTGTGTACACACTCACTCGCACGCACGCACGCACGCACGCATGCACGCACGCACGCACGCACGCACGCACGCACGCACACACACACACACACACACACACACACACCATGAAGCTTGCCCACTGTTTAACATTATTCACTTGCAGTGGAGCCATGCATCAGAGCATCTCATTTACTTCTGTCAGCCTGAACGATGTAACTTGCATGTCATGAATAAGTTCTTTCTTCTCAAAATAGGGATCAACATTGCATTCAGAAAGTTCAGAACTGCTGATAGTCCTGCAACTGTTTTCAAACTTATCGAAGTGAGGAGTCCTTCCCCTCAGTGCAATATTCTGCATGTTCTGTTTCCTGCAGGATTTTGTGGCGTCCATTGTGCTGACCCTTCTGTGGCTCATTTCATCCTCGGCGTGGGCGGCGGGCCTGTCGGATGTGAAGGAATACACCAATCCTGCTGAGGGGGGCTTCTTTGATGTGAAGCGCTTTCCTGAGTGCGACCACCAGGCTGACAGGTGTAAGGTGGCCAATGTGGGCAACTATGGAAGTCTGAATGCTTCAGTGGTAAGGTTTTTTTTTTCTATTTTTTTTTTATTACTGTGTAGTAAGTGCTGTTGTTACAATTGTTGTGGTATGTCTGTTTATGTGAATGTGTGCATGTACATGGTGTGCACACACCTTCCTGTATGCTTGTAAAACAAGTGTTCGAGTGCAGTGTTCACATTTGTTTCTAACACGCACACACGCACAAATGAATAAATATGGTGAATGGAACATAAGATCTGAGATGCAGAATCTGTTGCAGTGATTTTCATGAGCACTGTCCTTTTCATACACTGTGTTTGGAGGTGAAAATGAAGATAAAGTGGGAAGGAAGGGTGAAATGGTGGAAGAATGAAACTGAAATCATTCCCAAGGGCTTGCTGTTTCATTTGAAGCCTTCTGTCTGGTAGGCACAATATGTGGTTGCAGTTTTGCGCCCTAACCAAGCTATGGCCATTTTGCCAGAGAGATTTGGGAGATGAGGTGGGACACAGCGGAGGTCTTTATCCAGTCCAGTCATATTGTCTGTAAATGATTTCATTGATCTACCTCTGCACCATCCAGGTTCCACAGGTGCTTGGGAAGATGGTTTTGGACAGGGAGTTTCAGCCACATGTATGGCCATAGTGGGAAAATGTGTTATAGCTGTGGCACCTAAGAACTGTGGGGAGAGGGTTCGGGTTTCCCAGCCTGTCCATTGACTGGCTGGCTGACACTAATGTACCTATCAGGAAATATAGAGAAGACTTCCAAAGAGTCCCCTGCTGATTCCAGGGCTGTTTGAGTTCAGGTAGCATCCCTGTCCTCAGGAAGTTTTGTTGTAGTAACTGCCCACTCTCTTTGGCTGTTTTTCTGTTTGCCTTTAATGTCAGCTGCAGCATATTTTTCTGCCATTGTGGACCTTTCTCCTGTGTATGTTTTGGAAAGTCTTTCACTCCGTATTTCTGGTTGCAGCTTACAACATGTTAGCTCTTCTGTTGTAATCTGGTTACTATGTGTCCATGTCTCTTCACAAATACCGCATTTTTAAAAGGTGGGGGGGGGTTGTTTTTGTATTGATAGCTTCTTTATCAATTTTTTAAACTGTTTTTATTTCTTGTTTTGTTTTGTTTAATCTTAGACCCCATAGATTAAGTGGAATGGCTGGTGCTCTCAACATGGCCATCTCTTACCTGCCTAAAGAATATCCATGGTTAAGCTGCCATCTCATGAATCGTGTATTGTTGTTATTTGTTGCTTTTTCAAGATAGACTTTTCTTTATGAGCTTGACCACCCTGAAAAGACCCTGTATTATTTAGTGGTCCATAGTAAGAAAAATGTGAGATCTAAAGGGTCATGTTTGCCTGCGTGTGTACAGACTGACTGTCTGACACAGTGGCTTGTCTGGTGTAGCTTATGGAAGAGAAATCTAAAGCATGAACCAACCCATCAACTCTTGAGATTTTTTTTTTCTAACTTTTATAGGTTGAAGTTAAAACTTGACAACAAATGATGAATTACTTAGCTGTCAAATGAGCATTACAAACATAAGCACTGAGCCTTGATGTTCATTTCTCGACTCAGTATATCAGCATTTGTTTTCACCAAGACTGTTAACTCGACGTCTGCTGTCAGTATCAAACTTCTTGCATTCCTACAGAAGAATAAATGGCATCAGTCACTTTGAACAGTTGCATTTCCTCGGGAGGTTGATAGAGTTGGGATTATCATTCAGGTCATGTCGAGTTTTCTTACAACTTGCATAGCTAGCTCAAGCCTCTTTTGACCTTTGTTCAGCTGCTGTTCATTGCTCAATAGTTGACGCACAACACTAGGTTAAGGTGGTCCACCTCTTTCAGAGATAGTTCACACAGTATTATCAGTGTTGGCTGCTTTCACCAACATGTTGCTCATCTCAGGTCGTACTTCCTTTCCAGCTGCAGCCCTGATGTGGCCCTTTGCGGTCCGCTGGCTATAAGCAACATTATCTTATTTTAATCTTCCTTTCCAGCTGCAGAGATGGTAGAGAGTTCTCTAAGTTCTGTATAAATTATTACTGAGCTGGGTTTTAGTATCCTTCCTTTTGAGGATATCACAGTTGTGTGTCTTTGATAAAGGGACATTTATTTGGTTGTTGATTTTTTTTTTTTTTTTTTTTTAATGATTTTGCGTTTCATGTATTCAAATTTCCCTATCAAAATGTTGATTTTTTTTTTTTTATGATTTTGCATTTCATGTATTCAAATTTCCCTATCATAAACTATTTTCTTTCCTCTTTCATTTTTTTGATTTTCTCTGGATGAAAAGGCTGTGATATGGAGTAGAAAAGACTTATGAAGAATGTTGTCTTTCTCATGTCTGCCTTGATAATTGCCTGGAAATTGAAATCCTGGTGTGTTTTGTTGCATTCTTAGTTTATAAACAACTTGAACAGAAAAGAAAGTCAGACATTGAAATAGCAAATGAACAAACAGGACAGGTCATTGAAAAAATAAACAAACAAGGATGAATCCAGTAGTAAAGAGTTGTGAAGTTATATCTTATCTTCATAGGTATGTGCTTGTTTGAAAGAAAAATATGACCTGATGGATAAATTCTTTGTTATAGGCTATGAGTGAAAGTTGTTGGGGCTGTTTTTGTTCTTTCCAGTAATGCCTCGTTCTAGTTCTAGTTTCACTGGCATTTTGTGTTGCCTCATTTACTACCCCTTATTTTTCATATTTAACCTGTCTCACTATTAAGTATGTATCCAGCAACAATATTTGATATGAATGTTTTGTGTGTGTGTGGGGTCTGTGTTTGTGTGTGCATGTATGTATGTATGTGTTGTGTTGTGTGTGTGTGTGGGGGTGTGTGTGTGTGTGTGTGTGGTGTGTGTGTGTGTTCAGCAGACACTTGTTGAGACTTGTGATGAAAATCATGTTGAAAACATTGACTGCTTATTGAGGAGTATTCTTTTTCCCAAAGAAGCCGTTGTAGCAAAAGGTTGAGTTTTATTTAATTAGTCTCAGTGGGAAAAGATTTTCACCTTTTTTTTTTAGAATCTTTCTTTATTACCAACTACCTCTTGTTTTGTTGTGTGCAGTGCGGGATCTACCAGAGAATTTTATCTGTGAAATCATGCATACGTAGATAGATCAATCGATAGATAGACATACAAAGTAATGGGGGAAAACATGTGCAGACTAACAATCACTCCATTCATTACAGACATACGAAGTAGTGGGGGAAAACATGTGCAGACTAACAATCACTCTGTTCTTTATAAAGTAACTTTGCAAAGATTAAAAAGAAAGTATTAGATTGTAAATGTAAAATCCTTCACAGGCAGTATATATGAACTGTCATAGTACATCTTGAAACCAAAACCGTTCATATTGCCTGCTCTGATTTGGATTTGTAAGTAGGACAACAGATGAATTATGTAGGTCCACCTTTGACACAAATGGAGATATACCACGAATAAAAAGTGAGTGTATGCTCACCAAACCCAAGGTTCAAAAAAAGAATCCAAACCAGCCGTTAAAGGCTAAAAAATACAGTGAGAAGACGCACCTTCAGGAGATAAGTACTTTTTAACTTATAAAGTGGCTACTAAGTAGTCTTTTTTCCTTCAAAAATCTAACACTTGCTGCTACTACAATGACAGTGGCCTCAGTATTATTTTTTTTCCGATTCTATTCTTAGCTCTCCATAAAGTTATATTTCGTGATGTGCATGCCGTTTATCAAAGAAACAAAACAAATGCATGCAGAAATCAAATTTAAACCATTTTCACTGAAAGAAGGATTCACGCATGAGTGACATTCAAAATGAGAGTCATTAACGAAAATTTGAATATCATTTTCACTTGATCACCAATCATCAGCCTCACTTGATCAAGCAAAAATGCCGAATTGAGAAGCCAAGACTGCGAAGAGGATTTCGAATTGAAGGCTATCGATCTGGCTCATTAAAAGCAATCGAACAGCAACTGAAGTCGAGGATCCCACGTTGGCATACTCAGTGTGACGAGTCTCCTGATGCAAAAGATCACAGCAGTCCATGTTTATTAACAGTTTGAACAACAAAAAGCAGGCATAGTCAACAACAGATGACAAAGAAATAACAATGAACACATGTGTGAAGGCGGAGGAACTGGAAGTCTGCAGACAGTGTGGCCAGTGCTGATCTGATGAAGAGCTTTTGAAACCCTCAACTCCTTCAGGGTTTTAGCGTTGATGAGAACAGCAATGAAAAAGAATATGGCAGCTGATTCCCCCCCCCCCCCCCCCCCCCCCCCCCCCCCCCCATAATGGCATGTATTGCCTGCCATTTCCTGTTTGCATGCCAGTTCATGATACTTGTGCCTCAGAATACACAGGATTCATGTACACGGTATCATAATCTTTTCACAGTTATTTTCATGTGGCTGATCCATGGTTGCTGCCTCTGTGGGGGTTGTTTGTTTTGGTTGTTTTTTTTAATGGGTGGGTGTGGATTACATGAGGGTGTGGTTTATAGGCTGAAATTGAGGTGAAATCGTGATATAAAGAGTAACAGATAAAGGTGGAAATCGTTGAGCCTTGCTTGAGTATCCTTGAAGTATACAAGGGAGGTCAAACAGTTTCATCTGTCAGAGTGGTCAGCTCTATTGTTTGATAAACCCAAGGATTGTCAGTGACATCATGCTGACAGCAGCTAAGAATTGTGCAGATCAGCCTTAGTTGGACCTCCTAAGAGATGCTGTCACCCGCTGATTGACCAAACAATGTGTTAAACAAGTAGTGAAAGCACACAAGCGCAGCTAATAATTCGCCCATCAATTACATTGATGACTTGGCAAAGATTGAAAAAAAGAAAATAAGAAAAAAGAGGGACACACACACACACACACACACACACACACACACACACACACACACACACACACACAGAGAGAGAGAGAGAGACTTGTGTGTTACGCATAAAGTTGAGCTGTTAGCTATAATTCTATAGTTTCTTAATTTCCCTCCTCTTTCCATGTTTCTGTTCTCCCTTCATCATTAGATTGTCTCTTTTTTTTTTTCTTTAACTGTGACATCAGGAGAGTGAATGCAGTTCAGCCTGCTTTGTTTGAAAGACCTGAAATATGACAGAGTTGTTGATTAGAAAGGTGAATGTTGGGGAGATCCTCTTGTTTTCTTCTGTCAAATTTAGCTGGAAAATGGTTGAACTACTCATTGAGTCCTGTTGTTCCTTGTTGTAGAATTAGCAGTTTCAGTGTGACTTCTACAGCTGCCTTGACACAGAATGATTGTATTTTTATGTGTTTGCTTTTTTTTTTTGCTTTTTTATTTAATGTCTTTGACTTCTGTTCGATTTACAGCCATTTGAATTGTCAGAGTGAGCTGAAATGAAACTTTGTGAATCTTTGGATTTATCTGAGGTAGCGCATAGGCTGTAAATCTTGTAATTGAACATGTGCGTATATGATTGTTTTGTTCCTATGCGTGGTATGGCTGTGTTCCAGATCTTTGGTTTCCTGAACATGCTGGTGTGGATTGGCAACCTGTGGTTCCTGTACAAGGAGACTCCCTGGTTCAAGGTGCAGTCCAAGCCCCCAGCGGGTACCCCAGGTATGCCCTCTGACCTTGACCTTGATCCACAAAAAGTGTGAAACCTTTCTCTCATCATCTGGCCTCGTCACGGGAACTTTTTTGTGTTCCACACATTAGATGGGAGCTTTGGCAGGGTGACAATGTGCCGAACATTTTCTTCTTGTTCAACGCTGGATGCAATCTTTATCTTACTCTCTCTGGACCTATACTAACAGTTTTTCTCTCTCCCCTCTCTCTCTGTCCAGTTTTGGCAGATTTCAATACTCCCCTACCCTAGCACAATGTGGATTCATTCACAATAATATACCTGGATACACTTACTGTTTGGCAGATTTCTGTAATTAGCACCTGTGGATAAGAACATATAACAAAGGCTCTGCATTTTGTGACCGCTTGCATGTATGCTCTAGAATGCGACTGTACTAAACTGTGGCAAGCTTGGTGCTTGATGAGGCTGTGATGTGACAATAACCAGTGATGAACTGCACCCGATGCCTGTTGCCACCCGTTCCATTCAAACCATGGGTGAAAAGCAGTCATCTGTACAAGATCTGTTGTTTTCACCATGGCAGCCATCGTGTCGCCCTTAGCGGGGGACTTTTCACCCATCTTCATTCCTGCTTCAGCTTGAAAACTTGGATGTGCTTCTTGTGTGATCAGGACCCTAGCAACTGCAAGTGTCTTCTTGTCTGTGTCCGCTGTCATGGAAGGATTAAGTGTGTTGGCATGGTGATAGACCATGTCTCCTTTGCTGTTGTTTAAGGCATTTGAAAAAGAAAATGCTAGTTTTTTTCTGTGTTCAGGTTGGTTTGCGAGTTTGTATGCTTGCCATCATCTCGGTCTTGAATTGTGATGTGCGCTGTGTCAAGTAAATGTCAGTGTTAAGCTTGAGACAATTAGATATGAAACATCCTGTTTTTTATGTAAAGGTGATGGGTTATTTTGGTGGTGGTTTTTTTTTTTTTTAAACAGTGACAGAGGTATAGGCTGTTGTGACAGTACTGTGGGAGTAAGTGAGCTCCAAATGGCATTTTGTTGCACCAGTTAATCTTCATGTGTAAGTGATGGATGAGTTGATTGGTTGGTTTAGCCTGAATCTTTCCCTATCTTACCAAAATGTGTTGGTGGACTCTAGAATTTTGTTAAAATTGTTGGAAAAGTGGATGGAGGAGACAGTTAAGAGGAGGGATGTGCTCCTCATCCTTTGTCTTTGTGCGAAAAAATATTTGTCTGTTAACATAGAATTCTCCAATCTTTAACAAATTGTTTTCTTTTTTGTTTTTGTTTTTTTATGTAGAAAATTATATTCATCCAGGAAACACACATGTTGCTTGTTGACTAGCTCACACTTGCACATCCAGCTTTCATATACCACATATAGATTCAATACTTCCTCACTCTCTAGACACAAGTGGGAGTGAAGGAGGGAGAGAGAGGATTTTTAAGAGAAGTTGGGCTGGCCAACAGGATGGCGGGAGAGGGGTGGGAGGGGAGGAAGGGGAACCCGGCACAATCTTGTTCTCAAGGATCCTAACCCCATCCCGCTTTCTTCCTCCATTCTCTGACAAACTGAAACCTGTCCGTTTTAAGTGCCCCCTGGAGAGTCATGGAATCTGGAATTACTTATTGATCTATGTGTCTGCATTTCTCCGGCTCTGTCGTTTCCTCTCGCCAATGTCTGTTATATCTGACAAGTCCTGAGATGTATTTTCCTGCTGTACCCCACTGCCTGCCCCCCCCCCCCCCCCCCCCCCCCCCCTGTTTGTCAGTTTGCAGCCTCCCTTCGTGTGAAGAGGTGTAGAGGGCAGCACAGGCCAGGCCTGTCAGGCGGTCTGACGCATAGGATCACTTTGTCATTTTATTGACATGTGAATGTTTAACTTTGCTGGCCGGCTCATCTGTCACACAAGTGCGGTTTTGCCTTCCATGTTTCCCTTAGCATCTGTCATTCTGTTTGGTCTGGATATCGCCCTCCCTTTATGAAACTGCAGCCGCCTTGTCATTCAGCCGAGTAGGCACATGAACATAGATGCATGTGCACTCCTAACACAGATTCATATTCTTGCTTTACTCAGCTTCATTTCTGAAGAAAAAGACAAATATTATGTGAAATATGAAAGACATAATAATCAAAACAAACAAAAAAAGAGATAAATGAATTGCTTTGTTTGTGAGTGTTAGTTTAGTACTGCAGCATCAAGCCAACATCCACAGACAAGAGAATATGTGCAAATTGCATGTAAAGATACTGTAAATGTTCATTTACATGTGTGGTCTTTGATAAGTGTTGATTAAGTGTTGATAGATAATGCAGAGTGTAATTTATCATTCTCACGACTTCATTGCCATTTTAAGACTTTCTGATATGTACATTGCATTGGGCTTTTCATGCTGCCTTCTTAGTGTCTTTTCCATTTAAAAAAAAATTAATGTTTTTTTGTTTCATCATATTAGTATGTGTGTATAGTCTCAACTCTGTCTTATGACTTTGAAAATAATCTCTAGAAGTTTTCTGCACTTGTGCATGTGCATTTCATGGTAGACTTTAAAACTGACAGTTCTTATACTGACCACAGGCTCTGAAGCCCTAGAGCAGTGTAGATGGTAGACAGAGAGATGTATCCTTCCTGTACATGGCCTGCTCGAATCCTCTTTCTGAGAAGTCAGGATGATGGATAAAGGCGGGAAGTTTCAGAACTTAATGTACTTAAGCAGAAAAGGGGCAGAACACTTCAAGGACCATAGAGCCAGTGCATCCTTCACCAGTTTTCCCATCAGATCTTCCATAATCCCGAAAATGGCCACTTCAGAGTTGAGTGCCAGCAGCATCAGTGGACTATCATCCATCATAACGAGAAAAATATGGATGAACTTGAAGCAGAACTAATACATTTGTTTTGTTGGATAAACAAGAAATGTTACATACTGAAACCAGCAATCATTTTGTGTGTGAAAGAAATGCGAACTGCAGGAGAATTAAGACTTTTTGTTGTTCTTTTTGAGGACTGGGGAAAGAAAAGATAAAGCCGCATTTGTTCACATGTTTCACATTAGATCGCACACAGAATGAAATTAGTTTCTGTGAGACCAAAGATTTTATACACGTTGAGAAATGTTCATGTTGTCGAATGAAATAGACAAAAGGATTCTGTTGCTTCCAGTTTGAACAGCCCTGATGTGGCCCTTTGCGGTCGCTGGGCTATAAGCAACATTATCTTATCTTCCAGTTTGAACCCTGATTTGGCTCTCTTATACCGAGTCGTTGCAGGTAGACATAGAGAAAACAGAAATGATTTAAAGATTGTCATATGTTTCTGACCTGCACTAAAGTCAAACAGAACAGTGAGATCAAAATCTGATGGAGAACTGATGCAAATGGAACGATCTGATAATAATGTATAGCTATTTGTGCAATGTGAACAGCTTGACTTAATGACTCCTACTTTGATTGACATGTATAGAGAGGTTTGATAGATAGATACCATTGAACCTAAGTTTAGTGCAAAAAATGAAACCATTTTGTTGAAGTTTTTGTATGTGAGCATGAAGGTACTTTTATTATTCAGCCTGATTGCTGTGATGTATACAGTGAACAAGATTTGTATTGTGGATATATTTGTAAACTTGTGTGAACGTGAGTGCGTTCATTGTCATGAATGCATTCGCACATGTCCATACAGTCACACTTACAGTACACAGAATACAAATATTTGCAACATGCAGTTGATTAGTATGTGCTAATTTGTGAAATGATACCAGCCCATAGTTGAAAACAGTGACATCATAATAACCTATAATATTTTTTCTTAATTGGATCAAGTCTGTCACAGTTGCACCTCTGTCTTTTTTTGTCATTTTGTGCATACGTGAGAGGAGAAGAGGGGTGGAGGGAAGTCATATTTTAAATGAAAGATGAGTAAGAGAAGACTCAAAAAAGAATAATGTTGGGTAAAAAGAAACTGTTGCACTGGGGTCAGAGAGAAGTATTATTGCAAAGAGAAAAGCGTTTTGGTATGAAAGAGAACTCTAGTATTTGGTTTCAGATTGGAGTGACTGGGGAGAATGAAGCAAAATTTAGAAAGAGAGGGGTTAGTTACCGCCAAGGACACAGACAAACAAAACACAGGACAAGACACAATGCATTTCGACCTCTTGGGTCTTCTTCAGGCAAAAACAGACAACATTTAACATTTAGGACAGTACGAACAAAGAACGAAGAGTCACTAATCTTTCCATGTATTCAAATAAGTGTTCAGACAGCCATTTTATTTGAATACATGGAAAGATAAGTGACTCTTCGTTCTTTGTTTGTACTGTCCTAAATGTTAAATGTTATCTGTTTTTGCCTGAAGAAGACCCAAGAGGTCGAAATGCATTGTGTATTGTCCTGTGCTTTGTTTGTCAATGTCCTTGGCGGTAACTAACCCCCTCTCTTTCTAAATTCTAGTATTTGGGTTAAAGAGAAGAGTAGCATCAGTGTTAAGGAGAAGAGTAGTGGTGGGTCAAACAAGAGTAGTGTCATGTCAAAGAGAGGAATAGTATAAGTATGAAAGAGAAATACTGGGGCAAAGAGAAGAGTAGCATAGGGGTCAAAAAGGACACAAGTATTAGAGAAGAATTGTATTTGGGTCAAACAGTGGTATCAAGGTTAAAGAGAAGAGTAGTATGGTCAAAGCGAAGTTAAGTATTAGGGTCAAAGAGTAGCATTTGGGTCAAAGAAAATGATTTGGGTCAACGAGAAGAGTAGTGTTGCAGTCATGAAGAGTGGTGTTGGGGTAAAAGAGAAGAGTAGTATTATGGAAAAAGAGAATAGTGTTCGGATCAAAGAGAAGAGTAGTACTGCGGTCAGAGAGAATAGTATCAGGGTCAGAAAGAAAAGTAGTATTAGGGTCAAAGCGAAGAGTAATATTTGGGTCAAAGAGTAGTATTAGGGTCAAGGAGGAAAGTTACTGTTGTCAAGAGAATTGGGATCCAAGAGAAGAATAGGATCGGGATCAATGAGGTGAGTTGTGTTGTTGTCAAAGAGAAGAGCACTCTTGGGGTCAAAGAGTTTACTGTTGGGGTCAAAGAGAAGAGCACTCTTGGGGTCAAAGAGTTTACTGTTGGGGTCAAAGAGAAGAGCACCCTTGGGTCAAAGAGTTTACTGTTGGGGTCAAAGAGAAGAGCATTCTATGGGTCATAGAGTTGTACTGGGGTCAAAAGAACCTAGTGCCAGTCCTGCCCATCCCTATAGTATCAGCATTCTGCTATTCCCTACCATTTTTTCCTTTGAGGAAATCATTCTGAAACACTGGGCTCTATGTTCCTCAATGAAAACTGTAATAACACAGTTTACTTACTGCTTGCCACTGTTCTTTTGGAGTGCTTTTTTTTGTTTCGTTTCATACACTGTCAGTGTTGTGGTAATACTTGATGTAAGTGAACAGTTCTCATAGCAAAGATGTGAGGAAAGGTTTATCAGGGCAGTGAGTGATGGGATACTGGTGATGGTTTCTGACGAGAGATGGTGCATTGCTCTTCTGGCCCACTAGAACTCAAGTGAATGGTGGTACTGTTGAACGTTAGCTTAGTTTTGTGAACAGTAGCATTCATCTTGTTGACTGCAGGCTGGAGATGTGACATACAGGTGGTTTCACACAGGGGCAGTGAATGGTATGGACTGTGACTAGTTCAGTTTGTCCCCCTTGAAACAGAAAAGTGTGTTTTACTGGATCCAATCAAATGGAGTTATTGCATGTTGGCCACGTAATTTTGAACAGTGATCCTCATCTTCTTCAAACCAGAAAACCTGATTTATTGAAGCATGTTGAAACGCGGTGTTATCAACTGGACAGACAGATGAACAGCTCCCATTGACATCCATCCTGTGAGGTGTTTCCCGTGATGGTTTTTGCAGTCAGTTGGGTATAGACATGTCTCATTCAAATGATTAGGGTTGGGATGGGTGTGGGTATCACTTCTGGAGATAATGGTCTGGTCAATATCTCTTTATAGCGGGGAGTGTCGGTTACTACTCAATAAAAGTCAAACGAAAAGGACATAACTCATATCATTTTTTTTTTTATCCAACCCTAGTAATTACGATATCCTTAAGTGATTGTAATGTGTCTGTGGACAATGTGTTTGCCTACTTCCTGCTAGCAGCCTAGAAGTGTTTACACTTTTTTTTCCTGTTTTATGTCGCTCGTCATCTTGTTAACATTACTCTCAAGCAAATTATTGCAACGTAAAGGCACACCGTAGGCTGTTCCTGTCACTGTTTAAGGTTTGTCCACTTTGTCATTCCAGGCATTTGACATGTGGCAAGAAAAGTCATAACATACATGTGATCTTACTGGGAGTAATCCTTGCAGTACACATGCAGGTGTTTTTTTTCCTTTCATCACAGTGTGAAAAAGTAACTTGCATTGATCCTGAACTAAAGTGCTGTGAAATGAAGTATGTGTTGAAGGAAGGACAAGAAAGACGATAGAATTCACATATATTAGAAACAAGAATAAATTGTAAATGAAAGCATGATGTACTGGAGAACTTCATGAATTCGTTGACGTTTGGAAGTTGTCTTTGAATTTGTTCAGAATGGACCGATTGGGGTGGGGGGGGGTGGGGGTGAAGGTCATAACACATCTTGTTTAGAAGTCTGGTCGTTCAGAGTGATACCATCATGTCCTCCATGATTTTGCCATTTTTGCCTTCCCCATTTTGTGTTTCATTCACGCATCATTGTCTGTAAATGATCACATCTTTTGATGTAAATATGATTTGTTTGCAAGGTTTTCATAATTCATTGATGATAAACAGAATTCAGTGTGTTTATGTGATTTGATTAATAATTGTCATTTAACATTTCAGTGTATGAATGCTGCTGTAACAAGTAGGGTGTTTGAGAATGTTCTTGCATAAATAATTGCTCTGCCTTTAGTGGACAAGATGAGGTTCTCTTTGTCTGTGAATAGTCCCAAAGTCCAATGGTATCAGACTGGCGTAGAAAGGAAAAATAAAAATGATATAAAGGAGGCAATTTTTTGAAAATCCTAAGCTTTGCCCAGTACGAGTCATGCCGAGTTTCATAGATCCGAAAGGAAAGGATAAATCATGCAAGAAGTATTTACTGCACAAATTTGTTACAATTTAATGTTTTCTTTAATTTTGACTGTTGCTTCTCAGGTTTTGTGGAAATCATGAATTGTTTCAGTGCGTCAGTGTTTCTTTAGCTTGATCATGATTCCTGCCAGTCTCATATTGGCTTTTTGTAGGTTTCTGTGTATCATATGTAGCATTTACTTTTTTTTTTGTTTTAATGCCATTTGACATACATCATAATGCTTGTCAAGTGGTGTTTAGTTATTGCTTCACATGCGTTATGGTGTATGCAAGTGATGATACTCATGGTCATTGTTTTTTCTTGTCTGTATCTGATTGCTTACCAATAAAAGTTCCGGAATTTGAGTTTGTCGGTGTTTGTTGCTAACATGCTGTTTGTGGTGAATAAGCATTTCTGTTGATGTGTCAGGTAGGAGAAAAAAGTGTTCATATATGTTGTTTTTCCATAGCGGGAGAGTTGGGGGGGGGGAGGAGCCTTGGACAAACACTGAAACTTTTGGATGATTTCTTCCGTTTCAATTTTTGCTTTTTGTTTTTAGAAGTAAGCTTTTGGTAATTATGTATGACTGGTGAGTTGATTTTAACGTGGTGACAGCCCTGATATGGCCCTTTGCGGTCGGCTGGGCTATAAGCAACATTATCTTATCTCCTGGTAATTATGTGAAAAGAGACAATTTCAGGATACAAGACATTTACTGTCAGGGGTGCCCCAGTTTGTGCGTTTTGTGTGCTGTACAGGCAGTGAATTCAATAACAACAGAAACCTCTCCATTCACCACAACTCAAGAACGGAACTTTTAGTGCCATAGTCAGACAATTCCGTGCTCATAGCCACAATCTGAAAAATAAGAAAAAGCGAGGAGACAAAATATTTATTGGATATAAACATACTAACAGAAGAAGATGTTCATTTATTGACAGAATTGCTCTTTTTTTGGAACAAATCACATTCTAACATCAGGTGAGAGCAAAATATTAAAGCCGTGAAAAGTGCTGCTGACCAGTGCTATTATTTAGAATGCACAAGGTATTGGTATGGCGAAAATAGAAAAGGCATCACAAAAGTCAGCTCTGACCAACAACCTCGTAGACTGCAGTCAATTATCAGTAAAGATGAGACTTTGACAGCCTGATAGCTGGCTGCATGTACTCCCATTTATTTTGATTCTGATCCTGATTTTAAACTTTGAAGCAAATCTTTTGCCAAGCAACAGCATTGACTGTTGACAGCCAGTGCACATTTTACCCTCGAACTGTGGTGTGGAGATGACCGTACCCTTTCAAACAAGGTACAGAAGAATGAAATGAGGGACAATGTAATACTTGTAAAATTAACAGAAAACCTTTTAAAACATAATATTCTACAGCTCGTTTGCAAATGATATTGCAGAGTTGAAACAGTGTGTTTGTTGGTCATAACCCAAAGCAGTTTTTTTATGAAACGTTTTACTTTTCAGATGTTCAAATTACAGTGATAGTGGAGACTCTTCGTCTCTTCCTTTATTGCTTTACGTATTATTAAATAGGTTCACATGTTCATCCATGTGTATGGTCTCTTTCTCACAAACGCATACACACACACACGCACGCACGCACACACACACACACACGCGCATGCACGCACGCATGCACGCACGCACATGCACGCACACACATATTGATCTTGATAACAAAAAAAGCAAACTTTACGATAAACACACACACACACACACACACACACACACACACACACACACGCGCGCACGCGCATGTGCCCACCTGTTGATCTTAACGAAAAGATGAACACTTTGAAACACAACCACACACGCACACGCACACGCACACACACACACACACACACACACACACTTTCACATACATGTTCACACCTCCAAGCTGGGTTCAAATTTTCATATGCATTTTTAAAACGCTATAACGAAAGTATAAAAAGTTTGT
>CM031604.1:37112374-37147374 GCA_018398815.1 Conus ventricosus | reverse complement strand
GATGTGACATTTGGAGTTGGTAGCTATGACTACGTTTTCTGACTGTCAAAAAAGTTAAAGAGTATTTGGAATTCAAGGGAGGGCGTCAGATGTGTTTTGTTCTATCCCTGGTTGTTGTTATTTTCCTTTTTTCTGTTTAGTTCCTATTACTGTGCACCTCTTTCATACCCACTTGCACTGTGACAGTACGAGTGTCATGTGTTACTCCTCTTGTAATTCCGAAGCGGCTGAGTAATAGCAATAGTCTTTTTAAGCCCTCTGCACTAAGTGTATTTTGCCAAGTTCTTTCCTATTTGTTGTTGTCAAAAATGCACTTTCATGTTCCTATTCTGTTTATTGTCACCAATGAACTGAAGGTAATACTGCGTAAAATTTCGTTGAGTATTTGGTGCTCAGATTGTTAACAGATTCCTGAGAATGAAAAATGTATGTTCTCATAATCCGAACAACAACGATGAAATCACTTTCTAATTTCACAGTTTGGTTGCATCACTTACCAGTGTACACATTTTTGTATTGCATGCGTAAATTGTATGAGTCTATGAGAGAGAGGGCGGGGCGGGGGGGGGGGGGGGGGGAATTCTTTGGCTGTATTAAATAAAAATAGTAAAAGTTCAAACCAGGTGCACTTGGGTTTTGTTAGTTTGTTTTTCGTATGCTCCCTGATGTGAACGTAATTGTTGTCTCAAAGTGTCACTGTCTGTTGTTTTATTTCTCTGTTGAGATGAATGTTCAGTTCAAATGAGTATTTAATCTTTGTCAACCCACATAGTCATTGTCGTTGAATAATAGATGTTAGTGGTTTCCGTATACTCTTCCATTTTGATCAAGGGAAAGCAAGAATGCTTACATAATTTTTCTGGCTAGTTTATCAAGCAAGTAAGCGATGGGACTGATCATTTGTTATTTAATACTTTCAAGCCAGGATGTGATTGAACCACTGTCACTTGGTCATCTGTTCATGGGGATGACACTGGTGAGTTGATTTTAACGTGGTGACAGCCCTGATGTGGCCCTTTGCGGTCGGCTGGGCTATAAGCAACATTATCTTATCATGGGGATGACATTGTTCAGTAGAAGTGATTCGTATTCATAAGTGTTTTGCCACCCGTAACAGACATAGCAGAGAATAGTCTGCTTCCTTTTTATTCCACTTCCATTTAATAAAGGCTTACGGCACTGAAGAAGTCGCAGCTAAGAGTGGACAGCTTGATAAGTAGCTCATGATTAGCACATCATTCAGCTCGGTAATTCATGAATTAGTCATGGGCAGCTTTATGTGTGGCACACAATTGGTAGATCCTTCACCACAGCAATTCATGATTTAGAATGGACAGATTTATAAATCGATTCGTAACTGATGCATCACTCAGCTCAGCAATGCATGATTTGGAATCGACAGCTTTGGAAAAAAATGGCGCATGACTGGCACACAGCCCAGGTTAGCAGTTCATGGTTTAGCATGGACAGCCTCATAAATGCACATTATGACATATGACTGGCACTCCACCCTGCTGAGAAGTTCATAGCTTAGAAAGGGCAGCTTTATTAGTGACACATGGTGTCACATTGCTGGCACACAATCCAGCTAACTAGTTCATGGTTTAGAACAGGCAGCTTTATGAATGACACATGGTGTCACATTGCTGGCACACAATCCAGCTGAATAGTTCATGGTTTAGAACAGGCAGCTTTATGAATGACACATTGTGACACGTTGCTGGCACACAATCCAGCTAAATAGTTCATGGTTTAGAACAGGCAGCTTTATGAATGACACATTGTGACACGTTGCTGGCACACAATCCAGCTAAATAGTTCATGGTTTAGAACAGGTAGCAACGGCAAATGAAACAAACTGCGGCGTTACTGAAACACGACAAAAAAGCAGAAGAGCACACAAAACAAAGTGTGAAGTAACGACGATTTATTGCACGACACAAAACAGGACAAGAAATTTTCGGCAAAATGCCTTCCTCAGCGACAAACAAAAAAAGTACAGACATAAACATGCACAATACTTCCCTTGTGAAGTCAAAGTCAAAGTCAAAGAACAGGTAGCTTTATGAATGACACATTGTAACACGTTGCTGGCACAAAATCCAGCTGAGTAATTCATGATTTAGAATGGGCAGCTTTATTAATGACACGTCATGACACATGACTGACACACCACTCAGCTGAGTAATTCATGATTTAGAAAGGGCAGCTTTTTTAATGACACGTCATGACACATGACTGACACACCACTCAGCTGAGTATTTTCTTGGTTTTGAATGGGCGGCTTTATTGATAACACATGGTGACACATTACTGGCAAACTATCCAGCTTAATAATTCATGGTATAGAACGGGTGGCTTTATTGATGACACATGATGACACATGAGTGACACACCACTCAGCTTAGTAATTCATGATTTAGAATGGGCAGCTGTATTAATAACACATGATGACACGTGACTGATATTAGCCTAGTAATTTATGATTTAGAATTGGCTGGTTTATAAATGAACTGGGAAGTAAGTCCACACCCATGCCTCTCTGATGTTACACTCTGAAGAAACCGGTTGATATTGAACACTTTGAGACAACTCCACCACAACCATTGAAGTGGAGACAACTCCACCACAACCATTGAAGTGGAGACAACTCCACCACAACCATTGAAGTGGAGACAACTCCACCAAAACCATTGAAGTGGAGACAACTCCACCACAACCATTGAAGTGGAGACAGCTCCACCACAACCATTGAAGTGGAGACAACTCCACCACAACCATTGAAGTGGAGACAACTGCACCACAATCATTGAAGTGAAGTATCGGAGGAATCAAAAACCAAGATCAGTTTAAGCAGGGGTAGAAGGCTAGTCCCCCCACTCCCCTCTTATTCTTTTGTATTTGAATGATGAAGATTCCGTTGATGTATTGACGATCCATTCAATGAAGAAGGCTGTTCTTGTCTATCCTGATATGACATTCTATTACTAGCAAGAATCATGCCAGAGAGATACAGACACCAGCACTGTTGGTCAGGACATCTGAGCAACATGTTTTGTTGGCTCCTCTTTGAATTGGATTGACTCGAGTATGTGCTTGTAGTCCTCTGTGATCAGCCCGTAGTTTGCTCAAATCAAGGGCTAGAGTTGACGCAAACTCCTGCAATCAAATACTGTCAATGAAGTAAGTTCTACATGTGGCTCATAGTGAGGAACCCCCACACCCCCACGCGGATATGTGACTGATTAAGTAAAAGCCCAAACTCCCGCAGTGATACGTCTCTGATGGAGTAACAACTTCAAACTCCCACAAGAATGTGCGTGTGATGAAATAACAACCCAAACTCCCTCAACAATTTGCCTGTGATGAAGTAACAACCAGCTCCCCTTAGTCATATGCCTGTGATGAAGCGACAACCCAAACTTTCTTTGTCTTATGCCTGTGATGAAGTAACGGCCCAAACTCCCTCAATGATATGCCTGTGATGAAGTAATTCCAAACTTCCTCAGTGATATGCCTGTGATGAAGTAACAGGTCAAAAGCTCTCAGTGATCCCCCTGTGATGAAGTAACGGTCCAAACTCCTCAGTGATACGCTGTGATGAAGTAACGGTTCAAAGTCCTCAGTGATACGCCTGTGATGAAGTAACGGTCCAAACTCTCTCAGTGATACGCCTGTGATGAAGTAACGGCCCAAACTCCCTCAATGATATGCCTGTGATAAAGTAGTTTCAAACTCCCTCGGTGAAATGCCTGTGATGAAGTAACGGCCCAAACTCCCTCAGTGATATACCTGTGATGAACCACCGGTCCAAGGTGGCTGCTTTTTATGCGTCACTTGGTGATCTCTCCCTGTTCACATGAGAGTTGCAGTCCTCAAAATGTTCATCAAATGTTAGCGTGCTGCATTCAGTTGCTTAGTGTTTTGTAGTTTGTAACAGGTCAAGAATTGTGGTAACAACATGCAGCCACACTGCAGACCACTTCTGGTGAACTTGGATGAAAGAACATGGCACTGAAGAGCATTGGAAGATTAAGGATCTTGGCTGAGAGCCCCGTTGCACCAAAAGATCAATTATCAAATAACCTTTAAAAGAAAAAAAAAAGGAATCTTACAGATGCAGACCCTTTGTTCAGCTTCTCTCTCAAAGGTCCAGTTCTTACATCATTTCCATTTCTCTGTTAGCTCCTGAAAGGGATTACATTGCTAAAGGCGATTGTTTGAACACTTAAACTTTATGAAAACACAGTACATGTTTACTTAGTTCAGCATTTAGTGTCCAAGAAATTATATCAGTTGCAAGGATTCTTAATAATGAAGCTGTTGTTCAGGAATGGTTTTTATACTTCGTACTTGATGATTTTTTTTTTTTTTAACTTCTGTTACATTCGTTCCAGTATTCATATTTGATATTGATCTGTGTATGCGTGTTCATGTGACTCCAGATCAGTTGATTGCACGACCTGTTCTTGACGATTGGTCTAAAAACTTCTGTTACATTCGTTCCAGTGTTTGTATCTGATCCCGATCTGTGTATGCCTGATCATGTGTCTCCTGATCTGTTGATTTCACGGTCGTGTGTCTCCTCGACAGGTGAATCCCCTGGAGGAGCCAATGTGTACTAAATGTCCCCCTGTCTACACCCTCCCCGCTTCCTTCCTTACGTCCATCGTCCATCTGCCTTGTGCACACAGCTACCATCCACCCCCATCCTCCGTCAGACGGCTTAATCCTCCATGATGGCAGAGCTCGGGGCGCCTTGCCCAGTCCCCTCCAGTGGCAGTGTGGATGTTTTGGAATGGAAGGATCTTGTTGCTGTGGTAGTAGATGCCAGAAATGTTCTTCTGATGTGTATAATTGAGTTTTTAATTTAAATACAGTAGGTATGTCGAGAGAAACGCTTTTTTTTTTTTTTTTGCTTTTGTTGTTCAAGATCATTATGGGAAGAAAAAAGACAAATCAAGGTTGATAGTAATTAAGCTGTCAGGTTTTTTTGTTGTTGTTGTTGTTTTTCTATCAGCAGCTGATCGTTTATTTGAGGATGTTTTGTGTCTGTTGAATTTTCCTCTATCAGTCATGATGATCAGGTTTTTTCCACAGACCGTCGATTGTCGTTCACTTTTTACAGCATCAGTTTAAATCCTTTTTTGTTTGTTTTTGTTTGGTTGGCTGGTTTCCCTATAGCAGCCCTCACATAATCTCTCATCCTTCACTGGTTTGAAAATAAGGTAGCACCCCAAAAGGCAAACCTGGTTTTATGAAGAACACACTGCGTTGGGTTAACCTGTCATCAGTTGATAGTCTTAAATACTGTCTTGGTATATCAAAACTAATGAGCAGCTTGAGAAACTGGAAACAAAAAGCTCAACAGAAAAGAACAGGAGATAGATCGTTTGTGAATCGTTATTTTGTTTTGTTTATTTGTTTTGTTTACACTGGAACTTCGGATCTGATGTTTTTGTTGCATCAAAATCATGATGTATTCCATATATTTGTGATTAATTTGTTAATTGATATACTTTGTTCTTCATATAAATAAATATTCATCTTTGGATGCATGTACTGCTTTGTGTGTGGTTAATATGTGTGTTTGATAACCCTGAAACTAACACTATAACAATTATACATATGTTATATGTTAGGCTGTGATTTTGTTTGCTGTTTCTGGCTTTGATTTTTTTTCTGTGCTTTTGACCAACACGCATGTAACTGCGTCTATCTTTTTTTTTTCTGCATTTTTTTCCCTTCTTTTGTTCGTTATGTATTTTTTCTCATATTGTGTGTTAAGTAACTTCTAGAAACAAAGGATATGTGCACTTTCCACTTTGTGCACCGTCAGCTTAGTTTAGGTTCATGATTATTATTTTCATAAGTTATGATCATTATCAAAAAGACCTTCCTGAGATTTAAGTAACCGATTCGATCTTTCATTGGCTGGTAACAGGATGAAGACATCATCCCATAGATGTGAAAACACAAGTACAGTCAGTTTTTTTTTGTTTTGTTTTGTTTTGTTGTTTGTTTTTTTTTGCTTTGTGTATGTATGTGTTTGCATTTCGTTGTAGCTATTATTCCATTTTGTTTGGATGTTTCACAAACAGCTGTACACAGATGGATCTTTTCATCTGTTGAAGGTACTGAATGTTTGTTGCAGCGGAATGTGTGTTGATTTCCTGTCACTTATGGAAGTGCTAATGATATGACTCGGTGACTTTTTTCATGGCTTCAGTGCATGCTGGCCTCAGGGCGAGAGAAAGACACCTACAAAATCCAACAAGAAAAATCGCAACTTGCAGTTCTGTTTCTTTGTCTTTGAACTTGCTTTTTTATTTTACGTCCCATGCTTTGTTTTCTCATTACAGGCCAGGGCGAAAGACAGGGAGGACAAAGGGATGAATTTTCAGACGATGATGGCTGATGCCTGTCCTTTTCTCAGTGCAGTCATTTGCATGTATGATATTTCTTTATCAGCCTTCCCTACAACCACCCTGTCCCACGCCCTCCCTCTCCCTGCTTCTCCCCTTTCACCTGTTTCCACATCCCATCTTCCCTATCCCACCCTAACCAGTTGTTGTTGTTTTTTGCCAACAAACGTGTGGAATAATACCATTTAGGTAGTTAGATTACTCAGCGTGTCATCTTCCCGAAGTAGAAAATCTGTCCGTTGTAAAGTAGATGTAGGGTGTTGTATTTAATTGATGACCATCCAGTCTGTAACTCTTGTTAGTAAAAGCTAGGCTCATGTCCCAGGGCAATGTTCCATTAGAACCGTTCTGTCGGGAAGTGCCAGTTACCCTGCAATGGCCCAGTGTGGCTGGACATCTGAAGCTGTATCTCTGAAAACAGACCGGGGTTCGTAGGGGTCCATAGTTAATCGTCCGTAGATTATTACTTCACGTTGATCAAGTGTAGGAAATGTGGAAGTTGCAGATCAGAATTCAGATCTCTGTGAAGTACTTTTGAATGGCAGTTGAATCTTGCATTTCTTAATCATCCTGTGTCTAAAAGTCTACAGACTGTGCTGAGTGGACGTGCAGACTAAATCCACTTGTAGTAATCAAGTACATGCTGCACTTTTGTAGGACATGAATGATTTTTTTTTATCCTCCTCACTCGTCCAGACCCACCATGTCCCTCTCTTTTTGCACCAATCCAAGCCTCCAGGTACCCGTGTTGTAAACATCTCACTCACTCACACTTCGGTGCTTGCCCTGACATATGCATGTGTGTCTGTTGTGCAAGCACGTTTCGCTAGTCAAGTTCGAGTACAGGACAGGACCGCAGCTGCTTTTTCCTTGGTTAAAAGTATTGCACAGATTGGATGGTGAATTGTATGCTTTGTTGTCAGACGACTGCAGGACGAACTGTCAGATCAACTGATGTACAGGTTGCGGAGGGCTTTTTGTCCAGTAGGAAATAGGGCATTGGGTAAAAGTGATTTGATGTTTTCTCTATGTTGGAAGCACAGTCTGTGGGGATGTTTTCTTTTTGTTCTGTGTCACCCACGCGTAAGGCCTGCGTGCAGCTGATATAGAAGTGTAACACTCTATAAAAAAGCTTTGTTAGTCCTTTCACATTTTGCTTTTGAAGTTAGATGTTCTGCAGCAGGATTTTTTTTGTCAGGAGTATCGATAATTTGCTTCAAGCTATGTTTAAAAAATAGTATATGGAACTGTTTTTAGGTGCATTGAGTGTAATTGAAAAGACAGATAATAGCAGTAATATTTCCCTTCACTCCCTACCCCTTCTTTCCATCCCTCCTCACACTCATTCCCTACCCAGAATCCTTCCTTTTATTTCTCCCCCTTTTCATGCCCTAGTGGCACTCTTCCCACAGATTTATTTTCATACATTCCCAAAATGCTGGCAGTTTGCTTCGTGGCCAGCAGTTTTGAGACACTTGTGACCTGTTTTACTGGACTGTTACTTACAGAAGGAAAATAGTTTAACTGTGTATGTTTTAGGATTGGAATTTAGTTAAACGATTCTGAGAATGGGATGGGTTGGATGGGCCAGAGGAACAAACGGACATAAGCCATAGTCTGCTTTTTTGCTACGCTTCTAATTTCATTTTTTACATTTGAAATTTTTCCAAAAAAATTGGGACAATATAAGAAAAAAAAAAGTCAGCATCTGCAAGCAGTAAAGCAAAAAGAATGCAATCCTGCTTCTGTCAAGCCTTTCTTTTTTTCCATTCTCTGGAACCGGAAGGCAAAGTCGCCTTTTCATTCCCTTCTTGAAGATCAAAGACACGTAATTCCATGGCAGCAACGACAAAGTATAAAAAAGGTTATTGCGAAATCAGATTTTTTTGTTTGAACATCAGTTGCCGGAAATAATTATTGATTGCTGAATTTGAACCTTTCACTAACTGCAATTTGACGAGCTCATGTTGAGCTCAGCATTGCTCGAAAATATTTTGGAACCCAATTGAACGCAGTGATAAAGTATAGGGTAGATATTAAAACGGTCAAGATTGCATCACTGCTACAAAGAGGTGGAATAGATACCAAACTGTCTTTAATCCACGTATGTTTCTTTATGAAACATGAATTTCTGAATACTCCATGATAGTCACTCTTGTTGTTGTTGTTGTTGTTGTTGTTGTTATTGTTATTGCTGTTTGTTTCAAGTGCTGTATTTCTGTTGTGCGTTGGAAATGAAGATGGTCCATGCAGTATATCTTGAAAACTTTTCCCTTTTTTGTCCATTGTTTTCTAGCTTATGTATTAGTATGGGTCATTGTTTAGATATAACATTTGAAAAATGAACATTTTGATCATGTATGCATGCAGCGAATTGTTTTTATGGTAAATGAGGTCGTTGAATGTGTATTTGTAATTTTAATCCCTTGGGGGTGGGTTTTTTTTTCATATTATTCCGGTCTCATATTATTTCTATCTATTCATAGAAGATGCAGGTATGCTCATCCCATTATCCATGTCATGACTAGGATTAGATATTTGAAGTATTGTGCATATTGTCCCACATGTGTTAATATAATGGTAAAATGCTCTGTGTTTATAAAGATCCACTTGTCCCTTTTAGTTTGCTGGCATGTATGAGAAAATGTGCTCTCATGTTTCTGTTGCACATGCTCTTAAATTCGTTAGCTGGTATACATGATGAAAAATGCTGGTACTTTCCACTTGCATATGTCATTATTTTCATTCTCTTGTGCGCGTGCTGAAAAATCTTTTCTGAGAACATTCTGCATTTCATTGGTTGGAATTTGCAAGTAATGCTAGGAATTATTATGATTGTATTTTGGTATACAATTGCAGAGTCATTGTAATAACAGAATATAAAACAGCTATGATATACGGATTAATGCTGTTCCACATTAATCTACTTTTTTGTTGTTGTTGTTGTTGTTGGATATTACAATTTCTTTCTTTACTAAATAACATGAAAACGAACCTTGACTCTTAAACACAGAATCTGATTCTCATTTATTTACCAAATAATGTAGACTGTGAGATTCTGCAAACATTTGCGTGTGCTCATTAAGGCCAGCAGTTTTGAGTCATTAGTTTCTGAAGTTTTATTCCAGCAAATATAGTTAAAAAAAATATTTAAAAAAAACATTACTGTAATGAAAAGTGAAAGAACATCAGTAAGGTTTCCTTTAAAGGCCGTTCTCGCTTTTCCTTCTCGTATTGACAAGTCATTTGAATTTTAAAAGAATTTTTTTTTCACCTTGTGCAGGTTTGATGGAATGAGACATATTACACCAGTCGATGAATGAAATAAGTATTGAATCATCCAGTCTCAGTAAGCACAGAAAATATTCTTGTAAAATTGTGACATGTATTTAAAGAAACTATGATCATTAAGAAAAAAGTCAAATTAAGGTGTTTTAGTTATCAGCTTGTTCTGTGGTAAAAATGATAAAGACTATAAATTACGTTTGTTTTGTTTTGTTTTAACTCTATCCTTGCTTGGCCACTTTTCAGAATGTCTTGATTGGCATGAGTGGTGGTCGAATGACGTTCCAGCATTATCTATTCAGTTGCTAGGTGTGGAGATTTGTGATTCACTTCTTTGAAGAAGCCATCTTGTACTTGTTGTATTCAAATAAAACTGTGCATTGGCTGTCAGCGTATGTATTATTCCCCACATTCTCTCTCTCTCTCTCTCTCTCTCTCTCTCTCTCTCTCTCTCTCTCTCTGAGATTGCGTGTAACATGAGTCATTCACATAACATGTTTCTGTAGATGAGATTAAATTTGGGTGCTGTCGGCCAATCATTCCTGTCTGTGGTTGTAATAACAGAAAGCTAAAATCATGCACAGATTGAAATGTTTGAGAAATGGCGTTAGTTCCTGTCTTCTTCGTATTTGGTAAACAAAGGGCAGCTGACGTCGGCCTGACAACGATTCTCAGTTTCGATGTCCTCTCTACGTCTGTGACCTTGGTTTGGTTCCGTCGGGTTCACCGGTATCGGTGAGTCCATGGGGGCTGTCGTTGGACGGACGTGGTGGCGCCCTCCGGAGGGAGAGCTCACTCACGCCGGCTCCACGACTAAGCAATTATTGTCGTCAGTAGGGGGCTTAGTAGATTGTGTCCTGCTTATGTTTTAATCAGAACAGGCGCCACTGAACACCTCCGAAGTGACTCGTCTGCAGTGCAGTGTCTCCTCCGGTGGGTTGCCTCTTGATGACTTGACATTGCTCCCTGTGGAGTGCCGGTGCTGGTTCTGCGGCGGGACTGACTGGGCTGTGGCTGTGGACAGGGTGTCGGAATGAGCAGCGTGGGTGCAATGCCACTGAGGTGGCACAGAAGATGGGACAGCAAAACAAAACAAAAAATACTGCTTTGCGGGCCTACACACATTTAATAATATTTGTTGAAAATTGTATTTTCTTTGTTGAAAATTGTATTATATATTATGCTGTATTGTATCAAGTTTGGACCTTTCGAAGCAGTTTCTACCAAAGGAGCAGATATAAACAACTAGATTATTAAATATAGAACTAAAATAGATCTCATGTATTGCCAAATATAACTTAAGTAAGAGAACATGAGTTTACTCATTTATGGTGTGTCAGACAACATGATAACAGCAAATGAAACAGCTTACTACTGTTTACAAGAAGAGATCTTTGCAGAAATTCTACCATCGTTCCCAGATCAACCGAAAATAGGTGCTTATCGTGCGTGGGAAAATGCAAAATACGACGTTCTTTAGTGTTGCACTGAATAGTACCTTTTAAGTTCCTAGCCATCACACATTTGGAATACCCGGGCCGTAAGACAAGGGCCGTAAGACAAGAAGGAAAAAAAACTAATGACAGAATGCCCGAACTAGGTCACTTGGAACCTGCAAACATTTTTTTATGCTGTGACTGTGAGTATGCCTGTCGCAGACTGACCCCTACCTCATCTCTCCTCTCATTCATTTCCTCTGACCAACGTGGAAGAAGTGAACCGAGTCTACCTCTCACAGCTGCAGTGGTTTGTTGCGTTAACAGCCAGAGTACAGATATACTAGTCGAAAAACACTTGTCAGTGGTTTCAGATAGCTGTGGCAAAGGTCACCTACTATAAAACATTGCCTAGGTCTGCTTTTCTGTTTGTTTGTTTTTTGCTCTTTTTTTTTTTTTTTTTTTGCGGGGGGGGGGGGGTGCTGCAAGCACTATTTTTTTTTTAAATATATTTTGTGATTGATAGATAAATTATGGTTGTGTGTGTGTGTGTGTGTGGTGTGTGTTGATCTGTCGACTAGTTGGTAAACACTGTCGATTCTACTATTTGCCTGTATGTTTTTCCTGTGTTTTGTTGTCGTCGCCTTTTTAATTACTTTCTTTCTTTTTCATCGCCAAGTTTTAAGGAAACGAGTGTGAACAAACAAAGTGGCTGGCATTCTCTGCTCTGCCTAACGTCACCCGCCCTGAAAACATTTCATGGTACACAGTTCTTGCACTCATTTCGTAGGTAGTTATATTATTGAGTTCGTTGCTATTGTTGTTTGCGGTTTGTTCGCTT
This sequence comes from Conus ventricosus, assembly GCA_018398815.1. NCBI lineage: Eukaryota > Metazoa > Mollusca > Gastropoda > Neogastropoda > Conidae > Conus > Conus ventricosus. Next base: position 37,135,387 of record CM031604.1, on the reverse strand, counting down.
TAAACAGACCTCATACGGCATCTCGTGGTCCGCTGGGCAATAGTAAACCTGAAGTGAAACCAGCTTGTCCATGAGCCACCATGTACCCCCCATTCACCCGATGAGGGAGTTTATGGGACTAATATTGCAAGATAGCCTAGACCCTTAGCTATTCAAATCAGGTTGTCTGCACTTTATACCTGGCGCCATATGGTCGTGGTGCACTGATGAAGTTGGGTGATGATAGAATAACGGTTCGCGCCCCAGCGTATGGATGAATGGTCTCTATTTTCAATCCTTTAATGTTTAGAGCCTGTTTCTTAGAGCAGCAAACATACTTAAAGATCGAGAAAACATACCAAAACATAGACAAAGCACTAAAACCACAAAAAACATCATCTGTCATGTAGCTATAGTCTGTGCGCAGGTTAAGTACCATAACCCGGGAACATGCAGAAAACCTCGGCCCTGATGGATGAGAAGCCATTAAACACCAAGGGTTCCAAGCTAAGAAAGAAGATCAAGACCAAAACACAAGCTGGACTAGTGTGTATAATCCATTACCAATGAAACAGAACTGATCTAAAAGCAAGACCACTCTCAGAGACATCCTTTTAGAAGATTTAGGACACAGCTGAAATGAGACAAGCCTGCAGTGACACCAGCGAAAAATTGCCAGAAATTTGCGACCAAATCCCCCAAACATTCTGTAAGACATGTGCATGGTTTATCATCGATGGTGCTATAAAAGCTTCACAAATGTGTCAAGACTTTGAAAACGAAAACAATCAGTTGGACAAGATGAAGCTACTTGTCCAAAGCGACACAGGAAGTCGGCATCATCAACAAGTGTATTGTTTCCTTCTAATGAATGCCTTTTCTGTGAGAAAGGAAGAATCCAAAAGAAGGGAAAAAAGAAGAACTTGTAAAATGCTTGACAAAGACAGCAGAGGCCTCTATTACATGACAAAGACAGCAGAGGCCTCTATTACATGACAAAGACAGCAGAGGCCTCTATTACATGACAAAGACAGCAGAGGCCTCTATTACATGACAAAGACAGCAGAGGCCTCTATTACATGACAAAGACAGCAGAGGCCTCTATTACATGACAAAGACAGCAGAGGCCTCTATTACATGACAAAGACAGCAGAGGCCTCTATTACATGACAAAGACAGCAGAGGCCTCTATTACATGACAAAGACAGCAGAGGCCTCTATTAAGAAGGCTGCAAAACAAAAGACAGACGGGACTATTTTGGTGAAAATAGAAGAAGTTGACTTGGTGGCTCGAGAAGCTCATTACCACGAATCATGCAGGAAAGCATACACTCGAGAGGCTGACAGGAATGAGAAAGCACCCGAGGAGATCCGCTCTTTGGGTGAAAAAAAATGCCCAAAACAACGCTTTCAACTGCATAAAAAAAAACTACGTACAAGAGAGTATTATAGATGGAAGCAACGTGGAAAGGATGACAATGCTTAGGGAGCACTACCAGCAATACATGTTTGCGAAGTCCCCGAGTAGGCCTATTTCAATAAAGACTACAGAGTCTGTAAACTAAAGAACAAAGTGGTTAAAGAGTTTGGCTCAAAACTTCAATTCTGGCAACCAAACTACAAGAGCGAACTTGTGTTCTCGTCAGTTGTTCCAAAAGGTTTGGCTGTTGAATCTGCATTTGAATCAGCGGCATCAGACTTAAAGAGACTGGATGAAGCAGCATTTGTGCTTCGCAGACATATCCAGAGTGCACAGCTTGAGTCGCCCCCAATGCCATGGCCACCAACTGCACAGTTTCTCCTGAGTGATGCAATCGGTCCACCCCAAAATCTTCTTGACTTTCTCTCTCAAATCTTAAATAAATGTTAGCGAACCGGCCAGAGAACGTGGACAAACGAGTCACAAGACAAAACACAATGCGTTTCGACCTCTTAGGTCTTCTCAGGTGAGACATAAACGAATAAAACAACGAAAATTCACTTGGCTTTGATCGGTTCAGATCGCTTAGGGTTCAGCGCAAGGAAAAAGGCGTTGAACATTCAACGCCTTTTTCCTTGCGCTGAACCCTAAGCGATCTGAAGCGATCAAAGCTAAGTGAATTTTCGTTGTTTTATTCGTTTATGTCTCACCTGAGGAAGACCTAAGAGGTCGAAACGCGTTGTGTTTTGTCTTGTGACTCGTTTGTCCACGTTCTCTGGGCGGTTCGCTAACATTTTTTAAGATTTGTTTAGATTTCCGCCTGCAGTCGTCTCGCTTTGCAACTTTCTCTCTCAAGTTGTCACAGGAAAAAAATTCAAAGACATTTAAGGGAGATGAGAAAGAAATGTGAAATCGTTTGCCCAAGATCTTCGCCAAGGGAATGGGGCAGTTTTCTTTCAAATGATCAGAAGAAACAAAGCCTCACACAATTTCTTCTGAGTCGATGGAAAGAAGATAAGCATGCCACAAAATTACAAGGACGAGAGGTTCTCTTTGTTTGTGAAAACAAATGTACACGTCTCATTTCCGATGGAAAGACATCAGAAGTGACTGAAATACAAGACCTTTGTTCTACGCATGATGAGGCTGACACTAAAATAGTTCTTCACTTCTTGCATGTTGGTACTCGCTCATCTGTTGACTCTACCATCTGTGTACATTCTCCAGACACAGATGTCTTGGTCCTCTTGTGGAAGTTTGTAAAGGACACACCACAGAAGGTATTCCTTGACACAGGCGTGGGTAACAAGAGAAGGCTGATTGATGTGAAAGGTGTGGCAGAGAAAATGGGACAGGAGATGTGCTCTGTTCTGCCAGCATTCATGCATTCAGTGGTTGTGATACCACAAGTGCATTTTTCAGAAAAGGGAAGATTACTTTGATGATAACTCTTGGGCAGAATCCAGACTACCTTGACACGTTTGGTCAGCTTGGACTTTCTGAAGATTTACCTAGTCAGGTGGTTGACAAGTTGGAAACAGTTCACATGTCTTCTCTACAGAGGTCGGCGATCTACCACTGATGACATCAACAAACTGCGCCACGAGAAGTTCCTGGAGCGCTTCAGAACCAAGCAGGGAGTACTACTAAACACTTACAATGGCACTGACATGAGCCTTTTGCCTCCGTGCAAAGACTCGTTGCAAATGCATTTTAAGAGACTCAACTTCCAAGTGATGATTTGGAATCATGCAAGCATTGCCAAGCCGACGCTTCCTTCCCCAATAGACAATGGATGGGAACACAGAGAAGGCCATCTTGATTTCAAATGGACGTCAGGCCATCTGATGCCTCTGGAATTGGTGGACGTCCAGCTCGAAGTCCCAGAGCAGCCAGAGGAGGACGATGAACTGACGAGGTGATGAATCTGACCGACTTTGTCTTTTCAGATTAGGTTCTGTCTGCCTTGTCATCAGACATTGCACGTGTACCTGTGCCAGCCTTTTAACTGTCTGTGTGACATCATTGGAACCCATGATAAAAGAGGACTTTCTGGCAGTGTGCATCATTAACTAATACGACCAACAAGCATGAGAGAAAGGGAGAGAGAGAGAGAGAGAGCTGGGATTCATGTTAAATTTACATTTACTTTGGAAATGCCTGTTAAAAATACCTGAACTTTGGAATGTCAAAAATGCTGCAAATGAAAATGTTTGCTGTTGTTTGTCTTAAAATGTTTTCAGCAGATATGGAATGTATAGATGTATCCATCTTATCAAAGATTGCACGACAGTATGCATTTGTATTCGCATTTGTTTTTACTCTGTAAGCATATATACAGTACTAGTTGCGATACCTCAAATTCTAGATATTTCTGGAATATTCTAATCTTTGCTTCTTGGATTATTTTCTGTTACATGTAGCATTTTTTTATATGTTTATATATCTGAGGATATAGCACAAATGGATACCTGTTCAGTATACAAATACTTGAGTTAGCAGAATTCCGTTTAACATTACATATTGCCAGTCAACATGACTTTAAGGGAATATTTTGAGTTCTTTGCTCAAATTACATTCAGCAAATGTGAAGTGAACACATGATGTGATTTTTTTACACGTTTTAATCTCAGTAACAGACTGATTATTCTTTTGATGTTGACCAGAGTTTCAAAACTTGCTCGACACTAGTGAAATTTACCATCATTTTTTAAAATTTTGTTATCCCCATAAATGTATGAAAATGATTTTTCTGTTCTTGCTGATCTGTTTAAAGCATTTCTAAACAATACAGCACCTGAAATTGATTATCAGAATGGTGTTAGTTATGACTTATTGGTTACTATCATCTACGCTGTTAATTGACGTTTTCGCACTGTATATCGCTACTTATTTCAGACACCACAATATACTGCCACCAGATACGACTTGCAGACAAGCAGAAATGAAAAGCGCATATATAAATCTACTTTAAAAAACATTACCTACAAAACTCCCTCATAGGGTGAAGGGTTTCACTTTCTGGCCCATGGTCTAAGCTAACTGCTCTTGTCAGAGTCCGACCGAGTTTCGGGCTTTGTGCTCTGTTTTGAGTGGAAACTCATTTGGGAAAGAGGAGGAAAGGGAAGGGATCTGTGTGTGTGTGTGTGGTGTTGTTATATGTGTGTGTGTGTGTGTGTGTGTGTGTGTGTGGCGCGCGCGCGCGCACGCGCGTGTGTGTGTGAGACAGAGAAAAAAGAAGGGGGATGGGGTGGTTGTTGGTTCCTTTAAACATCAGGGATGTCTGTGTGCGCATGCGTGAGCGTGTGTGTGAGGCAGGGAGGGAAAGAGAGGATAGAGGTGTGGTTCGGTTGTTGTTGTTTTTCGAAAATCGGGAGCCTACATTTTGAAGCCTGGAGAGGAAGCCTTTAAAATGTCTCATCATGCTTTGCCGGAATTGAGTTCAGCCCAGCACATGCATCAAAGGTTGCTCGTGCTTGCAAGGAGTTTGCGCGTGTACACACACACACACGCGCGCGCGCGCACACACACGCACGCACGCACGCACGCACACATGCACGCGCGCGCACACACACACACACACACACACACGCACGCACGCACGCACGCGCACGCACGCACACACACACACACGCGCGCGCGCGCGCGCGTTTGATCAAGTAAACTGAGACTACGTTCGAAAACGATAGACCAACATTCTCGGTAATTCTTCGCTCTCTCGCCAACTTCAAAATGAAGTGCAAATAAGGGCCTTTGTCTTTTGTCGCTTCACATGAGCATGACAGACCCAAAGTACCATACTTACCCGTCACCAGTCATAGTATTGTATGTCGTCCGTCAGTTTCTGTTGACCGCGGATTAGCGCTTCTTTAAACAACACTGGCGCATTTTTGCAACAGTAACCTCATTTCAGAGCTGAATCTACCGGTACTTCCCGGGTCAGCAAGCATACAGGTTCTTTCCATGGTGATTCTATCCGTCACTAATGATTCTTGCTGTAAATACCGCTTCTTCTCTTCAACTAACGTCGAGCAGTTTACGTTGACAGTTAGTGGCATGTAGGGGTCTGGGGAATTTGCGCAGTTGTGAAAAAAAAGAAGAGTAACATCACTTTATCGCTTTTGTCTCGGCGCTCTCGCTCTGAAAGAACTGAGGGAGGGAGGGGAAGGTAGGGGGGGGGGAGGTAACAATGCTTTTGAGGGCAGGGCGTTTCAGCCTCGTATAGTTCTGAGGAAGAGAGAGTTTTTTGCAGAGAAGTCAGTGCGTCACGAAGTGCGGTGGTACTGCTGGTTTTGATGGCTTTTCTGTGCTACGAAAGGGTAGGAGTTTCAGGGCATCCCACTTCGCACCATGCCAGTCCGGAATGGGTTTTGTAATGGATGGTGAGTCTGGACACTCGCCATCGTTCCTCAAGCGAGGTACAATTCAGCTGTGGAGATAATATGTCGTCGAGACTTAAAAGTATTGCTACTGTGTCTATTCATCACATACCCGGCTGCTCTTCGCTGGACCTTCTCGATGCTGGAGATGAGTCTGTGAGTGTCGGAGTCCCAAACGATGCTGGAGCGCGCAGCAATAGGCCAGAGCTTTTGTTATGTTTTGTTGTTGTTGTTGTTTTTTTTCCGTCCACATGGAGATGATTTTTAGGTTTCTTTTCAAGAAGCCCAGGACTTTGTACTCAAGTTACCGGCATTTTTTTTAATCTTGATTTTAAACTGACCATTTCATGAAAAGAACTGTTCATATACAGTGAATTTCTTGAACCGATTAATGTAAAATCATGTCAAACTTCAAACAACTTTTATCAAAAACTGACCAAACACGGCTTGAATATCGAAACCGGAATCATCGACGGACAATATGATACAGAAACTCACGGCTATCGTGTCATCATGCTATTAGTTCTGTACACGGGTAATGACGAATCCACACATGATCAACGAGAGCCATATTTTGGTCACGTGATAAGAAAACTAGTCGAAGTAGGAATAGCAGAACTAACATGAATTTCATTCTAACAGAGTTATATAAGATACTGGAATATTCTTCCAGCGCAAATCAGGCTTCCACAGAATCTGGACACCGTGGAAAAAAAAAGCCGAGAACATCACTCGGAATGTAGCCATTTTCAGTATCAAAATGACAGCAGTTGCTAGCAAACTGTCACAGCTATGTCGCCTACATCAACGTGAAAACATCAGGTAAAGAAAAGGCCTAAAACGTGACTTTCACTGACTTCAGAATGGAATAGGAGAACGTTTTTCTGTGGGTTTATCTTTAAATAAGAGTTCATAAATGGGGTCACTGGTTTCAATCTTTAGGCCGGTTTCGGTCCGGTTTCTACATTTCAACCGGTTTCGATATTACCGGCTACTATGTTTGTTTCTTTGTTTTAAATGATAACATTTAAGAAGATGTGTGCAGTAAATGTAATGAGTGATTGGGAAATTGTGAGTGTTGTGATCGAAGCAAACCGCCAAAAGTATGCCAAAATAATCAACCTGATGATTCTGGACATTACATCAAGAAGAAGAACCGGGATGTTCCCTCGGATTTGATATTTCAGTTTTTGAAAGAAATCAATGCTTTAAGAAGATTTGATTTTAACTAGAGTGTGACGGACTCTTTCTACATGTCTTTTGATGTAAATAAATAACTGTTATTGAGGTCTAACTTTGCATTTTACTTCTCTCGCTTTGGTTTTTTTGTTTTGTTTTGTTGGTATAGTGTTTCAGCCCTGATGTGGCTTTTGTGGTCGGTAGGGCTTAAAGCAACATAATTTGATTTGATTTGACCAAAACAAAAAGTTCCTAAGTTTATCTTCCGAAGGTGCAGGACAGTATTGCATATTGAAAAATCTTTGGGTCTGCATTAGCATTCTACACGGATTCAAATGCAAAAATCTTAGAACAAGGACAAATTCGTAACGGAGAGAGAGAGGGGGGGGGGGGGGGGGGGGGGAGTTCCCCAGTGCGCAAATTGTGACCGGCGTAGACGGCAGGGTGCTCGGGGGGGGGGGGGGGGGGGGGGGGTCGGGGCGTGGGGGGGGGGGGGGAGCTCACTGTTGCCAGTGGCGTGATAGCTGGACATACCTTCCAGACTCCGGTTCTGTATCGATGTAAACCACTGCAGGTGATTTGCTGAGCTCACGATCATACAATTCTTATGTGTTCAAGCGTAAAGTGTTCCGCTGACAATGGCAGCGTGTTCACGCTTCAGAGATGAGAACTAAGAAGAGAACCCGAAGACTCTCCAACACTGCCATGGATAACCCTGACCTTAGTTTACTTCTAATTCTAACCTACCGCTTTCTTTGTAAAACCTTTTTTTTTTAAAAATTAAATTAAATTAAATTAAAAAAAGAATCACCGATACGCATTGCGCCACATTGTAGGACAGTATATTTGTCTTCTCTTGTTATCCTTCGGTAAAGAAAAGACCATCACGTCTGCCGTTGGCAGCATGAAATGCAGAGGAAGGTGCATCATTCATCCCTCGCCTTCGGTACTGTCACCATGGAAAGGTTAAAGATAGGACCTCTAAAGGCCCCAGTGTTTACTTTACCATCCCAGTGGTCAGCCAGCCCACATGTTGGCCTACTAGGTTGGGCATCTTTATCCGCAACCGTGTCCTCGCCCAGAGGTAAACTGCAGCCTGTCTGCACTGTGTCTTCTCCCCACCTAGCTCCTTTAATGCGCAACAAGTCACGAGCGAACCTGTGTCTAAGCACACGCGCACGCGCGCGCATGTTCGCGGTAACACGCACACGCTAACATTTGTTTGTCACACGCGTAACAGAACATAAGCGCACACACACACACACGCACGTACGCACGCACGCACGCACTCACGCACGCACACACACACACACACACACACACACACACACACACACACACACACACACGCACGCACGCATTTATACTGGCACAGACACACACACACACAGACACACACACACACACACACACACACACACACACACATTTATACTGGCACACACACACACACACACACACACACACACACACCATTTTTACTGGCACAGACACACATAAAACCACACACACGTGCGCATACTTTAGTAAACACAGACACACACACAGAGGGAGAGAGAGAGAGCACAAAAGCAGGGAGGGAGAGGGTCAAAACTGCAGAAAGTTATAAAACTTCTGATGGCCTACTGAGATTACAGATTATAAAAACACTAACTGGAGAGATAAGAAGCTTTATGTTCGTGTTCCATCAGTCGGGCGGTTTGTGGACTAAGTGGGGGGGGGGGGGGGGGGGGGGGGGGGGGGCTATAGGGGGTAGGGAGGTGGGGCAGGTAGACATGGAGGGGGGGGGGGGGGAACAGGTTGGAGGAGGGTAGGGGTGGGGAAGTGATGCCAAACTGCAGAGAAAGTTGGGCGAGAACATTTGGAACATAACGGGTGGTTTGTTTGGTTGGTTTGTTTGTTTTTGCGCTAATCTCAACATTTCCAACTTCATCTGCTTACAGTCAGTTTGAAAGAGTACGCCGCACCGAAGGTTGACAATAACCGGGGACATGGGATTTTTACACGTTCTTAGCACTTAATCTTATTTGACGTTTATCTCTCAATGCTTACAATGGCTTTCATAAACACAAAGGTAAACTGTATGCCATACTTGTGTTGTAAAAACTGAATTTGAACAAAACTTGAACAGCCCATCTTGCGCTGAAGTGGATGAAGAGAAGTGATTGCTCGTTCATTTTCGTTGTCCTCAGTGTTTTGTATCTTGCCTGAAGAAGACCTAAGAGGTCGAAACGCGTCGTGTTTTGTCTTGTGATTCGTTGGTCTACGTTTTTTTTTTTTTCTTTTCTTTTTCTTTTTTCTTTTTTTTCTGGCGGTGCGCTATTAATGTCTCTAAAACTAAAAGCAGTTAACCAAAGCAAAGCCTGTAGGGACACTTTACATATAATTATTACTGCAAACACTTTTTGTCGTCGGCTGACCATTGATCCAAGAGACCTGGAACTGCTGGACGGTCCAGTAGTGGAGGAACACCTCCGATGGTAGTGGTGGCGGAGGGGAGAGACACTGGAAGCACGCTGAAGGGGTGTGGATGTCGATGCCTTCCTGCGTTCCTTGGCTCATGTGACCTCATCCCTCCGCTTTTCCCAAATGAGGTAAATATCAGTTTGGTCAAAGTCTGCGGTTGATTTGCCCCAGAAGAAGCGAGTTCCCTTGGGGGAAGTATGGGGATCTGGATGGGGCGGGGGGAGGGGGGGGGGGATGGAAGGATGCCTTCATACAGCAAGTGACTGCCGGGGTAGGATGCAACCCTGCGTTGCTTCATCGAGCGTCCCCAGTTTTCCCACGTTGTCGTGATCAGCGGCGGCTGTTCATGCCGATCCCATAGTCCGGTCATTTCAGCGAGACGCTCAGGATGATGGCCTTTGAGCTGACGAGGCCAGTCCTGTCCACATCCCTCAAATTCACCATCTTGTCCAACCACCTCATTAACACCTAAGGATCGGGCTCTTGATTGACAACTCGAGCTGCGTGATGTGCTTCCAGAACGCAGCCTGGGACTTGTCCCCGGAAAGGAGGCTTGTGACCATGAATGGTTGACTTGTGCACTTTGACTTTAGCTGATGGCTCGACGTTCTCGTGGTTCTGCACCAGAGGGCGGGAGGTGACATAAAGCTGGAGTAGCTCTGCTGGCGCGTGCTGCCATCTCCATCAGATGATACTCCCTGGTATGTGAGGGGGTCACCTGTCTTCAGCTCAGTGCCATCAACGTGATCCTTGGAGCAAGCTTTTCGAGCCTGGAGCAAGCTGCACGAAGGCCTCTGTTTGTGTCCAGACTGATAGTGACCCCAACATATCGACTGGGTTCGACAAACCTGTAGACTCAACAGGGTTTGAGTCTCAGAGTGTGACATGAAGGTGTAGTCTGGTGTCTGCAGGGAACCCTCACTATGTAGCTTTTTCGAGCATCTTGGTTCTGACGATCATTCAGTCGCCGGGAGTCAAAGAAAAAGGCGTTCAGTCTGTGTCACGGGTTCACTTCCGTCTCAAAGTCACGCTCCACGCGGTTCAGGATTTGACGTCTCTGTAGCCTGTTTCTGTACATAATGTGCGTTACCCCTCACTGTCAAGGATTTGACGTCACTGTAGCATGTGTGTGTGTGTGCATAATGCGCATTATACCTCACCGACAAGGATTTGACGTCACTGTAGCCTATATGTGTACATAATGTGCATTTTACCTCGCTGTCAAGGATTTGACGTCACTGTAGCCTATATGTGTACATAATGTGCATTTTACCTCGCTGTCAAGGATTTGACGTCACTGTAGCCTATATGTGTACATAATGTGCATTTTACCTCGCTGTCAAGGATTTGACGTCACTGTAGCCTATATGTGTACATATATTGAATGATAACTCGCTGTCACTAATTTGACGTCACTGTAGCATATATGTGTACAAAATTTGAATTATGCCTCGCTGTCAAGGATTTGACGTCACTGTAGCCTACATATGTACATAATGTGCATTATACCTCGCTGTCAAGGATTTGACGTCACTGTAGCCTATACGTTTACATAATGCGCGCTATACTTCGCCGTCAGTCATCAAAATGAATAAAGTCAAACGCTGAACCTTGGGAGTCTGAGAACACATAGATGCTGCAGTGTGCTCGTTTAAAACCGCGAATGCAAACACATGAAGCTAAATGCCTAGTGGAAGGAAACAGATTGTTGGTCTGGAGACCCGACACGTGTGAACTAGAAACTAGATACACAGAACCTAGCAGGCTTTGTGTCTCTGTTTCTGTTGTCTTGCCTTCTCTAGACTGACACACACAAAAAAAAAATGGGAATGCTTTGCAGCGCGGAAGAAACACGTAAACAAACAAACAAAGAAATAAAGACGCCTTTTCATTGCATATAGGTGGAAGCCTTTGTGAGTTGTTTCCCTTCATACTTCCCCCTCCTACTCCTCCCACCGTTTCCTTCTCGCTCTGAGACTACAAATTGGGGGAAATATATTCAGCTTTAAATCTCAGAACAGTCGTTTTTTTTTTCTCCCTTTCACATTATCGTCATCACAACGTTCCGTGAGTGTGCGCGTCCGTGCGTGCGCGCGCGCGCGCGCGTGGTGTCAGGTTTTTGTTTGTGTGTGTGTATGTGTGTGCGTGTGTCTGTGTGTGTGCACCAAGTTTTTGTTTGTGTGTGTGTACGCGCGCGCGCGTGTGTGTTCCTCGTTTGCTATTAGGGAGTGGGTTATAAGGGAGACAACTATATTTTCGAATCCTGAAAAGGTTTGCAGCGACTACTGTACGTATACTAGTAAACTCCATCCACAGACAATTCATGCGAATTGTACGATTCACAAGAAGCGAATGTAGCATTTCTTTTTTCTTGTGTTGTCCAGTTATTCTCAGAAAGAGATAGCACTCCCCTACCTTTCATATAAAAATCTAAAAAGGAGGGATGCTTTTAGAAAACTCACAAGGTACGGCCCACGCGCTTCTCAAATACTCCACAAACAACTTTTTTCCCCCTTCTTATTCCGAAAAATAGAAAATTGGGTTGTTTACTGCAGAAGCGCGCATTCGCTTTGGAGGCGACGGAAATAGTGTCTTGGGAACGTAAAGCCGACGTAAGAGGTTCAACAAATTAATAATGGAAACTGTACTCACCCGGTACAAATGTTCAGCTCGAATCTCGACGGTATGAAATTGAAAATATTTTGATTCTGGATATAAAACGCGTTTTACCTGCGTGAGAAAATAAACTCGATTTTTGTTTGCTGTTTTATTTTCCGCTTTTATCTTTATTAAACGAAAGACGAACGTTATGAAAGTGGATTTCTTTATTCATTTCTTTTTCTTTTTTCTTTTCCCTTCTTTTGTTTTTTCTTCTCTTTTTCATTTTTTTTTTTTTTTTTTTGCTTCTTTTTTCTTTCTTTTTTCTGAACTGTCATCCATGGATATTTTGTTTGACGTTTCATTTTTCGCTTTTATTTTTGTGAAAGGAAAGATGAACGTTGTGACAGAGGGTGTGCTTCATGTCAGTTCTGCTTGGAAATAAATGTGCTACCTGTTCTGGCCGTACAAAAAGAAGAGAACTTAAGACATTTCCTGTCTCCATAAACATCGTCAGTGTAATAGCACAAGACGACACTCGCGCGTTTTTGTTTTTCAACACGAAGAATCTTGGCTTTACGGTCTCTGTCAGCGTTTCTTGCTTTATTTCTTTTCTTTTCTGTCTTTCTTTGTTTTGTTTTATTTTATGTCGTTTTGTTTTGTTTGTTTGTTTTTGTGTTTTGTTTGTTTGTTTTTGTGTTTTGTTTGTTTGTTTTTGTGTTTTATTTGTTTGTTTTTGTGTTTTGTTTGTTTGTTTTCTCTTTCTTGCTTTCTTTTTTTTTTTTCCTTTTTTCCTTTTTTTTTTTTTTTTTTTTTTTTTTTTTTTTTTTTTTTTTTTACCTGTCATCCATTCAATTTGTGTCAATGTGGTCCATTCGTTTGCCTTTTTCGGAACTCTTTACATTTTTTTTCCCTGTGGGATTTATAGCACGCCACCTTCTTGTTTCAATTTTTTTTTTTAAACAGCCTGGGGAGTAGGAAGTGAAACTGTACACACTCCCCTGTGCGGACATTTAACTTTCATTTCTGCAGCGTTTCTTTGCCTATATGGCCTTTTTATGTCCAGTAAATTCTAGTTTGTAGCCTTGCTGTGTTATTGTTAATTCTTCACAGCTGAAGACCCATGCGCGCGTGCACACATAATGACACTTACTCGTGATGCGTTAGGCAAACAGGGGAAGTATCGGTCAATGGGAATATGGAGCAGGGGATCTATTAGTAGGGCTGGGGGAGGGATGGGGGTGGGGTATGGAGCTGATCCCATTTTGAAGAATCAAAGTTTTAATCACAGACAGTGAGAAGTTTTTGTGTCTTTCAAAACCTAGAAAAATCAGGGGGAAGATCTCAAAGACAAAGTCTCTGTGGAATCCATCTAAAATGACTGTTTAAAAAAGTCAACCTGGGAAAACCTGAACATGTACAACTCATACCACTTATTGACTGTGACCAGTAGTGCATGCAACTCCATCAGCCTACAAAAGGCTCTCAGTCAACGGACATGTGTAAGTGAGAGCGTGTGTGTGTGTGGGGTGGGGTGGGGGGTGGGGGGGGAGGTATTACTGAGTGAGGGGTCTGAAAAAATGACAACATTCCGTGGATCTGAGCGCAGTTTAGCCTACATCATTGACAACCGCAAACAGGCTTTTTCTACTGGTACCACCATTGTAAATTTGATTAAATGTGACAAAATTGACAACTTTTTGTTATTAAATTTTCACAGAGAGAGAGAGAGAGAGACACTTTGACACTTTGATTTGTCATTACCAAAGAGGTCTTTTGATAAGGGGGAGGGGTAACAGAACAATAACATTTCCCTCTTCCTTTCCTGCAAACAAATAGTAAGCTTACACATTCATTCCCAGTGTGTATCAAATCAAAGGTTAAGAGAGAGAGAAAGAGAGAGAGAGAGAGAAGGGGGAGAGGGGGGTTGACCGATAATGAAATGAACTGCTGTTTGATTATAACTGAAGTGCATTCCCAGATAATTGTTCCTTGTTACATGAGACCAATGGCATCGTTGAGCCAAGGCACCTTTCAAAATTACGTGTGTGGTAAAGTCCTCTTTTTATCAAACTTCGCAGAACGACAGAAAGATTAATTGTACGCATGGAGTGTATCATGCGTGGTGAAGTCCTATCTCTATTAAGCTTCGCAGAACGACAGAAGATTAATTGTACGCATGGAGTTTATCAAATAAAGAGGACTTGACCGTGCCTGAATGAAACTAGGATCACGTGCTTTTCCCCCCTAAATTTCCGGACGTTGTAACTTGTATCTGCAAAGATGCTGGTGACGGAATGGGAAAAAAAGGACTACATACAAATGATAGATGAAATGGGAACGATGTCGTAGAAATATCCGATTATCTTTTAAAATAAAGCGGAGTGACGCTAACGGTACAATAACAGGTGTCACATGAGCAGCACAAAGTTGGTCACATGATTCTGAGTCACCCCTCGGCAACCACTCTCCGCCTCTTTCAGTCGTACACTGAGTGAGATTCCCTCACTACTCCGCACCACCACCACCACCCCTAACCCTATCCCCTCTCCTCTCCCAATGATCAGTCGACGAACACTAGACAACACTCATTGATCACACCCTTCAAGCTGATCTGGATCCATCCGCACTACATCACGAAGGGTGTTTTTAGACATGGGCCATAGGTCGTGTGACTGGTAGCCCGGTAGCAGTGACTTACCAGGACTGGCGAACGATCCAAACCACAAGGCCTACGTCGTCTTATGGACAGCAGATGCTTTTGTGAAGTCTTTTTTTTTTTTTTTTGGTTTGGCAGACAGACAGACAGACAGTGCGGGACTGAAGCTGATGAGTGCAGACAGGTCAATTCCACGGAAGTTTTCCACCGGGACCTCCGCCACAAATGGACTGACCGAGAGCTCCTCGGTGATTATTTACACTTGATCGAAGGGCAGCTGATAAAGCATACCCACGGGAATCTCTGCGGCAATTGAGACCATACCGCCAAGAAAATGAGCTGTTCATTACTTTTTTAAAAAAATGAATTACTCAAAAAAGACAGCAACAGACGTTCTGTTTTATATTTTATCAGTTACACATGGGCGTTTACAGGACTTGTAAAGAAGAGGAAACCTGACAGCTTTACAGACAGAATCTTCTAAATTTCTCTAAGCTGGTCTTGGATCGTTTCTTATGCGCTCAGTTCAATAAATAAAGGTTTCGAGGCCGGTCATGTGTCCGTGTTTGGGAGACTTGAAGTCATTACTTCTCTTCCCAAGAATGGTAAAAGTGACGGACACTTTAAAAATCGCAGACCAATGACTCTACTGACCACAGCTTACAAAACTTCCTCAGCATGTGGAGCACAATGGTTTAAGGTTATAGAACCAAAGCTTATTCATTAAAACGAATCAGACTTCTTGCCGGAAAGATTTAAAGATGAAAAAAAAAATCGACTTATACAGTCGAA
Source organism: Conus ventricosus (assembly GCA_018398815.1). Lineage (NCBI taxonomy): Eukaryota > Metazoa > Mollusca > Gastropoda > Neogastropoda > Conidae > Conus > Conus ventricosus. The sequence goes on along the minus strand of CM031604.1, from coordinate 37,119,915 downwards.
ATCGGATGAGTCAACATGCCTGGAGATTTTTTCCCCATTGATTTATCGGGCTGTCAACTGATCCAGAATACCGGGATAAGTAGACATATTTATGAATAGATGTTGTGCCGATACCTGCAAGGGAGGTAATCTGTGCTAGAGCTCGCTTTCAGAGAGAGCGTGATCCCGCCATTTTTATAGGACAGATGCCAGAGGTGGGTGCGTCCACCGTAATTTTCCCTTATCAGTCAGCTTAGCAGTTCAATCAGAGAGAGAAAATGCCAAAACAGGGGTGTGAAACTTACGGTGCGCCAGCTTTGCAGTCTATTTCCCGAGCGTTATCCTGATGTGCGCTTCAAATCCAATATTCTGACTCCCCAGATTTATTTGCTTGACCCATAAACTGAGAAAAGAAAACTCTATATGCAATGGAGAGACGGGCGTTATCTTCCCCTGAATTTCTTTCCTGAATAGGTCTATTCATATCGACTTACCCGGCTGCCCATCCTTTTGGTCATTAATGTCCTCGGAACTACCTCATTTAACGTCATCATTTGTATGATAACATATACAATATTCAGCACGACCACAGTGGAATGAACAAAGGTCAAACTCAACAAGTACAAAGCAAATGGATCCGTGTTCCACCTGTAATAATTGTAATATGATTTTCTCGAGCGAACTAAGGAGAACGATAACGGGAAATAAAAGAGAAAACTGTTTAGGAATCAAACTTAATATTGAACTGGTATTGTTTGGTAATAATGAACAAAGAAAAGCAGTGGAAGGGGTTGACGAAACTATCATATTTGCTAAACATTTTGTATAAAGATGTAAAACCAACACGATCAAACCTAATCCTCAACACTTTTTGAACGAATTAGAGCGCAAATATAAAATCGAAAAATATATGCACTGCATGCAAATGCGATTCAGAGAATTCCATTTAAAAAAAAAAGTTATATCCATATTAGAATCTTGTAGAAATGAATGCACTTTTTTTTTTTAAATACATCTCTACGATGCGGTCTCTGTCTGTCGGTCGGTCGATTGGTCTCTCTCTCTCTCTCTCTCTCTCTCTCTCTCTTCTCTCTCTCTCTCTCTGGGAAAAAAACTGAAAGAAAAGAAAATAACCAAGTCTTTTGTTTCATGTGTGTTGTTTTCTTTGTATAAGCAGCACATGATCAGAGTGAGAGTGCCAGTACACCACACATAATATTTGAACGTCACGAACATTAACAAACCCAGACACTTTGTATCAAATGCCAAAACACTCAAATCAGCCGGAATATGTCCATTTGTAAGAGAGCATACAGACTATGCATGGTATGTCAGAGACTGGTTGGGAAGAGAAAAAAAAAGCTAGTAGTGGAAATTGTTGTTGTTTGTTGTTTTTTTGTTTGTTTGTTTGTTGTTGTTGTTTTGGCAGATGAAGAGGACAGTGTGAAGCACCAAAAAATGAAGAGGTGGATTTCGGCCTTAGGGAAAAGGGAAAAAAAAGTCACTGCCTTAGGTGCTCCATTGATCCGATAACTGTTGTCACCAAAACAAAACAAAAAAAAAAAAATCTTGTAGAGAGTAACAGACAAAAATAACGGTGTCTAGAAATGTTGATACTTTCTGACGTTTTTCCACAGATTCCTGTACATATACGAATTTGCTTGGAATACTGTAGCAACTCTATGTGTTGATAGAATGCATTGTGCCTTTAGTTATTGGATTTGGTTGTTTTGCGTTTATTTCTTGTGATTGTGGAATGCATTTGCATAGAACTGTGCAAAAAGAAGAAAAGAAAAGAAGAAAGAAAGAAAGAAAAGAAAGAAAGAAGAATCAGAAGGAAAAAAATTAGATAACATGATTTTTTTTTAAATTCTTGATTGTGAATCGCTCTTCTGAAAGCGTAAACTGGCCGGTTGCTTTGGTTGAATACATCTTCATAGGTTAACTGAATTTTTCCATTTTGTTGAAAAATTACACCCAGATATTTGTATTGTTCAGTTGTTTGAATTACACAATCTCCACGCTGAAAATAATGTTGAACTTTAAACAAGGCTGTTGTGAACCAACTTGTTTTTTTGACTAGACTTGATTTCTTCGAAATATTCTAAGACCATGCAGTTTAATATTTGATTTTCCTACAGCATCTGTTGTATCATTCCTCTATAGTTTTCTGGGTTGAAAGGGCATTCATTTTTGTAAACAGTAGTATTTACTCAGGTTTTCCATTCATATGAGTACACTCCTGTAGTTGAATGAAAATTCCAATACCTTTTTTTTTTTAATCTGGTGTCCTGCACTTAATCATATAATATATTGCATTTTTTTCTTAATTGAAGTTGATTTGTTTTTCAATCTTTTGATTGTTCTTGCAAATTCTTAGTTGTAATGGGTTGTAACAATATCGCATTTTCGATTTTTACTGAGCTATCAAATATGTTTTGTATCTGTCTGACCCTTTGCGTATTAAGGGCTGCTTTTCTATCAGTTCTTTCAGTGTGGGTTTCTCTACAAATCTGTATTTCTTACTCGAGAACCTTCACCATCTCTTAGGTTCTTTGAATGTTCTGCAGCAGATTTGGGTCGTCACCTATAATGTTTAATTGAGAAGCCAACATTAAACACTTTCCTTTTACGTTTTACGAGCTTATTGCATTTGTTTCCTTCGAGAAGTGTTTTTGCTGTAGGCTATTTTTTATGTGGATTTCGATTTTCGGCGTTGAGTTAAAGATTTCACCTTTTTTTTCATGTGTGTGTGTGTGTGTGTGTGTGTGTGTGTGTGGTGTGTTCGTGTGTTCTAAAAACAGACAGAACGGTGACCGGCCCGGAAAGAGCTAACAATACGTTTTGAAACTTCACAAACTAAAGATTGTCAATGGCAGTCACTCGTACTATTCGGACTTTTCCGAAACGGTCAGTACACCCATCTTGTAACGGGGAGGTAAAGGCTCAAGAAGGAGCAGAAGGAAGCCATCATGGAAGGCAGGAAGGGAGGACGGAAGCCGATGACAAAGAAAGACAGAAAATAAGAAGGGGGATAAGGGAAGGGGGCGGGGGGGGGGGGGGGGGGGGGGGGCAGTAAAGAAGGAAAGAAAAGAAAAGAGAAAAAGTTTTTAAGAGGAAAAGAAGATATATCTTTACACTGGACTGAGATCCATCGTCAGTTTGACCCAATTCTACACGTGTTGCTAACTGGACTAGTTTGTCTGTGTTTTGTATGGTGTTCCCTTCCGAGTCCCTTTGGATGGTGTCCACTGACTTCATGGGAAGAGGGGGCATGAAGCGGACATAATTGTATATGAATGTCGACTTGCCAGACGTGTGTACGAGGGTGAACGCAGTGCTTTGAATAGCGCTGGGCAAAACGAAAAGAATATCTTTTCCTGTCATATAGGGCCTACTTTCTTTTTCTGAATTAGGTCTGTGTCTCCCCCACTTCACAGAAATATACACGGAAAGAAAGAAACAAGGAAAGACAGAAAGAAAGAAGGAAAGAAAGAGATGAAAGGCAGAAAACAAACAATCGACTTAGGGAGAAATTGACATGCTTTCAAATGAAAGATGTTTTATGTTCTGTACTTTGAATTCCATTGCATTTTTTTTCTTTTTTTTTCTTCTTTTTTTTTTTTTTTTTACCCACATCTTCACAACCAGATAGCCTGTGAACTTAAAGTGTACGAGTAATGTATGTTAAAAGTCATATAGAGGAGGGGTGAGTGACATCGACTTACGCGAATGTCAACAAATCCAATACTGACTTATCCGGCAAACATTATAGGACGTTATGATGGAGAGAAAAACAGTGGACTGAACCGAATGTCGGATTATCCCAGTGTCGTCGAGTTACCCAACCCCATGTGCATGATACGCTCAGGAGTAAGCGGGAAGGGTTGGTTTGTATGTGTAGAGCATGCAAGGAGTGGAGTGTTGGATAGCGGGAAGCGAGAGTCTGTGTAGGATTAGGGTGGAGAGTCTTTAGGTTTTATAGAGAGAGAAGGGCGCGTAAATTTTTTGTAAAGCAAAGGTAAGGGCATGTTTCTGTGTTGAGTGGAAGTAAGCGCATGCTTCTGTGTGTGTGTGTGTGTGTGTGTGTGTGTGTGTGTGTGTGTGTGTAAAGGTGATGGAAGGAAGAAGAGGTGTCTGCTTTTATATGGTAGGGGAGAAGGGTGTGTTTGAGTGTGGAGGGGAAGAGAGAAGTATGTGTCTGTGGTTGTGTAGGCGAAGGGGAAGAGTTTGTGTGTGTGTGTGTGTGTGTGTGTGTGTGTGTGTGTGGGGTGGTGTGCGTGCGTGCGTGCGTGCGTGCGTGCGTGCGTGCGTGTATGTGTGTGTGTGTGTGTGTGTGTGTGTGTGTGTGTGTGTGTGTGTGTGTGAAGGAGAAGAATATGTCGGGAGGAGGGAGGAAGGGGGAAAGAGTTTCCTTAATAAGGGAAGGGGCACAGATAGTGTATGTAGAGGAAGAGATGATGTGTGTGTGTGTGTGTGTGTGCGTGCGTGCGTGCGTGCGTGCGTGCGTGCGTGCGTTGCGAGCGTGCGTGCGTGCGTGTGTGTGTGCGCGTGTACCTGTATGTGTGTGTGTGCGTGCGTGCTCGCGTGCGTGCTGCATGTGTGCGTGTAAGTTTTTGTTGTTTTTTGTTTTTTGTTTTGGTTTTTTTTTTGGGGGGGGGGAGTAAGGGGGGAGAACAGCGGCCGGAGAGGAAAGGAAAGGTTGGTATTTGGGGGAAGGGAAAAGTAAAGATATATCTGGAGGGGTGTGTGTGTGTGTGTGTGTGTGTTGTGTGTGTGTGTGTGTTTGTGTGTGTGGTGCATGCGTGCGTGGTGAAATTTCATTTTTTTTTTAACGCTTTTCCAAAATTTGTGTATTAGCGAGAGGGAGGGGGGGGGGGGGGGGGGGGGGGGGGGGAGGGAGGGAGGGGGGAAAGATTTTAAGGGTAGTTTGAAAAGCATTTAAATTTGGTGGAATTTGCCGCAAAATATGGTAATTACAAAACTTAAAACTTAAAGGGAAAATTTATTAAAGGGGCTACTTTTTAAACAAGGGTTTTTCGCAAAATAATTCGAAAAACTCATTCATCTAAAAAATTAAATTTTTTGAAAAAAATTTTGGGTTTGAACTTTTTCACAAATGCATTTTTCCGCCTTAATTTGTTCAAAAATGGCAGTTTCAGTTTTAAAAAAACGAAAAAAGTTTCTTTTTTCTAAAAAATCCCCCCCCAGTTTTAAAATTTAAACTTTGGGAAAGCAGGTTTACAATTTAACGGAAAAAAATTTTGGTTTTTAAAAATCCCCCCTTTTTGAACTTGAGAATCTTGAAAAAAAACAAAGTGAGGACCAAGTTTTACCCCCTTTTTTGCAATCTAGGAATTTTTTTCCCCAATTTCCCATTAAAGAACCCCAGAAAAAATTAAATTTTTTTGACATTAGTAAATAAAAATTTTTCCTTCAAATTTTTTTTCGTTAAATAAAAATTGAAGTTTTTGGTTACTACTTTTCGCACTAAAATAGAGATTTTGGGCCTAAAAATTTTGAAAAACCTTTAAGTTTTTTGGAACAAAAAGATCGTTTTTGGGTTTGAAAGACTTTTTAAGGGTTTGGGAAAAAGGATCCGGCTTTGTTTTTTTCTGACTTTTTTCTTTTTGATACCTTTTTTGACAAGATAGGGGGATGATCAGCTTTTTGCTCAGTGTGATTGGGTCAATTTTGCCCTGTTTTTTTCCCCAGTGGGATTGGTCGTATGAGAAATTTTTGCCAAAGACGGGGGTCCAAAATTTTTTTCTGCAACAAAGGGGCAGAGTCGAGCCAATAGTAGACAAGCGGGAAAGTTTTTGCTCGTTTGGGGGCGGCAGAAAGGGGTTAAAAAATTTTTCTTTTTTCGTTTCATTTCTAGCTGACATTTCACAACAAATTTTGCCAAGTGGTGTTCTGTATTCTTTTTAAAGGCAAAACATCAATTTCCGAATTGTCCGTATGTAAAAGCATGTACAGGGACCCCAAACAAAATTTTAAAAAAAGCCTGCTATAACACTTTGCGTTTTTGCAACAATATTAGGGCAAAAAGAAAACTCTTGAGATACGTGCTTGAACGAACAAGTGTATTGCCAGATGTTTCAATGTTTTTACATCTGGGAAACCGCTTTGCTTGTTAACCTTGCGGCGTGCGGTGGTGGTGCGTGCGTGCTGCTGGTGCGTGTGTGTGTGTGTTGGGGGGTGGTTTTTTGGGGGTGCTGCGTGCGTTGTGGTGTGTGTGTTGTTGGTTTTTGTGTTGTTGTTGTGTTGTGTGTGTGTTGGGTCTGGGCGGTGAAATGTGTTGGGGTGGGGGTGGGGGGGGGTTTGGGTGTGTGGGTGGGGGTGTGGGTGTGTGTGTGTGTGTGTGTTGTGTGTGTGGGGTGGTGTTTGTTTGTGTGGGGCCGCCCGGTGTCGTTTTTTGTGGGTTTTTTTTATAGGTTTAAGTTTCTTGGTTATTTTACCAAAATTAGTTTAGTTTTTGTGCGGTTTTTTTTTTTTTTTGGTAAGATTTTAAATTAACGCTTAAGTTTTTTTTAAAAAAAAGAAAACTCCGCAGGGGAAAAAAATTTTGGGCCAATGATTTTTGGGGAAAAGGGGGGGCTTTAAAAATAAAAATTTTTTTTTTTCCCCTTAACGTTTTCTTTTTTATTTTTTTTTTTTTTATTTTTTTTTTTTCCAATTTTTTTGGGGCTGTAAAAAATGGCGGTTTTTTGTGGTTTTTTTTTTTGTTGGGTCCGTCTTTGTAAGAAAAAAGACCAAAACCAGCAACGAAAAAAAGAAACCAGTGGCCAGAAAGAAACACTGATAAAAACAGTCATTAGTCTTCTTCTTTAATCTTTAAGTGGGAAAAAAGTCTTGTCTGAGTTTGTGAAATACATCTTTGATTCGCAAAACTGAAAAATTTTCAGCCATCACTCAAAGGAAGATAAAAAGTGCACCGGAGCAAATTACGGTTTTGTACAAAGGAGCACAGAGGGGTATATGATCCCTTTTCGTTTTAGACTTTCAGACCCCTTGGGAAACAAAAAAACCCTTTGCATACCCGTGGTTTGGAAAAAAAAAGGACGGGGGGGGGTGTTGTGGGTGGGTGGGGTGGGGGGGGGGGGGGGGTGGGGGGGGTAGTATGAAAGCCTCAAAATCCAGGTAACACTTTTGAAAAATTTTTTTGTTGTTGTTGTTAATTGGCGGTGGAGGCCTAAAACCTCACCAATAGCAGGGTAGATCTTTTTTAAACGGATGGAAACGTAATCAAAAGAATTTCCCACTCCCGTGTCGTTAAAATTTTGGGGAACCTGATATCTGGGGAAAACGTTCCAGATTTCCTAATTCCAATTGGAAAACGGGAACTGGCGTGAATTGGAAAAATCCGAGAATAACTAAATTGGGCCCCTTTCCCGCAGATTTTGCAATCACCCAAAAAGGCCTCAATAGAAGACCTCAAAAAAAAAAAGTTTTTCATTTCTTATTTTTTGGAAAAATTTTTGAAATTACCGGGCCCCAAAAAGGCCTTTTTTAAGAAAAAGGGAAAAAAAAAGTAAAACTTTTGAAAATTGCCAAAAAAA
>CM031604.1:37104294-37111374 GCA_018398815.1 Conus ventricosus | reverse complement strand
CCCCCCCCCCCCCCCCCCCCCCCCCCCCCCCCACCTTAATTTTAAGTCTGTAAGTGCCCACTGTCTTTGTTAAGAACAATGACCAAAACCAGCAACGAACAAAGAAACTCAGTGGGACGAAAAAGCAGAAAGAAACATGATAAGAACAGTCATTAGTCTTCTTCTTCTTCTAATCTTCAAGTGGGAAAGAAGTCTTGGTCTGTAGCTTGTGAAATACATCTTTGATACGCAAAACTGAAAATTTTGCAGCCATCACTCAAAGGAGAGATAAAAAGTGCACCGGAGCATAATTAGACGGGTTTGTACAAAGCAGCACAGAGGTGTATATGATCCTTCTTCAGTTTAGACTTTCAGACCATTGGGAAACAAAATCAGCTTCTGCAGTACACCGTGTTGGTTGGAAAAGGCTACGGGAAGGGCTGTTGTGGGTGGGTGGGGTGGGGGGGTGTGTGGAGGGGGGTAGATATCGAAAGCCAGTACAAAATGCCAGGTAACACTTTTGAAATTTGTTTTGTTTTTGTTTGTTAATTGGCGGTGGTAGGCCTATAACGCTCACCAATAGCAGCGTGATATGATCATTTATCAAACGGATGGAAACGTAAGTCAAACTGACTTTCCCACGTCCCGAATGTCGTATAATATCTGGGAACCGTGATATCTGGGAACACGTTCCCAGATTTCCTGAACTTCCAATTGTGAAATCTGGGAACTGGCGTGAAATCTGGAAAACGTCTCAGAGAATAGACTAAATGTGGCCTTCCTAGCAGATTTTGCAATCACGCCAAGAAGGCCTCAATAGAAGACCTCAGAAGAAAAAAAAAGTTTTTCATTCCCTCTATTTTGTGAAAAAATGTTGAAATTACTCAAAGAAGGCCTCAGAAAGAGAGTACTTTGTGAAATCATGCCAAGAAATTAATGGAGAAAGAAAAGTGACAAGAAGGCCAAAGATCTGAATTGCACCTAAATAAATTGTTTCCTACCTTATCTCGAAAATCCATTCTTTTTTTCGTCTTCTTTCTGCCTTCTGAGCTCTGAAAGACCACGTTCCCAGATATCACGGGCCTTCCCAGATATCACAGTACATTTTGGGGAACGCGTTCCCCCCAAAAAATCTGTGATATCTGGCAAGCCTTCCTAGATATCACGTTCCCAGATTTCACGCGACACCGGGAAAACTCTCTCTCTCACACACACACACACACAAACAGAGAGAGAGAGAGAGAGAGAGAGGGGAGGAAGACAGAGAGATTCTCATCAATCTCCGAGACACCCCATCCAGTTCCCTTCGGCAAGAGAAAAAAAAATAATGATAAATAACAATACATATCATATTCGTTTGCTCGACTATTAAACAAAAAAAATTAAAAAAACTGATTTTCAATAAAACGGTCATTACTAAGTGTTTAGAAGAAAAAAGAAAAAGAGCAATCAAACAAGCATGCGAAACCGATGTTACAGACTGAGCAACAGCTAGGAACCAAGTGATGAGAAATGAATGTCAAAGAGAGGACAACTCGGATGGACACATTGGCTCGCGCCCATCAGTTTGGTCTGTCACAGAACTCGCGCATGCGCTACTCTGCATCAGCGTGATGTTTTCAAATAAACAGTAAACAAGTGGGGTATGTTTTGCTCCCATAAGGAAACCTAACACAGAGTAACTTTTATTCAAGACTGGCACAGCCTTTTAAACTTGAATAAAGTCAGACAAATACATTGACGAACAATCTAATAGTGGGGGAAAATAAAAAACAAGCGCAGGCCAACAACTGAACTGTCTGCAAAGATTTGGACTTGAGGGGAGGGGAGAGGAGTTTGAAGATGGAGAAACTGGGAAAATGAAATTAAAAAAAAAAAAATGTTAGAGATATGAAACTCTTCTCTAGCTGCATAAAGGAACCATCGCAATCCCTTTTGAAGGCAGGTATATTTGCATTGCCTGCTCCGAGGCCTTTCGCCCGCTGGATCGGGACTCATCAGGGAGACACGGCTGGTTGTGTCTGCGCTCCCGGCGTCAAATAGAGACACACCACAGTCCATAATACTGTGGTGTTCTCACCACCATGGGTGCAAAAAAGAATCCAATAGCACCCCAGGAGCAGCCAGCGAAGAGTAGTAAATGCAACCAAACGAAAGTGTGGGGAGGAAAAAAAATTGCTGTAAAACTAAAGACATTATGCAAATAATATAAAATGTAGGGGACAGTCTTTGAGCCTACGCCTGAGGATCCACCCAAAGATGCAAGGGAGATCAAAAGACAAACACACAGACGGACAGAAACAAATACAAATAACCTCAATTTAATCAAAGCAAAATCGGAAATGAAATGAGGTTGGGAACAGTAAAACGATAAACAGTAAACAAGTGGGGTATGTTTTGCTCCCATAAGGAAACCTAACACAGAGTAACTTTTATTCAAGACTGGCACAGCCTTTTAAACTTGAATAAAGTCAGACAAATACATTGACGAACAATCTAATAGTGGGGGAAAAAACAAGCCTCGGAGCAGGCAATGCAAATATATCTGCCTTCAAAGGGATTGCGATGGTTCCCTTATGCAGCTAGAGAAGAGTTTTCATATCTGTAACATTTTTTTTTAAATTTCATTTTCCCAGTTTCTCGATCTTCAAACTCCCCTCCCCTCTCCCCTCCCTCAAGTCCAAATCTTTGCCAGACAGTTCAGTTGTTGGCCTGCGCTTGTTTTTTCCCCCACTATTAGATTGTTCGTCAATGTATTTGTCTGACTTTATTCAAGTTTAAAAGGCTGTGCCAGTCTTGAATAAAAGTTACTCTGTGTTTAGGTTTCCTTATGGGAGCAAAACATACCCACTTGTTTACTGTTTATCGTTTACTGTTCCCTACCTCATTTCATTTCCGTTTTCAAATAATTCAAAACTTCTATTCCGTTTTGTCACGACGCTTTTTCCATGGCTTTCTCACTGTGTGTGCAGCTGAGCGTGCACCGGCGTGTAATAAGCATGCCTACGGCTAAGCATCACTATGCGCCTTGATTTATGCCAACCCTGTTGAGTATGTGTCTCCACCTCCACCCCTTCCCCCGCCCCCTAAAAACTTCCACCTCAAGTCCCCTCCATCTCTCGTCCATAAGCTCCCCTTTCCTCTCTCGAACTGTTCCCCAGAACATTTCAAGGGAGCGCACTGCTCAATCGTCAATGTCATACTGCTTTTTTTTTGCGCAGTTGTAACCTGGATTTTGCTTTATTGTAAGATTGAACTGAAATATAATTTAAGTTATATCGAAAGGGGTGAATCTGGCTCGAGGGGGGAGGATGGGGGTGTTAGGCAGGGAGGACGAGAAAGATGGGGAAGGGTTGGGGGGGGGGGGGGGGGGGGGGGGGGGGGGTTACGTCGACAGCACGTAAATTATTTATGTGAGATTGACAAGGGAGCTAATCTATTCCCATTCTGACTCCTTTCTTTCCACAGGAGTGAGTTCCCTCCGTCTATTTGCAAAAAAAAAAAATTTAAAAATTAAATTTTGAATTTCCATTCTACGCTTACGTACATCATACGGCACTTTTTCCCTCAGATATACAGGGGGGGGGGGGGGGGGGGGGGGGTGGGGGCGTTACTTATTGCGGTAAATGATTTGAAATTTATTTCGCACAACTTGCGTGGACTCTGCAAGGTGATTGGTTACTTTAGTTCACTTTAGTTCGGAAGCATGACGCAATCATCGTGGCAACTGACCAAAGAAGAGACTTTCAAAATGATGATGATAATGTGATGACTTACATAATGCAGTTCCCCTCTCTATGAGCAGTCTCACCAGGGACCGTACAGTCCCTGGTCTCACCAAGGTTTACAACACGGGCAGGTAAAATTGAATAAAACAATAGTTTCAGTTTCAGTTTTATCAAGGAGACGTCAGTGCGTGCGGACTAGTACATATACGCTACACCACATCCGCTAAGTTTTGAGACCACACTACGCATGATTTGAAGCTGATGGATAAATGAATTAACGACTAAGATGAGAGAATTGAAGAAGAGGGTCTCATGGCTACGATTCAGCGGATGTCTGACCAAACATTAACAAATCCAACGCGTTGGTCAGACCTTGAATATGCCTACCTACCATGGGTTTTTTTTTTCTTTTCTTGTTGTTGTTGTTGTTGTTTTTATGCGTGTGTAGTGAATGTACACGTGTGTATATGACGTGTGGGTATGGGCCCATGTAGGCCTATGTGCGTGGGCGCATGTGTGTGTGTGTGTGTGTGTGTGTGTGTGTGTGTAAGCATGCGTGTGCGCGCGCGCGCGGTGTGTGTGTGTGTGTGTGTGTGTGTGTGCCTGCATGTATGTGCGCGTGTGCAGAATGTGTGTGTGTGTGTGTGTGTGCGCGTGTGCGTATGTGTGCGTGTGCAGAAGTGTGTGTGTGTGTGTGTGTGTGTGTGTGTGTGTGTGTAATTTGTGGGTTTGTGTAAACACACGTATCTGCATATATATGTGTACATATCTGTGTGTATGTGTGTGTCTTTGTACGTGGGCGCGTACGCATGTGCGTGTGTGTGTGCATTTATGCGTTCATGTGTATGCGTGTATGTGCGCACGTGTGTGGATGTGGATGTGCACATGCACGCATGTGTATATGTGTGTAGGTAGGAGCGAGCGAACGTACGCGCACACGTTTGTATGTGTGTGTGTGTGTGTGTGTGTGTGTGTGTGTGTGTGTGTGTGTGTGAGGAGATAACTGGTACGTTTCGTGAACAACACGCATTTGCCCTCTTCACTTTCAAGCATTAAAACAACACTGAGACATTATCAATGAATAATAGACATGCAAAACCGAAGTGGAACGAGCTAAAGATGGCAAATCATCTACATAACATTCATAAGCTCAGATTAATTGGTGCATCAACAGATGAAATGACCCTTCAAACATGCACTGAGCACACAACCTAAAACATTCATTCAAAATCGCTGGAACAGCCCAGCAGCTTCACGAAGGTGGATGACTGCAACCTGTTTACATGCGTTTTGATGAAGGTACAATTAAAAACAGGTGTAATTGATGTGTTTTCTTAAATGCAGTTGTTGGTTGTTTTTTTCATTTGATATGGCGAATAGTGTATGGAAGTGAGTTCCATTGTTTTGGGGCAGTGATTGGCTTCAACGTCTATTGTGCCTTGGGTTAGTATTTCATGTCCTTCAACTTGCATGCAGAAGTAAAGTAAAAGACAAGATTTTTTTTTTAAATTTTCGCTGTAACTTACCCAAACAGGGCTCCCGTTGCAGTTCCTGTATCATTCAACGTTTTGCAACGCTCATAATCTTACCGCTTCTGACCATCTCAAACTCCAGTGTCACAACATCACACTGCCCGGTCAGTTCGGTTGTCTTTGAGCCAAACAGATATGTTTCAGTTCACTTCCACACAAAGTGAAATTTGTGAACTGAAATTTAAGTGGGTAACTATAACCCGGTGTAACGGCAAATATTGTCCTGTTAAACATTTAACCTGGATACTTTTACTTTTACATGCACTAGAACATCGCAGCCAGCGTGGCTCGAACTGTATAGCAAAACGTCTAGGGACCCAGCGGCAAAGTTTGCTGCTTTAATTTCCTGCCTAGGACACACCACAGGCTCCAGCAACTGCCAAAGCGATGCTCACCTTGTCCAATTAGTGGAAAAATGAACACTCGATGAGACAGTGGGAACTTGTCATACTTAGCCTACACCTTACACAGCTCTCTCTCTCCTCTCTCTCTCTCTCTCTCTCTCTCTCTCTCTCTCTCTCTCTCTGGTTTTATTGGTGCATGTCACGAATTGATTGATGTCTTTAATACTTTTATTTCTTTGAGCACTGTAACTGCAAGGTGATAAATGTGTGTCCGGATTACTGTTGATCATATTGATGTATTGCTCTTTATTTAAATTTATAGTAATGTTTAGCATGTGATATTTGGATAGAAAATGGAATTATAATCTCTCTCTCTCTCTCTCTCTCTCTTTTCTCTCTCTCTCTCTCTCTCTCTCTCTCTCTCTCTCTCTTCTCTCTCTCTCTTCGTTAATACGGCTGCGTTTCGATGGATTGTCGCTTAATTAATAATTGTAAATTTGGGTAGTGTATGAATGGTAAAGAAGAAAACAACAAAGATGGGGGAAGGTAAAAAAATAATGGCATCTCTCTCTGTCTCTCTCTCTCTCTCTCTCTCTGTCTCTCTTCTCTCTCTGTCTCTCTCTCTCTCTCTCTCTTTCCCCTCTCTCTCACACACACACCCCAAAACACACACACACACACACACACACACACACTCACCCCACACCCCACACGCACTAACACACACACAACACACCACACAACACACACACACACACACACACACCACACACACACACACACACACACAAAACACGCACGCATCATGAAAAATAAATGTTATAATTATTTATGCTAGGAATTTATTGCTGCTTACTGATAATTGATTGTTCGTTCTCGTTTTGCATTATAACCACATCATATAAATGTAAAAGAAAGAACAAATGTTGATATTAATAATGCATTGTAATTGTCTTAGTTTATTATTCTTAGCAGTTTGTTGTATGTTAATCTTTTACAAAAGGAATGTAATTTCTCTCTCTCTCTCTCTCTCTCTCTCTCCTCTCTCTCTCTCTCTCTCTCTCTCTCTCTCTCTCTCTCTCTCTCTCTCCTCTCTCTCTCTCTCTCTCTCTCTCTCCCCCTTCGATAGGAGGATCGCTTATTCCATATATCTGTGTGTGCTAATTCTTTCTTCTTTGTAATCAATTTCTTTATTCTTGTTTGTTGTTTAAATCGTTTCTTTTTCCTTTTAAAGTCATCTACGCCTGAACTGTTAATGCATAAACTTTTTAATGTTGTGAGTATATGTGTGTTTGTTAAAAGTTTTGTAAGTTTTCGTCGCTAGTCATACTTAGTCCCTTAACGGGGCAAGGGCCGGATGAAAAAAAGCATGTGTTTGCTTATCTGTTACCCTTGGAAATAAAGATTATCATCATCATCATCATCATCTCTCTCATGTGCTACGAGAGAGAGAGAGAGAGAGAGAGAGAGACAGCCAGACAGACAGACAGACATACA
>CM031604.1:37094294-37099294 GCA_018398815.1 Conus ventricosus | reverse complement strand
GAGATGGTAAACATCAGCTATACTGATTATATCACCATTTCACCGCGAGATAGTAAACATCAGACAATCAACAAATCAGTCACACCATCACACAGCACAGAAGACATTGGTATGGCAATCTAAACAGATCCGATGGCTTTGCTGAAACAATCCTCGAGGGAGCCGTTGAAGATGGGAGACGGTGGGGACCACACACACACACACACACACACACACACACACACACACACACAACACACACACACACACAAACAACACGCACGCACGCATGCACGCACGCACGCACGCACGCACACACACACACACACACACACACACACACACACACACACACACACGCGCACGCACGCACGCACGCACGCACAGCACACACGCACACACGCACACACACATACACACAACACACACAACACACACACACACACACACACACGCACACGAGGTACTGCCAACATTGCAGAGTGAACATTCGCTTTGACACACAGCGAACAGAACTGGAGGAATCTGGTGAACTGTTCTTCATCATGGTGGCCCTATGACTCCCCAGGGAGCGAAGGGGAGAAGAGGAGGAAGGGGAGGTCAGATGCTGACAGAGTACTGACGAAAATTGCTTCGTTTCACGTGAAATGACTGCACTACTTGCCCCGAATAAAAGACCACAGTTCTGATATTTTGGAAACCTAAAGTGCCTGAATATGCGTGCGGGAATTTATGACTGTTTCCGAAACAACAGGCTGGCCCATGGCATGATGGTGACACGATTAGCGTCAATATCTAGAGATAAAAGGACAAACCTGTAGTAATCAAACAAGTTAAACGTTGAAGTCCATCAATTTATCAAGTACATGCGCAGCGTTTGGAGTCATAAGCTGGTGTGTTTAAAGCCTCGGCAGTTAGTTTTTACGTCATCAACGTTCATGTCATGCTTTTTTTTTTTTCTTTTTTTTTTTTAATACACCTGCCACAGTTTGATGAGTAGTATAATATTGTTAATTTGATGAACATCGGAACACCTCTCGAATCTGCCACATTAGTGAGACTTCTCTTCAGTAATGATGTGAAATGTATGTTCGATTTTTCGAAAAAAAGAAAGTTCACTGCAATGGGATTTTTTTTTTTTAAATTAAAAATAAGTACGATTCCGACCGAACAGATCTTCCATGATTTTGTCTTGTGGTGCTGTCCGTGTGATGACCTCAAGGGCAAACGGAGTCGGAAGTGAATTCACGTCTATTGAATTTGCTTGCGCCTGGAGATAGAGATGCAGTGGCCATGCTACAACGAAACCCCAGGGAGCCCTTGAAGGAGGGAGACGGTGGGAAAGACAGAGAAGGAAACGAAAACTGACCACATTGCAGAAAGGACAAGGAAACCATTTGCAGAAAGGACAAGGAAACCATTTGCAGAAAGGACAAGGAAACCATTTGCAGAAAGGACAAGGCAACCATTTGCAGAAAGGACAAGGAAACCATTTGCAGAAAGGACAAGGAAACCATTTGCAGAAAGGACAAGGAAACCATTTGCAGAAAGGACAGGGAAACCATTTGCAGAAAGGACAAGGAAACCATTTGCAGAAAGGACAAGGAAACCATTTGCAGAAAGGACAGGGCAACCATTTGCAGAAAGGACAGGGAAACCATTTGCAGAAAGGACAAAGAAACCATTTGCAGAAAGGACAAGGAAACCATTTGCAGAAAGGACAAGGAAACCATTTGCAGAAAGGACAGGGCAACCATTTGCAGAAAGGACAGGGAAACCATTTGCAGAAAGGACAGGGAAACCATTTGCAGAAAGGACAGGGAAACCATTTTCAGAAAGGACAAGGAAACCATTTGCAGAAAGGACAAGGAAACCATTTGCAGAAAGGACAGGGAAACCATTTGCAGAGACCCGAGCCTTGACACACACAGCCGGCACAACTGGGTGAACTTGGTGAATTGTTCTTCAATGTGGGCGCCCCAACGACTCCCCGTGGAGTCCAGGGAGAGAGGTGAAGGCAATAGAGGTCCCCTGTCCATCTTTGTGAATGAATGTCCATGGCGAAGGCCCATGGCCAGCAAGCGGACTGGCCAGTTAATCGCCAGCTCTCAGTAACCCGCAGAGAATACACACGCAGGCACGCACGCGCGCACAGAGAGAGAGAGAGAGAGAGAGAGAGAGAGAGAGAGAGAGAGAGATGAGAGAGAGAGAGAGAGAGAGAGAGAGAGAGAGAGAGAGGGGAGGGGGAGAGAAAGAGAGAGAGATAGAAGAGAGAGAGAGAGAGAAACAGACAGACAGACAGACAGGCAGGCAGGCAGAGAGAGAGAGGCAGACAGACAGACTGAACGGCAGACAGAAAGAGAGGAGAGAGAGAGAGAGAGAGAGAGAGAGAGAGAGGAGAGAGAAGAGAGAGAAACAGACAGACAGGCAGCAGGCAGCAGAGAGAGAGAAAGAGGAGACAGACAGACAGATTGAGACAGACAGACAGACAGACAGACAGACAGACAGAACGGCTGAGAGAAGAGAGAGAGAGAGAATCAGATAGGCAGGCAGGCAGGCAGAGAGAGAGAGAGAGAGAGAGAGAGAGAGAGAGAGAGAAGAGGAGAGGAGAGAGAGAGAGATACAGACAGACAGACCGACTGAGACAGACAGACAGACAGACAGACAGTCACAGTCAACAATCCGCCAGTGATGTCTGGTCAGATCTCAAAGGAGATACTGGATAGAGGATGAGATGATGACGTCCGAAATCGTGTTCACAAAGTATCAGCTCAGTCTTCAAACAAATGATGTTTACAGTCCAGACGAGTGCGGAGGCCATAGCAGACCTGGGCGTGTGGTTAAAAACGGATAAGTAGGTACACACCGACAGGCAGGTTTCAATCCAGAATTATTCAACCGTGGTGAAACCAAAAGACCGTTTGACATCATTTCATCATCATCATCATCATCCACGAATCAGTTTTATCAAATGAAAAACTATTTCTTTTATAAAATTCAGAATGATATCTATCAATATCTCAGAACACAGTTTTAGTGACATCTTCAGTAAAGTTATAGCGCGTAGTGTGTACTACTCGATATGACGTATAACAATTCCAGACATTTGTTTGGCGTACGCTCTAGATAAGACACCTAATCTCCACGCTTTACAAAATCACATTATGACTTGCTGACGTTGCATCATTCAGTGGCTCTTCAATCACATGCACAGTGCCATACAAAACAACATACAGAGAGCCCTAACCCTTCCCATACATTCTCGACATACAACCATGCCAGCGTACACACTTCTTTCATACTAATAAGCTCAGCACAGGTATAAACCTTTGACGCTTTATCTCCCTGCAGGTTATGATAATTTCCTTATAACGCGTGTCATTTAGTAGATGGATAGATAGATCGATAGACAGACAGATAACTAGCTAGCTAGCTAGATAGATAGATATGATTTGCCCCAAATCCCACACATTTAAAATTATCTCTGGTGATAACTAAACCCATGACCTCCAAGCCTGGAATCCGCGATGCCAACGTCTGTGGCACAGCAGCTGGTAAACTGGCTAATTTCACGGAACGAATTCTACATACATCATTCATGTATGTTCATATTTGCTTGCTTTCTTTGGCATCTTTACTGTTTGTTCTTAGTGTGTTAAAATGCGTTCATTGTATTGTATTCTCCTGACCCAAATAAAGGTTAAAGGGGAATAAATTTCAATCTTGAAAATAAATCCATGCTTTAGCATTTCATCTTGACTCGGATACAGTGCTGCACAAAATCCACAACACCAAACACCGTGCAAACCAGAGAAAATCCACGAACAGTGGTAATAATGTTCTCGAACAGTGGCAATAATGTTCCACGAACAGTGGTAATAATGTTCCTTTCAGAATTTCTCCCTGCTTTTTCTCTCTCAAATAGTCGTTCAACGATCTTTCTCTAGCTGGCACTTTCCGCTTGGAATCGACTTCCCTGCTCTGTCCGACTTTCAGCATCTCTGTCATCTTTCAAAACATCTGCCAGAATTACTCTTTTCCCGGTTCCATCACTCCTGCCATAGAAATGCTGCCGCTTGGTTATTTATGGATTCATCCTTGCTTGCCGCTTCTATATTTCTCTTGCGGGGCGTGTGTTGTGTGTGTGTGTGTGTGTGTGTGTGTGTGTGTGTGTGTGTGGGGGGGCGTGCGTGCGTGCGTGTGTGTGTCGTGCGTGCGTGCGTGCGTGCGTGCGTCTTTGCGTCCCGTGCGTGCGTGCGTGCGTGTGTTTGTATGTGTTTTCGGGCATTAGACTCCAAGATGAATTGTTGCGAGCTGATAGGGCTTGTCGAAGATTAAGGCAAAGAATTCATACTATTATTTATTATCTTTTGATTATTATTATTATTTTATTATTATTATTATTATTATTATTATTTTTTTATTATCATTAGAATTTTCGCGACTGCTATGACCATTATCCTTATCATTGAAGTTGACAATAAATCTGGATTTGTTAATGTTGCTGTTGTCGAATGTTCTTCTACGTGAAAAAAAACAACAACAACAATATGCTGGTTGTAAAGTTGGCGGTGAACTGTTGGACCCTGACGGACAAAACTGTTCCCAGTGACTTGAAAACAGTCTGCAGAACAGTGTGGAGAAATGGTAAGACGTGAAATTATCTGTGGCCATTTTCGTAGTTCGTTGTTGTTGTTGTTGTTGTTGTTGTTTTCTCTATGTGGGAGTTTTTGTTGTTGTTGTTGTTGTTGTTTTTTTGGGGGGTTTTTTAACGAGACTGTACAGAAAAAAAAGAGTCGCCTACATGCGATTGGCTGAAATTTGACGAGAAGGAATTCTGACACCCACACTTTTAGAGCTGGGAATACACAGGAAATCGCAGCGGGACCTCTGTGGTAGTTTTAAATTGATTTCTACCTCCTCAATAGGAAGCAGGTCAGCTGCTGTCGCGCACGTTGAACGGGTTATCCGGCCACTTGTTGAACAGTTATCAAGTGGCTCCAACATTCCAATGCACACAA
>CM031604.1:37081794-37089294 GCA_018398815.1 Conus ventricosus | reverse complement strand
GTAGTGCCGACTGAAGAGCTGCCAGCTGGCGCTTCATTCAGTCGTTTCCCGTGTCATCCAGTCAGTATCGTTCAATATCGATCACTCATTTTCCTTACTTCCTTCATTCTTACCATTTCTCACGCAGGGTGCATGCTATGTGTAACGTGTCATCCATACCAACGGCCAAACTGGCCTTCTCTTCCGAAAGTGGTGATGGGATTTTACGTGTGTGCAAGATGTTATGCATCCGTTCACACACGGAACCTCGGTTTATAGTCTCATTCGAAGGACTGTATGGGAAATGGAGTCAGAACCAATGTTAACTCCGAGGGAAAAATCCCCCTGTACCGAAACGCCCGGCGGAGGTTCGAACCCGCAACCCCAGGATCACCAAGATTACGAGTCAGGCGCTCTACCAAACTGAGCTATTCCGGCTCCAACCTTGTACACAGATCCCCCCCCTCCCCCCTCCCACCCCCACCCTTTGTGTCGACGTCATTGATTGGCGCTCTCAGGGGAAAACGTCATCTCTCCGCCAGAGCGCCAATCACACAGGTGGACACAATGGACAGGGGTGGTGGGATGGGGGGCGGGAGAGGTGGGGGTGGGAGGGGTGGGGGGTTGGGGGGGGGGGGGGGGCTTCTGAACTAGGACATCACCCAAACATCGGTATCCATCATTCACATTGCCATTGGTGGGCGTTTGAACAAACACGTCAGATGTTGGGCGATTTTGTCTCTTGTTTGCTGTTGTTTTCAACGAAGCTCATTGCTCCATACGCAAACGTTCAATCTTCCGAACCGAGCGAGTCGTCTTTTTATCTGTGATGAACGAGAGAAGGGCAAGAGAGAGAGAGAGAGGGAAAGTGTAAAAGAAAAAAAAATGTAAAGCATATAAACATACTCCCAGTTTATCTTGAATACGTGTGGGGCGGGGGGGGGGGGGGGGGGGGGGGGGTTGAAAAACGTCACAATCAAACATGCGTCAGCGTCATAATGTATTTGACGTCACTCAAAACGTAATTTTCTAACGCGTCATCGTTACCGAACGTCATACCTCCAAAAGATCAGCTGAGATATTTCATAAAGAAGAAAAACAGTTTTGGGCCGTTATAGCCGTTAGTAACGGCTATTCTGGTAAACTAAAACATCGGGCATCATCCGTGACGCATAATGAACATACGTACAAATTTTTAGAAAGATCGGCCCAGCAGTTTTGTCTGGAGCGAGTGGAACACATTTTGACCACGGACAGACAGACACACAGACAGCATTTCTTCGTTCCCATTGTAAAGTACTCCTGTTCTATAAGAACTGGGAGTACAAAAAAGGAGAAGAAAGAAAACAAGATGCGACGCATATAAACGTACTCCCAGTTTTCCAAACCGCTTATAAATCGGCCAAGTGCTTTGTGAGATAAGAAATAAAGGCAAAATAACGGTTTTTGACGGTTATTTAACCGATGTACACTTTTGAAACTGGTATTTTAGTCCTCACTGGGCTAAAGACTGTGTACATACCAAATTTCATCCAAATCGGACAATATGTCAAGAATAACGGTTTTTAACGGTCAGATTTTGAAACACTGCATGGAAGTGCCATTTGTGTGTGATGACCTGTTCTATATTAACCAAAATTGCATTAAATCGACCTATTATAAGAAAAAAACGGCAAAATAACGGTTTTTTAACGGTTGTTAATAACAGATATGCACTTTTGGAAATCCGTATTTGTCCTCATGGGCTAACCCCTTGTAAATTACCCAAATTTCATCCAAATCCATATGAAGAAAACGTTAACGGGTTCAAAGTTAGAAACGGCTATAAAGGGGCCCAAAATTTGGCTCATGTGACCCATTGAAATACCTCCTTTTCTATAATACCAAATTTCTGAAGAATCCATATAAAAAGGGAAATAACGGCCGTTAACCGTTAGTTAACGGTTAAACGTTTTAATCCATTTTCAGCATTACTTCATTACATAAGGGAAAATCCTTTACAAATTTCCCAGCTAAAATTGGTCAAGTACTTTCTGATATATTCCATAAAAGAAAACGTTACAGGCCCGTTACAACTGTTAGTAACGGCTGTAACGGTAAACTAAAACGTCGGGCATCATGCTTGACCCATAATGAACATACCTGCAATTTTCAGAAAGATCGGCCAAGTACTTTCTGGAGATATTCCATAAAGGAACAGAAAAACCAGAAAAGGCCTTCGCCCGTTAGTACTCCCGGTTTATAACGGTGTATCTAAAAACAGATGCGTTTATTCATGATAAAACGTATCCCAAATTTTCAAGAAAATCAGTCAAGTACTTTGAGATAAGTCAATAAAAGGTAAAAAGGGGTTTTAAGCCGGTTAATGTTGTACGGCTTTTAACGGAAATACTAAAACTGGGCTAATCCTTGCCCCATACAGAATTCATCCAAAACAAATATGTAAAGAAAACGGCTTTAATAGTTTTGTCAGCGAGTGCACATTTGTGAGGGACCTTTCTATACAAAATCATTAAAAACCACACAAATAGTAGTGGATATCTTCGTTAAGGCTGTTATGTACTCCCTGTATCTAATTACTTGCGGAGTACAATAATGATTTGAACAAGATGCGAAGCGTCTTAACCCCGTCACTCCCAGTTCTCCAAAACTGCTCTTAAAGGCAGACAGTGCTTTGTGGGTTAGCACCTTAAAGGTGTTATTCGGTTTTCTTCTTTGCCGATGGTGACCTGAGAAAGTCGTGGTATTTTAGCCCACTGGGGTAAAGCCTTTTGACAAAACAAATTTGGACCTCTTGGGACTAATAGGGTGAAAACGTGTGTTATGGTCTGTTTATTGTGGGGCATGCTGGAAGGTCTTTGGTGTGTGTGGCCTTTGTTTATCATTTGCATTAAGAATACGGGCTTACATAGTAGTGGATACTACTTTAAGGCTGTTATGAGCTGCATCCTGTAGTCTAATTTACCTCTGTTCAGGAGCAATTATGTCCCTTGATATCTTAATGGAGTGTCCTGTGCGTGACTGTACCTTCGTCAACACAGCGCAGGCCTCCAAGGGTGGTACAGGACTGCTCTAAAGGCGGGCGAAGACAGTGCTTCTCTGGGTCCTCCCCAGCACCTTCGGGTGTTTCTTTTTCTTCTTTCCCCTTAACTAGGCTGACCCTGGAGAAAGGTCCAGTGATGGTGAGGGAAAGACCCACTGACCACAGGGAAAGTCCTGTTGACAGTGGGAAAGACTACAACTTTGGATTCTCTCTTGAGGGCACATAAGACCGTATGGTGAAAGCTTGGCTGTGTCTGGAGTGGCACTGTCTTCATCTGTCCGTGGCAGGGGTGGTTGGGTCTGTGGGGTGTGCTCGGCGGCTGGAGGGTGGTGGTTTTTCGCCGGTGGGCTCTGCAGTCATGAAATACGGGCTGGTACACCCATGGGGATGCTACTTTAAGGCTGTTATGAGCTGCATCCTGTAGTCTAATTTACCCCTGTTCAGGAGCAATTATGTCTCTTGATATCTTAATGGAGTGTCCTGTGCGTGACTGTACCCTTCGTCAACACAGCGCAGGCCTCCAAGGGTGGTACAGGACTGCTCTAAAGGCGGGCGAAGACAGTGCTTCTCTGGGTCCTCCCCAGCACCTTCGGGTGTTTCTTTTTTTTCTTTGCCTTAACTAGGCTGACCCTGGAGAAAGGTCCAGTGATGGTGAGGAAAGACCCACTGACCACAGGGAAAGGTCTGTTGACAGTGGGAAAGACTACAACTTGGATTCTCCTCTTGAGGCACATAAGACCGTATGGTGAAAGCTTGGCTTTTGTCTGGAGTGGCACTGTCTTCATCTGTCCGTGGGCAGGGGTGGTGGGTCTGTGGGGTGTGCTCGGCAGCTGGAGGGTGGTGTTTTTTCGCCGGTGGCTCTGCAGTCATGAAATACGGGTGGATACACCATGGGGAATGCTACTTTAAGGCTGTTATGAGCTGCATCCTGTAGTCTAATTTACCTCTGTTCAGGAGCAATTATGTCCTTGATATCTTAATGGAGTGTCCTGTGCGTGCCTGTACCCATCGTCAACACAGCGCAGGCCTCCAAGGGTGGTACAGGACTGCTTAAAGGCGGGCGAAGACGTGCTTTCTGGGTACCTCCCCAGTACCTTGGGTGTTTCTTTTTCTTCACCAATATATAAAAAATAACGCAAAATAACGGTTTATCGGTTATATAACCGATATACACTATTGAAACCGGTTGTTTTAGTCCTCACTGGGCTAAAGCTGTGTACATACAAATTTCATCCAAATCGGACAATATGTCAAGAATAACGGTTTTTAACGGTCAGATTTGAAACACTGCATGGAAGTGCCATTTGTGTGTGTAACTTTCTATATACAAAATTGCATTTAAACCCACCAATATATTAAAAGTAACGGCAAATAACGGTTTTACGGTTATATAACTGATATGCACTTTGAACGGTTTTTTTAGTCTCACTGGGCTAAGCTGTGTAGATATCAAATTTCATCCAAATTGGACAATATGTCAAGAAAATACGGTTTTTAAAGGTCAAATTTTAAAAAACTTATAGAAGTGCCATTTGTGTGTGATAACTTTCATATGCCAAATTTCATTAAAATCGACTATATAAAGAAATAACGGCAGAATAACGGTTTTTAACGGTTGTTTAATCCATTTTCAGCATTACATCACTTACATATGGACAGAGGACCGATTTGTCACAAGATCATCCATACCGCTTTAAATTGGCCAAGTACTTTCTGAGATATTCCATAAAGAAGAAAAACCGTTACAACCCGTTACAACCGTTAGTAACGGCTATAACGGGGCAAACTAAAACATCAGGCATCATCCGTGACCCATAATGAACATACCTGCTAATTTTCATAAAGGTCGGCCAAGTACTTTCTGAGATATTCCATAAAGAAGAAAAACCGTTACAGGCCGTTACAGCCGTTAGTAACGGTTATAACGGTAAACGAAAACATTGGGCATTATTTGTGACCCATAATGAACACACCTACAAATTTTCAGAAAGATCGGCCCAGTAGTTTTGTCTGGAGCGAGTGGAACACATTTTTGACCACGGACACACACACACACACACACACACACACACACACACACAACACACACACACACACACACACACACACACAGCATTTCTTCGTTCCCATTCTAAAGTACTCCCTGTTCTTTAAGAACTGGGAGTACAAAAAAGGATGGAACATGGACGGACTAATCGTTCACGTTTTCCAGTCGTCTCATTTTGCTTCCCCTGCACGCATAGAGAACGTGGCAACTTCCAGGCTACAACTGTTGAAATGTCAAATTGATCAGGTTTCATATGATTAGGGATGATCGACATGCAAGTGTTACGCTCGTGTGCATGTGTGATCACGAGTCGAAAATATGTCCAACGATTCTCTCTCTCTCCTCTCTCTCTCTCTCTCTCTCTCTCTCTCTCCTCACGCAGCACGCACGCACGCACGCACACACACACACACACACGCACACACACACACACACACACATATATATAGATGTGTGTGTATGTGTGTGTGTGTGTGTGTGCGTATAAGTGTGTGTACATATACATACACCCATATATATAGATAGATAGATACATAGATAGATAAACAGATATTAACAATTACATTTCGAAGCCTTTCCTGTCAGATGGATGTGCCACACTAGGTAAATACCAACAGGAATGTCATCATGAGGACAACGCAAATTCTCCTTTTTTTCTCTTCACCCCTCCCATATCTCCCACCCCCACTCTCACCCCACCCCCTCTGTCGCCCTACCTTTTTAAACCCTCCCACCACTATTATTTTTATTTTACAGAGAGAGAGAGAGAGGAGAGAGAGAGAGAGTTCACACGTTTAACAGACTGTTATGGAACATTTCTGCCATGGATCCATTTGCCGTCTGATTTAAGGAGATAAGACAGTGATTGTTCGTTCGTTTTCATGGTCTTGAATGTTGTTTGTCTTGCCTATAGAAGACCAAAGGAGTCGAAACGCGTCGTGTTTTGTCGTCTATTTTGTTTATCTCTTTCTTTTCGGTGGAATAGTAATTTGTTTTTGGGTTGTTGTTTTGTTGTTGTTGTTGTTGTTTTTTTTTTTTTTTTTTTTTTTTTTGGGGGGGGGGGGGGGGGGGCGTAAGTTTGAGACGATGGATGGTTACTACTGCACTATCTCTGCTTCTACTTGCCTGACTGAAGGTCTCCCCTTGCTCCTGGGGAAAATTTCCTGTTCTGGCAGCGCCAGTTGTAACGAACCGAAGTGGTGAAGTTAGGAAAAGGACAGGGAAATGAATGAAAAAAATGCTGTTGGTACAGAGCTCAACTCCAGCTTTTTAATGATTCCAAATTCAGTTTCAGGATTAGAATAATTTATATAATAAGTTTTTGTTGTTGTTGTTTTTCTTTTTATATAAGAAAAATGCAACTTTTACAAAACTGAACAAGCCCGATCCAGTTGTAATGTTACCGTTTAATAGCTGAATTCGGGACGAATCTATCGATGTGCGACATGTTTAATTCCCCGAGCTAGACGTGTAGTAATTAGTTAGATAGGATTATGCTATTAGAAAACACAATCTAGCTGACGAGGCAAGCCGGTCGAACTGGCTGCTGTCGATCGCGTGAGCAAGCTGCTGTTTGACAATTAGCCTCGCTTAAATCTAATGGATTGTCCTTGATATGGTTGTCGGGACATTGAAGTAAACGTTTTACAAGTCGATTGCAGGGACGATAGTACAACAGCTTTAAGAACTTTGACGTAACTGTAAAAAAAAAAAAAAAACAAAGAAGAAAAAGGAGGAGAGAGTTATGAAAAAAAGAAAGAAAAGAAAAAGAAAAAAAAAACGAAAAAGAAAGAAAGAAATGATGCAGTTTCGATCAAACTCGGGGCTCCCGTACTGTAATATACAAATAATAGTGTTTGATCAAGTGTGTTCATATGATTATACACACATGGGGCTAGATAAGTTGGAAGGGGAAAAAATAGGAGAGACGAAGGGGCTTTTGTTCTTGTAGCGGTGATTGAAATTTGAACGGCCGTTATGCAATTGTTTATGGTCAGTGGGTCACCGAGTCGCTGGATACTTTGTCGTGGTGAAGCAGAATGCCTTATCATTCTCAAAGCTCTGTTCAGCTTCTGTCAGAAGATCAGCGCTTGGCGGGGGGAAAAAATCTGGAAATGTTTCCTTTTGTGCCCCCCTTCCGTAGGAGTATCTTTCCGTCAAATGTTATGGCTCATTCATTGTATGTTATAGCTCAGTTATTGACATCTAATGGCATTGTTGTTATATTCAACCATTTTCGTTGTCACATCCACTGTATTTCGCGTGCTGGAATATGAAAGGACTTTTAGGAAGAAAACAATCCTTGCGTTAGGGTCAAGGACGGTGTGGTTGCAGAAACGAGCTGCGGCGTGTCAAGGGCTAAGAGAATGCACAACGGGGTTTGTTTGTTTGTTTGGTCGTCTGTGTTCATTTTTTTGTTCGTTTTTTTGTT
>CM031604.1:37053379-37079194 GCA_018398815.1 Conus ventricosus | reverse complement strand
ACAGAGACAGAGCAACTGACAAGGATTCCATCTGGATCGGTTGGAACAAATGTGAAATTAAGACTAAATTCGCAAGGCTTTGAACAAAATGTGGGTAAGACATACGTCTAAAAGGCAGCACTTTGAAACCCCAAAACATCCAGATGTTGCTGGTGCGAATCTGGGCAGTAACAGAAAAATAAAACGTTTGACAGCGGAAGGGCATCATGACCTCGATACGACCCTAATGTTGGAGTGGGGGTGGGGACTAAAGGCTCTGGACTGTCATTTGTGCTCAGCTCAATGGGAATGCTGGAACAGGATAAAGAGTATCCGTAGACGTTTAAGTCTGTAAATGTTCTCTCTCTCTCTCTCTCTGTCTCTCTCTGTCTCTCTCTCCATTAGGGTCGTATGTGTGCTGATTTTTTTTTCTTTTTTTTTTCTCTCTTCTATGAAATTTATTTCTTTATTATGTTTGTTGTTGCAATTGCTTTCAATTTTTTTTTTCTCTCCTTCAAAGTCATCTATGCTTTAAATGTTAATGGATGAACAATTTATCAAGTTTTAATGCATTTGTGAAGATATGTGAGTTTGTTATAATTTTTGTAAGTTTTAGTCGCTAGTTATGCTTAGTAGTCGCTAGTCATGCTTAGTTAGTCCCTTAGTGGGGCGAGGGCCGGATGAAAAAAAGCATGTGTTTGCTTATCTGTTACCCTTGGAAATAAAGATTATCATCATCATCATCACATCTCTCTCTCTCTCTCTCTCTCTCTCTCTCTCTCTCTCTCTCTCTCTCTCTCTCTCTCATCTCTGACACTGACGATGAAATGCAGCACCTGCCCTAAATGAAGCAATAACTAAATGTACTATTTAAAAAAAAAAAAAAAAAGTGCAACCATGTCCAAGGTACGTTATCCAGCCTTCGGAAGCATTTTCAGTCTCTACGGCTGTGTCCCAGAAGACTGGACTGGACACAGGAAATGGTCATCATTAGCTAAATGGTTACCACATACAACTTATGCAAAATATAGTTGGAAAGCTCATGAAACGAATCAGAGCAAGAAAACTCACAAGAGACATTCAAGGTTAACAAAACCTCCCTCCTAGTTATGGAGAACAGGTGAAAGTACATGAAAAAATCCGGCCGCTTCTGCCTGTGGAGTATATGAAGGATTTCAAAGAAAGAAAGGAACACTGGCAGTTGCTACAGACCTGGAAGACGCGTGGGCCTACAACAGTAGGTCACTTACACGACGGATTGCAGCAACACTGTCATACTACGATTTGGAGACTGGATGTCTGAATCTCATAAATCTCAACGGAATTACCCCCAAAGTTCTCCTCTCATACTACGATTTGGAGACTGGATATATGAACCTCATAAACTCTCAATGGGATTGCCCCAAAGTTCTCCTCTCTCCGATGTTTCTACAACGTTACACTAAGACCACACACATCTCAATAAAAAACGGAACTGCTTGAGTGTTGACACCAACAGATGATGATCTGAAGTACAAAACCTCAAAGACTGTTCAAGAAAGAACGAAAGCAGTTCAGCAGCAGTTGAACAACATTGCTCAATGCTGTCAAAAAACTAGATCGTCCATCAGCCCTAATAAAGACCAGACACTGGTCTGAACACCATACCAACCAAGACACCAAGACAATTACCCATACCAGTTTCTTTCAATGGGATACCTACACGCACATACAGGCGCGTACGCCCATATACAGAGCTAGAGGCTCGCATACATATTCACATGTATGCTCACCTACCCATGCACACACACGTATTCACACACATGTAGAACACCCATCACACACGCATACAATTATAACAATAACACAGACAATGGTTCAAATAGGAACCCATGATCTGACCAGCGCGCTGGACTAAATGCGTAGTCGAACATCTGCTAAGTCGTAGCCATGAGAGACTCCTAAATTCTCCCGTCTTAGACATCCATCAGCCATAAAATTGTGCGCAGTGTGATCTCGAAACTTAGCAGATGAGGTGTAGCGCATATGGTCCGCACGCTGAAACTGACCCCCCCCCCCCCCCCCCTCTCTCTCTCTCTCTCTCTCTGCGTGCTCACATCTCCAGTGTTTCTAGAAGCAGCGTCTCAACAATCAGTACAGTCAAAGATTTAAGACAGAGAGAGAGAGAGAGAGAGAGAGAGAGAGAGTTCTTATTCCGCGGCATAGAGGGATGAGGTTGCAAACACGAATGGAACTTTTTCAATATAGGGCCTACCCAGGGGAGAACGCTACCTCCGCAGTCAGTTCCATTTCATAAGAGAGCGTCACATTACTGAATCTCAGGACGGCCTTCGTTAAATGAACGTGACCACCAAACACCACTTTGTTGACCAAAGACCTAAGGTGTTAGCTTTTCTGGATGTCTCCTTGAAGTTGAAGTAAATACATATCTTGACTTTCAACACCCTTCTTACGCCGAATATGAGAAGGCAAGTGATTGCTCGTTCTGAGTTTTCATCGTCCTGGATGTTGAATGCGTCGTGTTTTGTTTTGTAATAAGCTTGTCCATATTGTCTTGATGATTCAAGGTTCAAGGTTCAAAATAGGGGCGATGAAATATTTTCATCATAGCCTTTCAGCTTTATATGCGCCTTCATTGTCGTATATTGTTTTTTGGGTCAGGTCTTAAGCGAGCCCAGTTTTTTTTTTTTTTTTTTTTTTTTTTTGTTTTCTTAACTATCAAAAACGTACGTAATATCAGTAAAAGTGTGATGTTTGTCGATAAGATTTTTAAATGAATTAATATTTGGTGCACGCTTTTATATCAGGTGTTAGTTTATTCCAAATGGGTGCAACTCTCTGACTGAATGAATATTTCCTAATGTTAGTATTGGCATGGTGGATTTGTATTTTATCACAACTGTTACGTGTTATATTGGTTAGTGCAAGCTGAAAGAAACATGACTGGTCAATATCATCAAGAAAATCTTATAAGTTTGGATTAAATCCCCTCGTATTCTTCTTGCTTTGAGGGATGGTAACTTTAGGAATCTGTCTTTCTTCGTATGTATAATTATGAATGTTATGTATGACTTTGTAGCCCTCCTCTGCACTTTCTCAATTTCTATTGACTGCCTTTTTAATCTAAATTCACTAGGCTAACAATTCTTTTTAAAATTTGTTTCAATTTCCACCTTCAGTCATCTCATTTTGAAACTAACAGGCCCTGATAGTTACTATTTTGTACCCTGTCTCTTTCATACGTACACATCAGGCGTTTTTAGGGAGCTGAACATTTTTGTACACTTTCACGACGGCTTTGTTTGTTTTTATTTTACGTTTTTTACCATTTAATTTATTTTCTGCACTGGTCACCGACTTTCTGGCAGTCAGCTCAAGGGAAATAACTGCAAACAACTAAATTGAGCAAAATGGCGACAGGTGCACAGACCACGTTGTCCACCAGGCTGTTTCAAGAATTTTGAGTAGCTGGGCTGCTTTACAGGTAACAAGCTTTTTTTTTTTAATATTAATTGCTTCATGTTCATTGTGTCATTTTTATTTGCCATCTACAGAGGTTACCAAAATCTATAGAGAGTTTCCCCCCAGCCAATCTTTTTTTCTCTTTTCATTTCATCTCTCTCCCACAATTATAGAGCTCTCGATTGATTCAGTACCTCTTGAAGACTTTGGAAACTGGAAGGTTGCCATGGGATTGGTACGGACCAGAGGCGGAAGTACAGTTTGAATTGACCTAAGGAACCAACT
The DNA here is from genome assembly GCA_018398815.1 of Conus ventricosus. Taxonomy (NCBI): domain Eukaryota; kingdom Metazoa; phylum Mollusca; class Gastropoda; order Neogastropoda; family Conidae; genus Conus; species Conus ventricosus. Next base: position 37,075,468 of record CM031604.1, on the reverse strand, counting down.
GGTCAGCTTAGTTACAGGGCTGTACATCACCAAAATACATCATACCTCAGGTTAAATTTGGAGGGGAGGGAGGGGGAGGGGCTTCTAGTTCTACCCCTAACATTATTCACAATTATAGTAATAAGAAGTCTGGAGGGGTTTTGCATGCAAAGGATTATGCCATATGTTATCTAAAAAGTGACTTTCATCAATGAATATGTAAATTTGTGTTTTCAACTGGTGTGTATCACTGACAGTTCATTTTTACTAATGTTAGCATTTTTGGTTTTGTTTTGTTCTGTTTAATTTAATTTTTTTATTTTTTAAGCATGAACTGGGCTGTTTATTATGGTCTGCCACACAGAACTGGATACTTCACTGTGATCGCTATGGGGACTTTGTTGACACCAGGCTTTGATTCAATCTTGTAAGTTGATAGAATGATACGCACAGACAGTGAGTGGTACTTACTACTAGTTACTGGGACTTTTTGATGAAGTGTTGAACAATGAAAGTTTTCTGATCCTATTTTGAGAAAAAACGTCTGCTAAGCTTTCAGACAATGAGACATGTGCCAACATTGCACAGCATGATCAAGTCTGTAGGGTGCAACATCAGCCACAGAAAGTGAAAATAGTTTAAATACATTGCATATCACTGTAGAAAAAAACTTTTTGTCATTCTGCTCTGTTGACATTGAGTTAGCAGTGACTATCATTCTCTTCAAGAGGGGTTTCTTGTTGTGGTGGCAGGCAAAAAAATTATTTTCAATAAAGTAATCTGCCCATTTTGGTTATTTTAGCTGAATTTGTATTTGCATGAATTTGCGTTCATTTCTTTGCCTTTCACTCTGATGCCAAAGCCAGTGAATTTGCAGAATTAATCAGCGTTTTTCTTCCAACAAACTAGGCGCGAGGCTTTTGCTGATTTGCCGACTGAAACAGGAAAAAAAAAAGAAGAAAACATTCCTCACAGAAGTGTGTGCACTGCAGTCTAGCTAACAGTAACACTCAAACCACCCATTTCATTTGTTGACTAAATCATTGTCTGTAACAAGACTCCTTGCTGTGAAATTGATAAACCTTTTCTCACTCTAGTCTCAGTCATACTGTTTGTTCTTTTCTTTTATGTTATTTTTTATTTCAGTAGGTAACATTTGCACGTGATGTCCAACCTTGTGCTTTACATGCATTCAACTCCAGCTTTGAAGCTTATGCTGTGTAGTGTACATCATCATGGTCTTCCATGAACTACACTTGTCTACAGCAAACCTACATAGGACAAGACTGATATTGTGCTAACTCTTGTCTACCTATGATTACTATTAGAACATTTAGATTAAAAAAATCTTGGTCATATGCTATAGTATCATTGTGTCAAATGTTATGGGATCTTTTAAAATTTGATAAAGGTGATATTTATTCACTGTATTGTGTGAGTATTTGAGAGTGTTAATGTTAGTGTGTGTGTGTGTGTGTGTGTGTGGTGTGTGTGTGTGTGTGTGTGTGTGGTGTGAGACTGTGAAGGATATTTGATTTTGTTTTTTGTGATTGTTTGTGTTTCAATGCTTTTCATGGTATTGAAATGGTTAGTGAATTTGTTTAACCCAAGTTTTCAGCGTTTGATCTTCAGGTTTTCGTTTGTTTCTGGCAGAGTTAATATAATTTGACCCTCATCTCAGTGTCCTACAGTTCAACTCTGTGAATACTCTAGCCATCTCCCTCTGCCAGTTTTGCAGGAACTCCATCTCTGACTACTCACTTTCTCACTCTCCTTCAACACACACCACACACACACACACACACACAACACACCAGACACACAGACACACACACACACACACACATACACACACACACACACACACACACACACACACACACACACACACACACACACACACTCTCTCTCTCTCTCTCTCTCTTCTCTCTCTCTGTCTCTCTTTCTCTCTGTCTTACACACACACACACACACACACACACACACACACACACACACACACACACACATGCACACCAAAATGAATTTATTGGCTTTTTAAAATGAATTTTTAAGAACATTGTTGTGAGTATATGAATCTACTCACATATGTAGGTCGCCTGCCTATGTGGCATTTATTTTTTAAAAACTTCTTTTGATGTGAATGAGAAACCATATGGAATATTCGTTGCAGTGCATGCTGTATGCTGTTACTAGTGTTAGCAACATTTTCCTGCCACACAGTTTGATTGAAAGCATGTGCAGATACTAGGGTCAAAAATCTAAATGTGACCAATCAATGAAACCACTAGTTCAGATGGTTCCATAAAGGGGTTATGAGGTTGTAGATTTCAAAATTTTCTGTAGTTGGTGGGTGTTCAGAAGTTGCCATCTACTGCTGTATTGACACAGACTGAATGATCAGCTGCCTGTCAATGATAAAACTTTTTTAAAAAGCTGCCATGGTTTTGCACGGTTGGGCTGTATTACTACATTTTTTCACACATCACCAAAATGTATTGTAATCATCATCATCATCATTCTCTTGCCCATGATGGGCGTAGAGGAGAGATGAGAGACACTCATCGAAGCCAGGCACCGCCATCCGGCCCTGTCCTCTGCCTGTCGCATCAGCGTGGGCCATCCATCTGGTCCATTCTTTGATGTTGTCCATCCAGCATTTGGTTTGTTGTCCCCTTCGTCTGCCGCCTTCCAGCGGCCCTGGATGACTGTTTTGGGCAGTGAATTGTGGCGTATGACATGCCCAAACCACGACAGCTTCCTCTTCTTGACTGTTGCCAAGAGGGGTTCTTGGGGGCCTGCAAGTGATGTTATTTGGCTCCTCACAAGGTCGTTTGTCTTCCGGTCTTGCAAGAGATCCCGAGCAAGCGCCTGAAGCATTTAGTTTCAAACGTCTGGATTCTCTTGGTGGTCTCTGCTGTCATGGTCCAGCTTTCGCAGCCATACAGCAGATGGACAGCACCAGGGACTTGTACAGCTTCATCTTTGTAGGAAAGCTGATCTCCCTGCTCTTCCAGATCTTGTTTAGCTTTGCCATTGCTGCTGTTGTGATCGCTAGTCTGGTCTTGATTTCTGTTGTAGAGCGACCGTCTTAGTGAGAGTGGCGCCAAGGTATTTGAAAGCGCCCACTTCTTACAAGCTGTTGTCCGTTCATGTAGATTTCAGCATGGGTGTTGGTTGTGCTGTTGACCAGGACTTTGCTTTTTTCTGTGCTCACTTCCCATTCCATATGCACCTGCCCCTTTCTTCCAGTCTCTTTGTCAGGTCTTGTAGTTCTTCGTTGCTGCCTCCCATCAGGTCGATGTCATCTGCGAACCTCAGGTTATTGATGGTTCTTCCTCCGATGGAGACAGTGGAGTGGAAGTCATGGAGGGTTTCACGCATGATGTTTTCCAGGAAAAGATTGAACAGTACGGAGATAGCAGGCAGCCTTGACGGACTCCAACTGTGGTCTTGAAGTAGTCCCCTATCTGGTTGTTGAGGAGGACTGCGCTGCTGGCGGTGTTATACAGCGCCTGGATGGTTTGGACGAGACCCTCCTCTATGCCAAACTTTCTGAGCACCTGCCACAGACCCTTGTGCCACCCCTGTCAAACGGTTTCCTAAAGTCAATGAAGTTGTGGAACAGGTCTCTCTGATGTTGTAGATGTTTCTCCATCAGTATCCGGCAGGATGTATTGTAAATAGAGGGTAAACTACAAAACAAGAAAACTGATGGATTTGGAGTGAGCAGGCAATATGTTTACCCGCATGCATCCCTCCACTCCACATGTATACACTTCCCACTTCATGTACAGTGGTAGTATTTTTAGCTAATCTGAAAATAGATTTGAAAAGAATTTGATGCAGTCAATCTGAAAGTGTACAGTTCTGAAAGTGAAAGATATATTCTTTTCAGGTCAGCCCAAGTTGTGCTGTTAACAGTTAAGGAAGGCTAATCCATTGATGTTAGCGGAATAGGATGTAGTATGTCTAATTATACAGACGAGCATATTTAAACTAAAATTATTAAAAGTTATATAAAGTTATGAACTTGATGTAGAATTAATAAAATTTATGTACGATGGACACAGTAAATATAACAGCCATGTTGATAATGTTGAAAATTGACAGAGATAGAAAAAAAAAGTTGTTTGACAGAGTTTGATTTTTATTGTTTGTCCAGCTAGCAGTGGAGCATGGTTTGGAGGAACAAACAGCAGACAGAAGGCTCAGGATCTGGCAAATGACATAGAAAGACTCTTCAATTCAAAAAGTATCTCTCTCTCACTTTCTCTCTCTTGCAAAATCTGAATGTAGTCTGTTAGGGATGTGACTTTTTGGCATGTTCATAAATTGGAGGGGAGGGGGAGTGTGTAAGTGTGTGAGTGGGGGGATATGAAAATTTTAGAATGATGTTGAACCATGTATGTTTTTTTTGTTTTGTTTCTTGTTAACATATTGCCTTTTCAGTTTTCTTTTCTTTTTTTCTTTTTCTTTTTTTTTTTTTAATTCAGTAACTGAACCATATATGTTTGTCTGTGTGTATGTTGCATGGGTCCTACTTCTCTGTGAAGAAGCCAATTTCAGTGAAAACTAAAACTGAAATTTTTCTTATTTTTTTAATTTATTTTTTTTAACAGGGAGATATATATATCAGGGAAGAAAAAGGAAAGTGGCGATCAATTCTCACTCAGAGATGTGGTTGCATTTTGGTGTGGTAGCAGAAGAGGCTGAAGTTAGGAGATCATGGCTCTGTGGAAGAGGTGCAATTGCATTTTGCATTAAACTGGTTGTAGGACATGGATGCGGAGGCAAGCTAATGTTGAATTCTGACATGTGTCGCAAGACGCTGCAGAAGTGAAAGAGACTGACAAAAGCTGTACAGGCAAATGGTCTGGATTATTGTTGGACCACAAAGTTGATGAAACACCATCATGATCAATGCACAGATTTGCTTCACATTGCACACTTTTGAAAATAAGTTATGGTGATTTTTTTTTTTGTGTGGAAGAGGGAGGGTGTGTCCACCATGACCCAAAATAATTTCAGGGATTTTTGTATTTCTGCAGTGGGAGCCCTGATGTTGGTGTTTTGTGGGTGATTTTCAGTGAACATTGACTTCTGAATAGGATACACACATGCATACACACACACACACACACACACACACACACACACACACACACACACACACACACACATGCTCACACACATACACACACACACATACACACACACACACCACACACACACACACACACACACACACACACACACACACACACACACACACACCTATGCTCACACACACACACACACACCCATGCTCACACACACACACACACACACACACACACACACACACACACAACACACATTTGATCAATTCAAAATTTGAACTATTTTATAATACTTCACAGCAATTTAGCGTCTCTGGTTATTTGTCAAAAAGTGCTTGGCCTTACAGCTAATATGGAGTTAAAAAATCTCATGTAGATGTAAATGCACAGGGAAAGCTTCTCAGAGTTTTTTCCTTTCTGAACGACCTGTTTATTACAAGATGTACACACTATGCTGCAATATAAATGCTTTATCTTCCATTTATGGGGGATAGTTGGGGTGGGAAACCAGTGTTGAAGGTAAGTAGAAGACCCGTTAATTTCTGATACAGGGTCTGAGCGCTCTCAGTTTTTAAATCAAATGTGATGCTGCATACCATTAATGATGACTATGGGTCAGCATTTACGAAACGAGGCTATGCATGTTTAAATTTTATGGAAGCAATTCAAGATAATTTTAACAAACTGGACTAATAGCGATTTCAATTATCTCTATTAGTCTCAGAGATGTGCACGCTGAAACTCCCAGATAATACTGTGATGACCAGTTCTCAAACACTGAAGGAGATTTCATTATGCGGGGCAGGCAATTTATCCTGATATTCTTATGCAGCGTGTCAGATAGTAAACACTATCAAAGCACTTTTTTTTTTCCATTCTGTGTCCTGCCACTGTGTTACTCCCACCTGTCTCAGTGATCCTGTCTCCATCATACATGTAGCAACATTTGTCATAGCTCTTCATTGACAGTGCCAGGGTCCACAAGAACACCTTTAGAAAGCTGTCAGTATCTGGTTGCCACACGGCAGCCCACTAAAAGAGACTCTGCACTGCTGCTGAGTGGCTTTCTTTGGTGGTATTAAGTGAAGCATACACATTGTTTCTTAACTGTGGCATTTATGAGTAAGAAACAGATAAACAGACGTAAACCTCTTTACCTGCAGGATTAGTAGTGGTCATCACAAGACTTGCTCGTAGTGATGCATATGGTCTCTTTTTATGTCCACAAGCACATTACGTCCCAACATCTCTCATGTGAACACCAAGGCCGTCAGAGGTGGGAGAAGAGGAAAATCGCCAGTGATCAAACATAGCAAAGAAGGAAGATGGTTACTCTCGGCCAACCATGTCAAGTAACACTTTCCACATGGTTACTCTCGGCCAACCATATGAAGCAACACTTCTGCATGCGGCTCAGGTCATTCAAATCTTCTGGTGATTGTAATCAGGAAATGTTTGTCACCTTAATAAGGCAAGATGACTTTGTGAGAAGACTGACCACCTGTGGCAGCTAACGAACGTGATCTCAGTTTTAACGTAAAAGTTGGTTGGTTGGTTGGTTGGTTCATTTGTGTCACAGTTGCTGAGTTCCCACATCAGTTCTCAGGTTGACAGGGAATATACATCTTGAGAAAAACGATGACAGGTTCATAATGCTGTGTCAGAAATGTTGTGATGACTTTTACTATCAACAGTGTTGTGGCGTACAATCATTTCAGTGCCAAGCTGCACATGTAATTGAAGAAAGTGCCATTGTTTGTGATTATTTGTGATTACTGTCAACTTTCAAGTTTTTTGTGTTTTGTTTTCAGGCAAACTTGATCCATATGACTTTGCTGGCTTTCTGGAAGATGAAGTGGATGACAGATTTGACTTGATGCTTGAGGATGGCAGTGTGCAAATGGTATGCTTAAATATATCTTTGTGTTAATTGAACAAGGAAAAAAAATGTACAAAGGTGTTAAACTCCACTCTGAATTTTAAATCTCTCTCTCTCTCTCTTTCTCTCTCCCCCCCCCCCATCTATCCTCCCTTCTCTCTTTCTGTCGCTCTCGGGTTTGAAAAATGTACTGAGGATATTATGATATAAGATGTTAAGCCTCTAGTGTAATATTCATTTCAGTTGTCTCTCTGTCTGTCTATCTGTCACTGTTTCTTAATCTAGTGTTTGTGGGTGTTATTATTATCGTGTGTGTGTGTGTTTTGTGTGTGGAGCAAGAGAACATATTTTGTTTTCAAGCCATGTTATTTTCTTTAAATACTTAAAGGAATAATGTTCTTTTTTTCAAAGTAAATGATAGCATTAACATTTCACATTTTGCTTTTTCATGGAGTTGATTTCATAATATTTATGCATTGTAACAGATTCTGCAGGAGATTGTGTGTGTGTGTGTTGTGTGTGTTTTATAGACATTATGCCCATGACTGATAAATGTTTTCTTTCATAGTCTTTCTTGACACTTATTTTGCCTGTGTAATCTGTAATGTTTGTCTGCATCAATTTTTTTTAAGCATTGGAATATGACATGTGTTTTCTTGTATGTTGTTTATTCTTCGATAATTGTGAGATTATGATCTCTGATGCATAATATATCTTTTTATAAGCCTTGCGTATAAACATTGCTTTCTTTTCAGATTGCTGATCACATCTGTCAGTGTTTCACACTTCTGAAGGATGGTCAGGTGACAAAAGTGGAACAATTCCTGCAGGGCTTGCCCAACGCTGCGCAGAGCCGAGTCCAGTTTGCTGGTGGAGACAACAGCTCAGATGAGGTAAATTAAGTTTTCAAAAAAGAAGGAAACTTTATTCAGCTTGTTTGTGAGTACAGGAACTGTTTTGTGTCATTCCTCAACCATTCAACTTAGAATTATTGCAAGTAAATTAACACACATGTGCATTATCGGCTCTTAGTTAACCTTTCCCGTACGTCGCCTAAAATTTTGCGCGCTGTACTTCGTGGGTGTGCAGAAACCCATGCTTTCTAAGAAGGAATAACCCCTCGCCGTACGCCGTGGGTGTACAGTAACCCATGGTTTTTGTATAGGAGCTAACCCCTCGCCGTACGCCGTGGTGTACAGTAACCCATGGGTTTGTGTAGGAACTAACCCCTCGCCGTACGCCGTGGGTGTACAGTAACCCATGGTTTTTGTGTAGGAACTAATCCCTCGCCGTACGCCGTGGGTGTGGGAGGTACCCGTTATGCCGCCGACCCGTTATGCCGCCGTCCCGCTGTGCCGCCGACCCGCTATGCCGCTTTAGGGTTAGGGTCAGCAAATCATGGCGTCCTGGAGCAGGGAGTGCATTATTCATTTCATCGGCGGCATAGTGGGTCGGCGGCACAGCGGGACGGCGGCATAGCGGGTCGGCGCACAGCGGGACGGCGGCATAGCGGCACGGCGACACAACGATACGCTCCCGTAGCAAGACTCTCATCTCATAGAAGTCAAATTTGCATGACGTACGGCAAGGTCTTGCTTCCTCGTAAAAAAACCATGGGTTACTGTGGGAGCGTATCGTTGTGTCGCCGTGCCGCTATGCCGCCGTCCCGCTGAAGCAAGACCTTGCCGTACGTCATGCAAATTGACTTCTATGAGATGAGAGTCTTGCTACTTGCGTCAAACGGTTGTTCGTTGTTGTTGATTCTCAGTGAATAACTGTGCACAGGCGGCCGCATGAATGTGCGTTTATCTGTGTGTGTGCATGTGAGCATTATTGCATGTTTGTGCGAGAGAGAAAGAGAAACAGAAGAGAGAGAGAGAGAAAGTGTGTGTGTGTATGTGCATGCATGGAAAGACATATATATATATATATATATATATATATATATATATAAAATATATATATATATATATATAAGGATTAGTGTGGTACTATATGAGCTATGCTATATAGTACACGCGCACGGGCCCGCGCGTGTGTGTGTGTATTGATAAAACATTAGAAATACTTGATCCTCTGTCAGTTCGACGTTTCCTAGAATGTGCAACATACCAAGGCCTACGTGTTTTTTTTTTTTTTTTTAAAAATACGTAATGTTACTTTGCATCATTTTGATTATGACGTACATTGCTCACACTTGGCAGTACGCGCCCCGCAAAAGACAAAGCAGACGGAACTCGGTGGGACCAAATCGTGGGCAGGAAGGAATTTCTTACCAACGCGACTCTTATCTCTCTGTAGCAAGCACACGTGACGTCACATCCATAGCGTGTGGCGCGCAAGCTTTGTAAGTATGGGTGGCCCCACACCCACGGCGTACGGCGTGCAAGGTTTATTCTTAGGTAGTATGGGTGTTCTCACACCCACGACGTACTGGGACATTAATTGTTTAATTATTTCTTTGTTTATGTATAAAACAAAATAATTTTCAGTTGATATGTAGTATAATATATTAGGGACAAAGTCATGAAATTAAGTGGAAGTGGCTTCAAAATTACTAGAGTTACAGAGCAAAAAACACGTGTCTGGGTGATTTCACACCCACGGAGTACGGGAAAGGTTAAGATAGTTGAACATACAAGATGTAAAGTTCTGTAAATAAGAGTGTTCATCACCGGAACTGGAAAGCCACACACAAACAAGGGTAGATCACACTTTTCCCAATTCTTTCTTCTCGTGTAATTGCGAACGTACCCTTCCCAGAGCTCTAAACATCTCAAGTTTAGCATTTCGCCTAGATACTGAAGCGTGGTTCACTCAAAAGTATGTGAGGTGCCTGGAGTAAAAGTATGGCAATGCGTAATGAAAGGACAAATAGCCTTTTTGACCCCTGGCATCATTTATCTTGTTTATTTTGACAATGAAATGAATTTTGATCAGAGGAAAACTAAGTTCAAGACCTGGTTCTTTAAGATTGTTTCATTTTTGTCAGCTGGTCTATTTTTATATGTACTTATACATAAGTTGCATTATTCACAGGTACTTATCAAGATCTCTGTTCCCCTGTTGTCAAGCCTGTTTGTATGTATTATTTGAGCAGGAAGTGTGTGTGTGTGTGGTGTGTGTGTGTGTGTGTGTGTGTGTGTGTGTGTGTGTGTGTGTGTGTGTGTGTGTGCATGTGTGTGTGGTGTGTGTGTGTGTGTGCGTGCATGTGTGTGTGTGTGTGTGTGTGTGTGTGTGTGCAAGCAGACAGTCATGCATTATACAACAGTGATGTTATTCAACTTGATTGTACCTGATGGAGACAAAATGTGAAGGATGTTTGGGGGAAAAAAAGATAGATTGGATGACATATGATTGGGTAAAACATGATGAGGTGAAATGTGGTTTGGCAAAACATGGTGCACTGACAAACACAAAGTGGTGTGACCTACCGTTCTGCCACTACCACCACCAAACTCCGCCTCTACTCCTCACCTCTCCCTCCTTGTCCCCCTTTCCTTCCCTCTCAGTGTGCTGCCTCTTCCTCATGTACGCCATACTTCAACTCATCGTGGCAAGCACATGCTTACACATATGCCCGCAGGCTTATGCAGGGATGAGAACAGCTCCGCCGTTCTCCGCCGTTCCGCCGTCTTTTAAAAAAATCTCCGCCGTTCGAAAAAATCTCCGCTGAAAAAAAAAAAAAAGCTAGGCCCTATCGCGATTTTTTTGCTCCCAATCTCGGCGAGACGCCTCCGGCGAGATTCCCAAATGGGCTGGTTTTTACTCGGTTGACTCGGCCAATCACTGCACATCCGCTTACAGCGCCGATCGACCGAGTGTCATTTGTGAGTCATGGCGTCGAACGAAATCGCAAAAAAAAGAAAAAAATATCCCAACCGTTGGAAAGAAAACTGGCTCGAGGAAGAGGTGTGTGGGAGTAGAGTTGGAGATAGCATATGCAAAAGCAGTGAAGAGCAGGCGTTATGTGTTGCTTGCAACAAGAAAATCAGCTTCGGAAGTCGTGGCTTCATTACGATTGCTGGTGTTAAATTAGTGTTGATTTTGACTAAGAATAGCATTAGTTAGTATATAAAAAAAAAAGAGTTCAATGAGAGGTGTAATTTTGGACTAAGATTCAATTGAAAGACTTCATTCAGTGGTGTAGGTGTTTCACAGATCGTATGAGGCCTACACTACAGATCAACCTCTTGAGAACTGTAAATAAAGAAGTATCGAAAGACAAATGCCAGCATAGAGTGTGATATTCTACCAAGGACACACTGAAGCAGAAAAGAAAAAAGGCCTACTTCTACTACTACTAGCAGGTAAGGCTAAGTTGTTTTTGTATTTATGTGCCTTTTGTGAAAAACTGAAATATAGTTTAGTTTTAATAGTAATGCCTTGTGTGAAATGTGATTTTAATAACAGAATGTAGATAAATTTAGTTCAATTTAGATAAGGGCTAGAAACATATTTTGATGGTTTTAAATGTGGATTTTTCTTGTTTTATATATTAAAAATGCTTCAGCTTCAGGGGGCGCTGCCCCCTGACCCCCGCAGGGGCATTGCCCCTTGACCCCACTGGGGGCTCTGCCCCAGACCCCCAACACAAAAATCTCCTCTGCTTTTTAAAAATCTGTTCTCATCCCTGCTTATGATGGCCTGGAATGGCTGTAGCATCTGGACAAGGGAAGCGGGATCTACTGGATGAAGTTGATGACTAGTAAGAATGCGCATCAGACGTTTCACTGTGTTCCAGAGTGCAAAAGCCACCCAGAAATCAAATGAGAGAGTGGCATGGGACAGACTATAGTGCTCTGCACAGATTCACCAAAGCAAATGGTTCACAATAAACTCTCACTATGCTGTATGAAAGCAGAATGGTGAAAGCTCACATCTACAAGACTGGGAAGTTTACCAGTCTAGTCAGGAGCTTGAAATAATCTGGCTTCCAAGACAAAGTCATCACCATAGATGCTGCAGCAAAGGACCTTGTAGGTGCGTCTGCACCTGATTTCAGGAAAAGGCTCTTGATTTCAGATTTAAAAAAAAAAGAGGACCAGAACCCAGTGCAGAAGCAGCTGAAAAGAGTTCCATGTGGATCTGGTCAAAGAGGAACAAAGTGACCTTAATACACTTTCCTAATTCACACAAAGTGTGCAATAGCTGTGTCACACTGTCGCCTCAAGGTGACCTGGCCTTGAGACGCCTGACCATCTTGGAGATGCAGGTTTCAATCACAGCAGCACCCAGAGATAAAAAAAGTGACAGCAGAAAGATATCAGGAGTCACAGCCCGGATGCAGCCCAGCCCCCTCGCGAGAGGGAGCTTCTCTGAAGACTTTCTGCTGCATAGTCCTCCCAAGTTTTTTCCTACTTTTTTTTTATATGTCTTTTGTTTTGTTTCATTTTGTTTTTGTTTACTGATGTGGATTAGGTTTATGTTTTTTTTTTTTTAGTGTGAAATCCCTCAAAAAGTGTTAATTTAATTAACTCTTGACTTCCCATACCGCACCGTTCCGCAACTGCCGCACAGTCCCAAACCGCACCACACCGCAACAACCGACATGCCTTATTTGGAGCCGTTGTTAAGGAAGTGAGAACTCTCTAATGCAGAGAGGAAGGTTTAACGACATCCGGAAAGCGTTCGCCTTCCGCCTTCTGCCCGCGGTTTTCAGCCTAGCTGTTTACATTGCGATTTTGAAGAAGTTTTTTCACGAAGGTTTTTTCCCAAGATTTTCTGGTCAAGATGGCGTCTTTCCAACATCTCGACAACGATGTTTTCGATGAATTTATCGAAGATTTGTGCAACCAGCATGCGCTAGGGCTTGGAGATGATCAGCAGAGTGATGTGTGTGTGGGAACTGGAGTTAGTTTAGCTGACATACAATCGGAAATTTCAGATGAAGATTCGCCACCTGTGCTTACCTGTGTACGCTGTCATTACGCAATATGAAGCTCATCATCCTACTCCTTGTGTCCAGAACATGAACATTGACCACATGTGACTTTATTTCTGTGGTTATAGGCCTACTGTGACTTTGTGAACAGAACTGTGCAAAATACTGTAGCCTACAAGGAACTGTGCAAATTTTTTTTTTTCTGTGCTTGCATTCTTACCTGTATATTACGTCATTACAAGACTACATAAAGGTCAGTTAACATTTTTCTTTGACTTGTATTGTTTCTATGGTCATGTGTGTGACTGTCTGTCTGCATTGTTTTACTAACAAACACACCACACATTGATTTTTCCAACCTTTATTGAACACACCTGACATTTTTTAATTAATTCTGTAATTAATTACTATACTGACATTCAAAATTTTTTTTTTGGTACATTTGACCGCTTCAGTATAAAAAATAACATCACTTCCATAAAACTTCCAAATTTCAAAGCAGTCAATCAACAAACAAGAAAGATATAATTATTTTAATGACCATACCCGTTTTTAGCTCATTTCTAGCCAATCCTTATGGGATAGAGGACTGAGAACACACTGTTTCTTATGGGAAGTCAAGAGTTAAGAAAGGAACCCATGCATCCTCACACTCGTATTCTTGAGTCAAGCACCTCCCATGTTGCTGCCGATGACTTCCACATTAAGTCCCATGTGGATGCTGGACCCTCTCTTAGAGAAGGAGAGTCCCTTAATGGGGAAATTCAACTAGATGGTTCATAAGAAAGTAAAATTCACTGTGTAATTGGAAATACATTTACCAGTTGTTCAGTTCAAACTCAGCAGACTGCTCTCCTCAGACTGTCAGGACATGCTTCATCTGAAATAATTCTCATTTTCTCCTGTGGTCCAGCTGCTGAAACGGAATTTCTGTTTGTTTCAGGATGACGATGAAGAGGACATGGATAATTCATCACCTCAAGCACAGCAGCAGCATATGTCAGTGCAACATCAACAAAGTATGTTGTCACAAAATCAGTGCAGTAACAATGGTGGTGGAACCAGCAGTGAACTGCCACCCACAAATGGTGCAGGTTGGTACAGCTGTATTTTTTTTTTCTTTAAGCAAGAAAAATGAAAGCAATAAACAAAACAAAAGAAAGTTAAGAGCTATTGGATACAAAGGAATTGATGATCATTCTAGAGGATTTTTTCTTTGAGAGGTTGATGCAAAAGGTTTATACTACTATTATGTATTATTTTATATAAATGCAGTTTTAGGTTTTCCACATGATCATCAGTCTCAGTGTACAAAATTGCAAGAGAACTTGACACGAAATGTGCGTATGTAATGGATGGATCTGGCTGGTCTGAAAACAGATAAAGTTTAAATGAAGGGACTGGGGGTTTTATCCCCAGATCAAATTAATGGGGTGGTGGTTGGGGTGGATTGGGGATGGAGGTGGGGCATGCAGACCTGTTTACCCTTACGATTTTTTCGTAATTATCACGAAAAAAAATTGAAATTACGAAAATTACGGAAACGGGAAAAAAATTACGAAAAATAATAAATCAAACAACAGCAAAATTGTACAAGTGTTTGCGCTGGTTTTGAAACGGTGGATTGTAGTAACTCTGGATCCGGGTTCCCAGAATGCAACGCGTAAACATTTGCAGTACGTTCAAGATGGCGTCGTCGTCGAAGCGAGCTCATACTAAAAGCGCGCCTGATCACAAAGAAAAAAACGCAAGAGTGTTGCAGAAGTTCAAAGACAGTTACACGAAAACGCCTGGAATACAGCGTTCGACGTTGGGCGATAATTACGCATTCTGTGTGTACTGCCTGACTGACATTAACATCAGTCACTCAGGTCAGTTCGACATTGAAACACATTGCAAGCCAATGAAGCATACAAAATATGTCAGTGCCAAAAAAGATGCAGAAAAGTGTCCGAAACTACCAGCGTTTTTTAGCAGTACGCCGAAAACCACCAAGAGCGAGCCTGAAGTGCTTGATGTGACAAGAGCAGAGGTCATGTTGACTGAAACATTAGTGAAGTTAAACGTGCCTCTGTCGGCAGCAGACACTTTGAAGAAGGTTGTAAAAGCAGATCAGAGGGCTTCCATGGGTCAAAGGACTCTAGAGAGCCTAATGATTGTGAAATCCCGTCAAGGTGAGCCTTGGGAAAGGCACTACTCTGACAATGAGCTTAGGGCATTGAAATCTGCCTACACCCAATCCAAAGGCAAGAAAAACTAGTGAATGTTGTACATGAAATCAGTTGAGCCTTGTGAGGGAAATTGACAACAGTGTTATTTTCCAGTTTGGACTACTTGTGGATTTTAATATATGGTTGCCTTTAGAGTCCTACACCCATCCCACTTTTCAAGACTGAACACAGTCAGAAGATCAGAAGCAGTTAAAACAGGTTAGTAATCTGAGTGTGAAAGAGAAAAAGACCAACAGCTTGCTTTTATAGGTCTCCAAGTGAACTACTGGTTGTATCATAGTAAAACTTATTATTTTATTGCTATGAACAAACAAAAAAATCGGCTGTGCGCTGGATTACAGATTTTTTTTCAAAATTACTAATTTTGAAATCAGAAATACTAATTGGCAAAACAGGGGTAAACAGGTCTGGGCATGGAATGCCAGAATTGCATCACCTAAGCAATGTTTCAATTTTTCTCCTTTTTGTCCTAGATTTTTGTTGTTGCTGATTGTGAGGTATATTGGTGATAAAAGCCTAAATCAACAATGTCAGCAGAAATTTAGAAACTTGATTGGTTTTTATCATGATAAAGTTACTGGAAACTGAAACAGTCACAGTAATTACACAAGTATCCATTTGTGTAGGGTTTACATAGTAACAATAGCTCAGGAAAGCTGTTAGAACAGTGGTTGGGGTGGGGGCAGGACAGGCGCCCATTGTGCCCATGGTCTGCTGGTGTCTAAAGTCTTCTGGAGTCTTTGCTTGAACACGGCTTTCTGTGTATGCAAGTTCCGTTCGGTAGTGGTTCCATCGTTTCCCGTTTAGGGCTTCGAAGCACTTCCAGTTGTTTTGTCTTCTTGCTGAAATTTCCAGATATTTTAGAGAGAAGATCATTGTAGTGTCTGGCTGTAAATGCACCTCTGCTGTGCTGGAGGGGGGAACACCATACTGCAGCATTGCTTTGATTGAAAAGAGCAGTATATTTTGCAGTGCTGTTTAGTTCTAGGGGGAGCATGGTGTACGACAAGCACTGTTTTGCTCAAGGGAGAACATTTGTGATAAGACAATGAATGCCGATGCATCTTTCGAAGCTGCTTCTTTTTTATATTTTTATTTTTTAACGTTTTTGAATGTGGGCTGGATTTGTTGCAGGAGATGCAGCAATGGACGTTGAAGAGGAAGAAGATGGCTGGACAGTAGTGAAGAAAGGAGGAAGAAAAAGATAGCCACATGTCTTGATGATGTGTGATGTTTGTTTGTGTACATTGTCTTTTGATTTACCCTGTCTTTCACAAAGTAAATGTCCAGTCTGCAAATGAAAAAACGTGAATGTGTGGAATGAGATGACAGATTTTGTGCTTCTCCCTTTCTCACTCTGTTGTCTGTCTGTCTGTCTGTCTGTCTCTGCCGATACACACACATACACATGCATGCTCATACTAATGTAACATGAGAGAAGACTCTGCGTATGTACAGATCACAGATGCACACTCGCTCTCTATATGTATGTATGTATATATATATATGTATGTATATATATATACATATATATATATATATATATATATATATATATATATATATATATATATATATATATATATATATAGTTAAAACAAGTAAGAGGAATCTTACTTGTTTTAACTAACGTTGCTTCCCAAGGGGTTGAACACTTAAAAAATTGTTTTAGGCATCTTAAATATACTGATCTCTATATATATATATTTTTTTTTGTTTTTTTGTTTTTTGTTTTTTTGTTTTGTTTTGTTTTGTTACAAAACACACAATAAAGACCTGTCCTTGTGCCTTTATTTGCATTTCACAGAAAAAATGGCACAATGGGGACATGGCATTGGTACATTTTTTCCTTCTCAATAACAAATATTATTATCCTTGATAATTACAGAAATACTGGACCTTAATTGTACTCCAGTCTCCCCCCCTGTATTTGCCTTTGTGTTGACATCTGTTTGTCTTAAGAAGAAAAGGACACAATCCTTTATAAAGTATGCGTTTGCCCAAGAAAGAGAAGCTGCAATTGTGACGAAACTAGTGTACTGTCACTTCAGTTTGTTTTTCAAATATATATAGCATGAATCATAGCTTGTTTTCTACTCATGGCATATGTTGATTTAGTAATTAATCTCTCAAAAACATTCGTCTTTTTTATATGAAGTCGGTTTGATAAATCTGGAGCTGTAACCTTCGTCGTACCTACTATAAATTTTTGTGCGATACATGAACTGGGGCAAAACTGACACCAAAAGCCTTGCCTGTATACACACTTGGGCAGTACTGGCCCATAACTGTTCAGATAATGGAACTCACATGGTACACACTGGTTCATTATTGACCCATAGACACTTACACAGTGAAATACACGATCTACTTACTGGGGCAAAAGACACTTGTTATCTCCCTTTCCCAAACATTTAATGAGAGGAAGCACAGCAAACTAGCTGTTATCAGCGTTGATGACCATGGCCGGCTTCAATGAACATGATGGTTGTGTGGTTTGCGTCTTCTTAGACATGTGGCTGACCTCTGCTCTATTTTTCATGAGGAAAGACCACAGACTTGGAGTGTGTGCAGGCGTGTGTATGTGTGAGAGTGTGAACAGTTTTGTTTGACATACGTTCATGCTGCTGTACAGCGCATGCATGCCTGTGTGCATGTATCCCTATGTGTGTGTGTGTGTGTGTGTGTGTGCATGTATGCAAGTGCATGGGGGCAAGTGCGTTGTTTCCCACTTGAGTATGTGTGTGTATGTGTGTTGAATTTGAAATGGAATGTTTCTAATGTTTTTCAATGCATATTTTGAGTTTAATGTGTTTCGTTTTTTATCAATGAATTAATTTCTTTTTTTACTTTTATTGTCATAATTAAATGTTGGTATGATGCAATGTTAACAATAGATACCTACAGTCAGTCAGTGTGCACGTGTGTGTGTGTGTGTATCTGTACATGCATGCATGCATGTGTGCATATAATATGTGTGTATGCTTGCATTTGTGTGTGTCAATGTCAGTGTGTGGAAAGAGTTTTGTGCTACATAAACATGCACACTATTGCACTGCTTTCGTTATACTGTCTGTGCATGTGCGCACATGTATGTGTGTTACAATTCTGCATAACACAGACACTTGCTCAGATGGATAAACAATCGTACAGAATAACATGTACATAAAGGAACACGAAGACACTGACCAACTTCTGTAAGACTTTTTCTGTGGATGATAGTTTTCTATTTCCTCTCTCCACACACTCGATATATATGTGCATGCAAACACACATACACACACCCACTTGCAAATCATATGCGTACATGCGTTGTCAGATATTCATGCGCACATTCGCATCTGCTCTCTACAGAAAGACAAAACACTCTTTCCAGCCGAAGTTTGGTTTACCACCAATGCTTGTGCTTCCTGCCAGCAGTGCAGGACAGACCATGCCATATACTGTCTTTCACCATCAGTGTGGGGCAAAATATCCGAAGTGTGTATGCTGTGCAAGTTCCTTCTTTAAAAGCATAGGTCAGATTTGCTCTAGTCAGTACGCCTCTCATATAAATTCAATTGTTTTTACTTAATCAAAACTTTCCCATTTCACAAACGCACGCAATATTTTGTGAGATTGTGTTTAACATGACCAGCAGCGCTGCCTCATTCAAAGACAACATACACACTCCTCGCAATAATTGCTTAGTCGCGGAGCCGGCGTGAGTGAGCTCTCCCTCCGGAGGGCGCCACCACGTCCGTCCAACGACAGCCCCCATGGACTCGCCGATACCGGTGACCTCGACGGAACCAAACCAAGGCCACAGACGTGGAGAGGACATCGAAATTGAGGTCACCATGAGAGCTGGGCATGAAGGGCCACAGAATTTGAGACATTTTTTTTATTTTTTATTTTTTTTAATGCTGATCGATGAGAATGAGGATGATTAAGATGATGCTACGGATTTCCGTTTCGGTCTGAGACTACATGACAGGGCTGTACTCTACGCTTCCTTTCATAATATATCCCGGCGTCAACCAGGCCGAGAGATACAGGCACCTGCAGTGTTGGTCATGAAATTTGAGCAACACTCTCAGAAACGCATCCATTAAGTGGATGAAACTTGACTGTGTGGTCCCAGTCTTCCCAACTGAGTCCGCAGCAAACTCAACTCTGGGTAGGAGCCGGTCGGGGCAGAAAAAACCCACATGACTTCTGATGGGATTCGAACCCACGACCTCCCAGCCGGGAGTCCGCGACATTAACCACTTCGCCACGGCGGCTGTTGAAAGTGTCAAGAGTTACAAGTTGAACAATACAATGACCAACCTCCTCCCCTCTTCCTCCCCCCTACTCGCACATCTTAAAATAGCATTAGCCTGGCTTGTAAGAAAAACTGATAAGGAAAAACTGGACTTGGTTCATCCTCGCGTGTTTTAGAATAACAGTGAACCACCTCTTTTTCATTTGAGGTGGCGTGTTCAACAGATTTGTCGAAGGCCCTGAACAAAAGAAAAAGAAGATGCACCCTCAAGGACATATCTATTATTCTTTCCGTGGAAGCAGTCTTATACAACTGTTAAAAAAGAAAAGGACAAAGTAGGGCCTTTTAAAAAGATAATTTTATGTTACTGAATGCAAAAATTTTGATATGGATGCATGTGTTTCAGTGTGTGTGTGTGTGTGTGTGTGTACGCACACACACGTGTGTGTGTGCGTGTGTGTGTGTGTGTGTGCATGTGTGTGTGTGTGAAAAAGAGAGTGTGTGCATGGGCAAGTGAGGTGTGTGTGTGTGTGTGTGTGCGCGCGTGTGTATGTGTGTGTGTGTGTGTGTGTGTGTGTACATGAGTGCGAGCATAACTTATTTGCATGGACATGTGCGCTTGGTGTGTGCGTGTGACAAAAGTTAATTTGGTTTTGTTGTCGATCAGTCAGCATGTTTTGTATAAAAAGACAAAACTATTTTTAGAAAGCAGTTCCGGGAAACTAGACGCAACCCGGACCTTGTGCACTACCTGGTGTGCTGTTACTATGTCAATTATCTTTAGTAACTGCCAGAGAAAAGAAGGAGCACGGCATGAAGGTGTTTGAAATGTTCAGTGAGTTGAAAAAGAACTTACATGTACCCTGACGAAGACTGTCACGATGAATTGGCACGCTGACACACTCGTAGTGGTTTTGTTATGGGTGGTTGGTTATCGCGGGCAAGGTGAAGGCTCGGATGAGGAACAAACCTGCGTATTTGCAGGGCTGTTTGGAAATCAGCACCTCTACCTGGCCAACGATTGTCGGCCAAAAGAGTGTGTCCCAAAGGTGAGTTAAATCTGTTTGTGTATTTATATATTAGAGAGACCCCCACCTCCCGCCCACACCCTCTTTCTATCTCTCGACTCGGTGTGCTTGTGTGTGTGTGTGTGTGTGTGTATGTCTGTCTGTGTGTGTGTGTGTGTGTGTGTGTGTGTGTATGCGCGTGTGTGTGTGTGTCCCCATTCCGTGTACACTGTCTCTCACCGTCTCTTTCTCACATACTGTTCTCTCATTTCCACTCGGCCCTTCAGTCTCTCTCCCAACTGTTGACTTGTTTCATTGAATTATATAGTATTGATATTATCATTGTATTCATTATGCATACATTTCTACTTTTGATTTACTATCATTCTATGCATTTGTCTGTCTGTCTGTCACTCTGTTTTGCTCTCTCTTTGTCACTCTTTCTTTCACTCTCTCTATGTCCACCCCCCCTCTCTCTCTCTTTCCTTGTCTGTGTCTTTCTCAGGGCTCCTCTGTATGTACTCTTTTTCTCTCTGTCTGTCTCTGTGTGCCTCTTTCTCTGACCATGTCTGTCTGTCTATCTTTCTCTATCTCTCAGTCTATCTGCTTGTCTGTTTGCAACTTCTTATCTATTTGACATTCTTTCATGTGGCATTACTTCATTCTCTATTTAGCATTAGTTAAAGCAATCTTTTAAAAGTGTTTTCAGCCGCCTCCCATCTCTGAAACCTCTGAGATATATATGTATTCGTACCCTTTTTCATGATTTTAGTGCACATTAAATTAGCTGTAAAGGGTCCTACACCACCATTACTGTGTGATCTTATATGCTTTCTGTTTTAAAAATTATATAAATGTCTAAACAAGTTTCATGTGGTAAGATTCATAACTTCAGTTCTAAAGCTTCTGAATCAGTTCTCGATTTTGTTACAGGAGGAAGGATTGTGTGTGTGTGTGTGGTGTGTGTTGTGTATGTGTGTGTGTGTGTGTGTGTGTGTGGAGAGAGAGAAAAGAGATAGAGAGAGAGAACGCTATGGAAGACTAAACTATGCTCCACAAAGGTGACATGAGGGATTGAAA
The DNA here is from genome assembly GCA_018398815.1 of Conus ventricosus. NCBI lineage: Eukaryota > Metazoa > Mollusca > Gastropoda > Neogastropoda > Conidae > Conus > Conus ventricosus. The sequence continues at coordinate 37,054,060 of CM031604.1, read as the reverse complement.
AAATATCTGCATTGAGCTTATAATTTTGTTCCCCTGCATAGTAGTTACATCCCCTTCTATTTTACATCTTAGCATGGTTTTTGTTTTTAACCTCTTTGTCACGTGGAAAGCAATGATTGCAAGCGTGTGTGTTGAGCTGGAGATTTCACAATATCACGGACATGACGTGGAGAATTTCGTGTCAGACTTCTTCCTCTTTGAAATGAGGGGATTATTCAGGGACTGGTCTTTGGTAGCAGTCTTGTCATTGGTGCATTGGAGGGTGGTTCTGGTTGTGTAGGAAACCCATGTTCATAAGTAAGAATAAGGCTCTGTAACTGACAGGCAAAACATAACAAACCTGTACAATAATATTAAATCTGCTTTGGAAGAATGATTTTTAAGAAAGTGAAGTGGCTAACAGTTATCTTTCTTCTGACTGTTTTTAGTGAAATATTTGACTACTAATTTAGGCACGATCATGTAATCTGTACATCACTATCAGTTAGCTGTCACTTCAACCTTTTTTAGCATGACGGTTTTTCTTTTCTGTGAAACTTTGGCAAACTCATCAACCTTAGGGCAGAATGCTCTGGACTGTTTCTCTTTGACATTTGTAACATTGCACCTTATTAGAGTATGCATTGTGATTTGAGCCTCTATGATATTCTATGGAACATTGTATATAGTGATTTATTAAAA
>CM031604.1:37035430-37044436 GCA_018398815.1 Conus ventricosus | reverse complement strand
CCCACTCCATCCTACCTCCTCCTCACCCAGCCGTCTCCCCTTCAACCCAATCCCGCAACACCCCTCGTCCCCACCCCACCCCCAAGTTGAGTGGAACTGCTGTCGTTTTGCGCAAAAGGGTGCTTTCTCACCTAACCCCCTTGCCAGTCTCTTTAGCTTTTGCTCTTCCTGCTCTTTGAGAATGTTGATGCCAAACTGTCATTTAGACGAACTATAACAACCTGAACAAGAATACACTGACACCCCCACGACAACAGGACCAGAGTATTGTATATGTGAGCTTCCCTGGGTTCAACTCTTCAGCCTTCGATGGAAACCAGACGCTCCGATTTTAAAAAAAAAAAAAAAAAAGAAAGAAAAGAAAAAAAGAAAGAAGATTAAAAAAAGAAAAAAAAGAAAAAAAGGAAAAAGAAAAAATGACGTGTTTTCGTGATGCGTTGTTGTTTTGAAGGAATTTGCTGTTCAAGGCACTTTTTTCTTCTTTTTTTTTCTTTTTTCTGTTTTTGTTGTTGTTGTTGTTTTTCTTGGGGGAGTGCGTGGGAGATTACGGAATGGCCCGGAGAAGCGATGCAACGGGAGGGAGGGGTGGGTGGGTTGGGGGTACGGGCGGGATTTACTCTTCACTTCCCCCCTGCCACCCCGCCTTTCTGAGCACAACTCGAGAGACTGGGGGAAGAGGAGAGAAAGAGAGAATGATTTCCAAGACTGCTGATTTGGAGTGTGTGTGTGTTGGGGGAGGGGGGGGGGGGGGTGAAGGGGTGGGCGCGCGCGCGCGCAGGGGGGGGGGATGAGTAAACTTTTGTATGCTTTAAAGTTCCTCCTTCTCTTCTCCGTCTTCTCTTCTTCGTCTCATTCTTCTTCTCTTCCTCCTCCTCCTCCTCCTCCTCCTCCTCCTCCTCCTCCTCTTCCTCCTCCTCCTCCTCCTCCTTCTTCTTCTCTTCTTCTTCTTCTCTTCTTCTTCTTCCTCCTCCTCCTCCTCCTCCTCCTCTTCCTCCTCCTCCTCCTCCTCCTCCTTCTCCACCTCCTCCTCCTCCTCCTCCTCCTCTCTTCCTCCTCCTCCTCTTCTTCTTCTTCTTCCTCCTCCTCTCCTCTTCTCTCTTCCTCCTCCTCCTCCTCCTTCTCCTATTCCTCCTCCTCCTCCTCCTCCTCCTTCTTCTTCTTCTTCTTTTCTTCTTCTTCTTCTTCTTCTTCTTCTACCCTCGTTTTGTGTGGTGTAGAGAGTACAGAGAGGGTCATTCCGCCTCCTCCCACCCCTCACATTATTTGTTCCCACAGGGGGTAGCCTGGGAAACATCACTCAAAATTGGTTTGTTACTTTTTTGTCGTTGGGATTTTCTCTAAGGCGCCAGGGATTTTTCGGATGTGTGTGTGTGTGTGTGTGTGTGTGTGTGTGTGTGTGTGTGTGTGTGTGTGTGTGTGTGTGCGCGCGCGACTGTGCTTGCACGCGTACGTGTACACTTCGTGTGTGTGTGTGTTGTGTGTGTGTGTGTGTGTGTGTGTGTGTGGTGTGTGTGTGTGCTGTGTGTGTGTGTGTTGCGCGCGCGCGCGCGCGCGCGTGCGTGCATGCGTGCGTTCGTGCGTCTGGTTGTTTGGGGGTGTGGAAGAGAAGCGTGTGGGGTGTTGTGGGTTGTGGTGTGTGTGTGGTGTTTTCTGTTTTCTGGTGTGGTGCGTGCGTCGTGCTCGCGTGTGCGTGGACATGTGTGCGATGTGTATTGTGTTTGTATGAGGGGTTATGGTTGGTATGTGTTGTGTGAGAGAGCAACAGACAGACAACAGACAGACAGACAGACAAGAGAGAGAGAAGAGAGAGAGAGAGGAAAGAGAGAGAGAGAGAGAGAGCAGACAGACAGACAGACGGAAAAAGGACAGAGAGCAGGTGCTTTAAATATTCCTGATACCATTTTTGTAACACCCCCAGCAGCCCGTGTTAGGGGTTTTTGTCCAGGGCTGTGAACCCTTGTGAATTGTACTCGCGGTCATTGTCATTCTTCACGTAACTGACGCATGGGGGATAAATGACTCACGACAGATCAAGACACGAGACAGTCTCTTTCCTCTCTCCTCTCCTCTCCTCTCTCTCTTCCCTTCTCCCTCCTCCTCTCTCCTTCCTCTCTTCTCTCCTCTCTTTCACACACACACCACCACGCACGCACGCCGCACACACCCAAAACACACACACCCTTCTCTCCCTCTCCCTCTCCTCCTCTCCTCCCCTCTCTCCTCTCTCTCACCACACACACACACCACACACACCCCAAACACACGCACCAGCAACACACACACAACCACACACAAACACCCCACACATGCCGCGCGCTTGTACACCTTCCTTCTGCTCCGTACCCCCCTGTCTGTCTCTCTTCTGTTTTTTGTCTCTCTTTTTTCCTTTCTCTTCTTTTCGACTACCAGACCCGATCGGGGGGTCGCCCAAGCCCCAAAATTTAGAGAGTTTTTCCTGTTCTTATCCCTTTAAACACGGAGTCTGAAAGACCCACACCATAAAGAGGGGTTCAGCAACGTTTTCCCCCCTGAAGGGGGGGGCATGTGCACCAAAAAAATGTATAGGGTCCGGGGGGAAACGTGATATTACCTGATAATTGATTTGCCCATATAGAAATTTCTGGCCCAAACGCTATAAGATTTTGACAAACCTAAATTCCTTAACACAGCTTACCTTCATAAGATAATGATTTTTTAATGGATCACTGGTCATGGAAGCCCCAGGAACAGGGTAAAAGTTAAGGACACAACCAAACCCTGTCGTGAAATTCCTAGGTTTCCTTCATTTTTTAAGAACACTGGGTTCAAAAAATTTGACCAAATCAAGGAATGTGGGGGGGTCGCAACATTTATTAAAAGGGCGACTGGGGGTTTAAAAAATCTATCCAAATTTGCCATTTTTCTTAATATTTTAAAGGTAAAAAAAAAAAAAACTGAACAGTTTCCATGAAAAAAAGTCACGAGTAACAATGACAATGACCTATTTTGGACGAAGCATTTAAAAATTCTGCCCAAAGTCTTGCCAAAAGCACATCAATTCAAATTAAAAAAAAAGTTTTTTTTTTAAATTATCGCGCCAAAAATTTAATTTTTTTCACTTCTACATTCATTAAAAACCAGATAATTATTGACTCTTATGTCCCCACACCCCATTTTTAACGGTTATGATTTTTTAACGACTGTATTAAAAAAGAGCTTTTTAAAAAAAAAAAATGGCAAAGCCATACATGTTCTTTTACAACAGGCAGAACCTTCCCCCCCAAAACCAACTTTTGCAAAAAAGGGGTTTTTTTCATGTCTAAAATACCAATAGCCATGCCTCTTCTATTTGAAAAAATTTTTTTTCTTTTAAATGATCGTCATTTTCCACATCAAATAAATCTTCCTTTCCAAAAACATTTCTGTACAAATCAAGTCTTGCTTTTTCCAGGGGTTTGGGAACGAATATGCCCCAAATAATGTAAAAAAAAAACAAATTCAGAATTTCATACCATGGTGAATCGGAAAACAGAACTTCGCTCTCTCCAAAATGTTCTGATAAACTTCAATGCTTTTCTATTGTCTCATTTCCCCTGCCTTCTTTTCCTCTCCCCTCCCCCCCTTTCCCCTATCCTCTTCTCTCCTTTCCCCCCCCCTTTTCCCCTTTCCCCCCATTCCCTTTTTCAACCTCTCTTTGCTAGAAGTTTTTTTTCCCTTTTTAAATCATCTGCACAACGTTTCTTTTTGTTATTTTTTTATCTTACCCGGGAGGCATAAAAAGCAGTTACGCTTTTTCCATTACCCTCTGAAAATAACATTCGCTCTCTCTCTCTCCTCCCCTTTTTCCCCCTCCCCACTCTCTCTCTCTCCTCTCCTCTCTCTCTCTCCTCCTCTCTCTCCTGTTTTTTTTTAAATAGCATCACCTGTATATTCTCCCCTCTCTCCTTCTCTCCCCTTCTCTTCCTTCCCTCCTCTTCTCCCTCTCTCCCCTCTCTCCCTCCCTTCCCCTTTCCTCCTCCTCTCCCCCCCCCCCCCCGTGAATTTTTTTTTCGCATATGCATTCACGCATGTATTCTCTCTCCTCTCTCTCTTCTCTCCTCTTTTCTCTCTCTCCCCTCCTCTCTCTCTCTCTCCTCTCTCTCTCCCTCCTCTCCTCTCTCTCTCTCCTCCACCTCTCACACACACCAACACGCACACACCCCCCATCCTCTTTTCCTCCCCCCCTCTCCACACACACACACAACACAGCACAGCACACACAGACAGCACAGCACAGCACAGCCGCCGCACGCACAGCACAACACAACACAACAAACACACACCCAAATCAGACATTTCTCGGCCAAATGGACACGCCAGGGAAGCCGGGTATTCACACCGGGTCCAAAAACAAATTATCACCATGGATGACACCCCACCCACGATGCCGGGAGCCCGTGCTAAAACCCGACGGAGTGATATGGCCACACCCACAATACCAACACTCCCCAAAAACCCTTTTTCGCAATCGCTGTAAAAAATTTCATAACAATGCATAAAAAGCATTTAACGCAATACGTCACGAAAGGAATGAAACCCAAATGCCACGTTTGGAAACACGTTCCTCTTCTCCTTTTCTGGACCACCCTCGTCATGGAACATTTTGATCTGTTAATTTAAAGGGGGCTGTCGCTTTTTTACTCTTTCCGCCATACTAAGGACCTCGCTCCGAAGAGACGTAGGGGAATTGGGGGAACGTGTCTGACTGGGATGTTAGTCCAACGCCCGGGGTTTGCCACAGGGGGTTTCCCGCCTATTACATCACTGTGTATGGGTTTTGGGGTTAACGCCCCCCTTTCTTATTATCGTTTAAAATTTATGTAAAATTCCATTCCAGTTAAAGATTTTAAACCTTTAAGCCTCTAAATCCACGCTCCCTTTACACCTGGTCTGGGGAAAGGGGATTAATGCTGCTGCAGTGCTCTATCAATCGCTACACTTTCAAATGGTCTTTTATCACGACTAATCTTGGGTGTGTGTGTTTGGGTGGTGTGTAAATGTGTGTGGTTGTGTGTGTGTGTGGTGGTGTGGGTGTGGTTGGTGTGTGTTTATTCATTCTTTTATTCTTTTTTGCAGCACATGACACTGCAAATATACTACCAACACCAGACTGGGCCCCCCTTTTTTTCCTTTCCCAAAGTTTATGATGGAAATTTACTGTGTCCAAGATGTTTTTGCGTCATTTACCCCGAAAAATCGCTGATAACAATCTTTTGCGTGCTTCACCCAGAAACTCACTGGAACGTCTCAATCGAAAGACTTAGGGAAACGGGTCAGAACTTTGCAACTCCACCAATCTTTCCCCAGAGATTGGGACCCGCAACACCAAAATCACCAGGGTGACAGTCCGGGGCTCTACAACTGAGCTTTTCCGGGCCCCCCAATCCACTCGACTGCAAGGTTTTGAAGCCCCCTTGACCTTATCTTGCACCACCGACTTCCCTAGTAGTCCAAAACCCGCGCTTCATTTTTTCCCCTCCTTTGGAACCCGATAGCATTCTTAAAAAAAAAAAAAAAAAAGGGGGGGGGGCACTTTTTTACTTTGACTTTAAAGCTCCCCGCTTTTTCAAACCCGAGCATCAAGGGCTCCCTGGCACGGTCCTCAGCCCTCTGCTGGGGTCACTCCCCTCCCTGTCAAAAGATCTAGGGCCCCCTCCACTGTCTGTCGCCCCCATCCCGGGGCGTCCCTTTTTCTCTGGGCCGCGGGGTCCATTTAATGGGCCCGGGCCCACAGTCTTGAAGAGGGTGATCTTAAAAACATGACCCAGCCAGTGAGGCGCGGTCTGCAGACATAGTTGACAGGGGGGCTTTTTGGGCCTCCCCCGACTCTTTATTTGGAATAAATCTGACCACGGGGGGGGGAGGGGGAGAAAACCCGGGGAGGGGGGGGGGGGATCGTGAAGGGCGAGACGGGGGCGGCCCCAGACGGAGGGCGGGGGAATGGGGCAGGGGGGTGGGGGGGGCCTCGACTTTCAGACAGCTTTCAGACAGTTCAGGCAGTCCCGGTTGCTGGCCGCCATCTTTGCAAAGACTTACTCACGGGCCCCGGTGATAATTTTTTGGGTGTTGCCTGCTTCTACGCAGGGCAAATGGGGACTTTGCCCAGTTGCCTTCCCTTGCCCAACCCCCGTCACCTCATCATTTACCACCAGGACTTCTGTTGCTTACTCCGACGGTTTCCGGCGGCGCGCGCGCGCCGTGGCCCCCCGGGGCGTCGTGCTCCGCGCCGTGCGTGCGTGCGTGTGCGGGTGTGTGGGGTGTGGAAAAGAGGAGAGCGGGTGGTGGTGTGTTTTTGGGGTGTGTGGTGTGTGTGTGTGTGTGTGGTTGTGTGGTGTGAAAAAAGAGGAAGAGAGAAAGGAAAAGGAGAGAGGAGAGAGAGCGGTTTTGTGTTGTGTGTGGTGGTTTGGGTGTGTGTGTGTGTGTGTGTGGGTGTATACAGCACCGACATTTTATTTGAGTCTCCTTCTCACGGGCCCCCAGAAAAATCAAATAAATCCTCTCTCTTCTCCCCTCTCTCCCCTTCCCCTCTCTCTCTCTTCTCTCCTCTCTCTCTCTCTCCCTTGGGGGCCCAAAGGTGAACAAAGAAAATGTTACAAACGGGTCTTTACTTCAAGGAAATGGTGCAGTGCCCATTCTTAAGAAATCACTCCAGGGTTTACCCATCACAAAAAGAACGGCTCAGCATTTCTGTCAATGCCAGAATACCGAACGGGCCCCAAAGGGATTCTGCAATACCAGAAACCGACGCCATGGGATTCTGTCAAAAACCCAAAAACCGAACTCTCATGGGGTTGTTCAATCCAGAATACCGAACGGGCCATGGGATTCTGTCAATGCCAAATACCCAAGGTCTCAGGCCTTTTTCAATGCCAGAATACCGAAATGTCTCATGGTTTTGTTTTAAAGCCGAATACCGAACGGGGTCATGGCTTCTGCAATGCCAGAATGCCCAAAGGTCTCATGGCACTGTCAAAAGGGCCCAAAACCGAACGGTCTCGTGGCATTCTGTCAATGCCAGAATACCGAACGGTCTCATGGCATTCTGTCAATGCCAGAATACTGAAATGTCTCGTGGCATTCTGTCAATGTGTCCCTTTGATTTTCATCAAGGGTTTGTGATTCATTTTTTTGTCCCCTTCACTATTCTTTTTTTCATGTGTTATTAGTCTTGAATTCACGTAACAGTGTTGCACCTTTTGTTCTATCCTTAAATCAGTTCCAGATAAAACCTTGCCGAATGTTATCTGTCTCAATTTCAGCTTTTGTCCCACATCCTTAACGGGTCTATGCCAGCTGCACGCCGGCCATTCGATTTCACTCATTCACACTTTTTAAAGAGTGAAGAAGCTCCGTGGTGCATTCCATGTCATGTGCTACTCACAATAAACATATTCTTTTAGAATGTTGGGACTTGCATGATATGAGACACAAACATTTTACAGCAGATTCCATGAAAACCTTGTTCAGAGACGTTCCACCTGACGCGATCTTTGAATTCTTGAAAGAGATTAACATTTTTCATCGGATCTTAGATTTTATAGTGGAAAGTTTTTTTTATCAAAATTCGGGTAGGTTTTTAGAAGATGTATTTTAAAAGAGTTGTGTGAATGAATGACTTGTGTGTTGATTTTAACGTGCTGACAGCCCTGATACGGCCCTTTGGGGTCGGCTGGGCTATAAGCAACCTTACCTTACCTTACCTTGCCTTACCTTACCTTACCTTACCTTACCTTACCTTACCTTGCCTTGCCTTGCCTTGCCTTGCCTTGCCTTGCCTTGCCTTGCCCTGATGCGTTGTATCCTTTGCCTTTTCATTTGTGCAGTGATCCGTGTCATTTCAGTTTGTTGTGTTCTGTATTTGTTTATCTAAACAATTTCCTGTCTCTTTTCAGTTTGGTTGTGTTCTGTATTTGTTTATCTATACAATTTCCTGTCTCTTTTCAGTTTGGTTGTGTTCTGTATTTGTTTATCTATACAGTTTCCTGTCTCTTTTCAGTTTGGTTGTGTTCTGTATTTGTTTATCTATACAATGTCCTGTCTCTTTCAGTTTCGTTGTATCGTAAGTGTTTCCAGTTTTACAGTGATCATTGTCTGTTCCGTTTTGTTGTATTCTGTGTCTATTCATACGATGTCCTATGTCTCTTCCGTTTCAGTTGTATCCCATGTCTGCTCATTTAAACAATGTCCTGGGTGTGTTTTTTTCAGCTTCCTTGTACCCTATGTCTGTTCATTTTTACAATGTCCTGTGTTGAACAGTTTCGTTTCATCCTCTATCTGTTCATGTACAAAGTGTCCTGTATCATTTCAGTTTCGTTGTATCCTATGTCTGTTTATTTTTGCTGTGTCCAACATCTTTTCAGCCTGTTTTTATCCTGATTCGAGGAGTGGAGGGGGGGGGGGGGAGTGGAGGAGATAATGACAGTTCCCAACGTTTCAAGAAATGATGTTGTATTTGCATTGTTTTTATTTTGCACGGTTTTAGTTCTTTCGCTGTTTCTTTCTGTCTTAGTACAGTTTGTTTCTTTATAGGCATATCATGACATTCTTTGGTGTTTTCCCCCCCTCCCCCCCCCCCCCCCCCCCCCCCCCCCCCCCCCCCCCCCCCCCCGTTATTCTTTCTGTTTGTAGGCATATCGTGTAGTCTTAGGTTGTGTTTATGTCGTTTTTTTGTTTGTTTTGTTTTTGTTTTGTTTTTGCCATTATTCCTTCTTCCCACGAGTATTGTGAGCATGAATGATGACAGTTGTTAGTATGTCATACAAGCCCCATTTCAACACTGCTGACTTTTGTTTCCAGGAGCTGGGTGGTGTTGGTCATATTGGAAAAGTTCACAGAGCTCGGAGCGTACATAATTCATGATACTGGAGGGGGGGGGGGGGGGGGAGGGGGCTGTATCATGACATATGTATGATGGGAACCTTTAAAGCAGGCAGTTGTCTATTCGTCTCTCTCTCCATGCCATCCCCTTCCTTCTCCCTTCCCTTCCCT
>CM031604.1:36967930-37030430 GCA_018398815.1 Conus ventricosus | reverse complement strand
TCAAGTCCATAGTTTAACTCTGCTGAGGTTTGTATATACTACATATATACAAACTAAAATCTGTTATTTCGCACAAGTTGCAGAAACATGGTGAGCTTAATAACTGAAAAAGGCTGTAGGAAATAGGATCAATGGAAGTGTTAGTACCATAACTTATGCATCTTTGTCTTTCACATTAATTGCTACTGCTGTTTTTGTTTTGTTTTTTTTTCCTTCTGCTCTCTCTCTCTCTCTCTCTCTCTCTCTCTCTCTCTCTCTCTCTCTCTCTCTCCTCTTTTATTTTCTGAGCCCCCTCAGTGGTATAGATGCCACGCCGCTGTTCCTTGCCTAATCACACACACCATATCCAAGTTTATTCCGTCTCAGCCCCAGAATTAAAATCCAAGGGAGCAATCAACCTCAAACATTCATTGTGTAGCCCACAAGAGGAGACACCGCACTGCTGCCGAGTCATCTTGATAGTGTTCAGTGGTACCTGGTCTGACCCATCATCATACACAGGAAATCAGTGCTAATGACACGAATGGCTTAGTCACGCAGCGAGGATGAGTGGTCGTCCCTTTCCAGAAGGCAACTCGATGACAATCTTAACAACAGTCCCTATGAACTTGTCCATATTGATGACTCTGATGTGAACTCACTGCAAGCATTAATGTGGAGAGGACATCGACACGGGTATCACCGTGAGAGCAGGCCATGAACGGCCAAGAACTAGAGACACCACCCCCCCCCCCCCCCCCCCCTCCCCCCTTTTTCTTAATAATCCATGAAAATGAGGATGAAAAAAAGAATTTTTGCTGATTTCCATTCCGGTCAGAGGCTGCATCGTATGGAAGCATTCTACATCTCCTCTTACGACATATCCTTATGTCATCCACGCCCCAGAGATACGGATACCTGCAGTGTTGGTCTGGAAAATTGAGTAGCACCCTAGCGATGCCTCTACTAAGTGGCCGAGACTCGTCTGTGTGGTTCCAGTCTTCCTAGCTGATCACAACGCAAGCAAGCTCAGCACTGGATAGGAGCCAGCCTGACCACTGTAAACTGACACATACCAAGGCCTCCTATGGGACTAGATCCCACAACCTTCCAGCCCTCAAATCTGTGTTGCTAACCAGTGCGCCATGCAGAGAGGCCCATAGTCAAAATGGTCTGAGCATTTGCTTGCAGAGCTTGAAACCCTTCTGTGCTCTCACTAGCAAATCGGTACCTGATTTAGTTCAGGGAAGGATAAAGGTGGAGGAAGGAGAGGGATGGGCCTTTGTCTTCTGTCATGCCATTCTCTGGGCGCAGCGAACCTCTTGACAATTCACTGCCCCTACGGCCACTAGACTCTGGGACTAACCTGTAGGCTTAACCGCCAGGTTTGGTGTAACTGATATTGCCATAGCTGCTCTTCTGTTGCTTCTTTTTCTTTTTCTTCTTCTTTTTTTTTTTTTTTTTTACTTTTCCTTTCTTTTTTTTCTTCTTTTTTTCGAAATGTGTTGTCTTGTTTGCTGTGGATGTGACCGTTCCTTTAACGGGGTGTCTTCAGTTTATCGAAGCTGCCGGATGGGGTGAAATGCGAGAACACACAAGAATATGACTATGATGATGACTACTACTACAGCGATGAGGATGGAAAGAATACCACCTGTTTTTCTTTTCAGCCCAATGAAGGTGAATATACTCTGAGTGTGTGTGTGTGTGTGTGTGTGTGTGTGTGTGTGTGTGTGTGTGTGTGTGTGTGTGTGTGTGTGTGTGTGTGTGGACGCAAGAATATGAGGCGTGTTAGCATCCGTGGCGTGGTTTTAGCAGTGGTTTTAGTAGTGGTACAGTTTTTCCACAAAATAATATGAAAATAGAATGATAGTGAGACTCTCTCTCTCTCTCTCTCTCTCTCTCTCTCTCTCTCTCTCTCTGCGTGTGTGTGTGTGTGTGTGTGTACCCGCGTGTGTGTGTGTGTGTGTGTGTGTACCCGCGTGTGTGTGTGTGCGCGCGTGCGCGCACACGCGCACACACACACGCCTGCACATGTGCACATGAGCATGATGCATGTAGCATTCATTGTGCATGTTTAATCACGGTACTTTCCTTTTGACAGTTTTTTTTCCCCACAAAATTATGAAACCAAACAAAATGAAAGCAAAAGAGTTTGTGAATGTGTGTGCGTGCGTGTAGGCCTGTAGGTGTGTGTGTGTGTGTGTGTGTGTGTGTGTGTGTGTGTGTGTGTGTGTGTGCGTGCGTGCGTGCGTGCGTGCGTGCGTGCGTGCGTGCGTGCGTGCGGGTGTGTGTGTGTGTGTGTGTGTGTGTGTGTGTGTGTGTGTGCGCGCGCGTGCGTTTAGATGACATTATGTCATTATAGTTATGCTTGCCATTTGTAAGCATTAGTTTGCCATTGTAGTTTTCTGTAGACTTAATAACTAATGAATTTTGTTTATGCTGCCAACAGCACTACAATTTTCTTTCCGTGTCATTCTATCTAAGAACAGCCCACTGTCAAGATACGGGTCAAAGGTTTCTGCACCGCATTGTGATGTTGTGACTGCTTGGGGCTGGAGAATATTTTGTTGCCTGGATTCGTTACAACAGAAACTTTCAAGTCATGTTGATACGGTAATAACTGTTGAACTGACTCTTGTCTTCTTGACGGTTGCCATCAAAACTGTTTATCCTCAGAATGAAGCTCTGGAAGTAAAAGCATATGAGTAATGTCCCTTAGATCAAAACTCGTTCACAACACGACACGCATTTCCAGAAATGGAATTCACTTTGAGAGAAAGCTTTCAGATACTTTATACGTTTAAATATCTCTCTCTCTCTCTCTCTCTCTCTCTCTCTCTCTGGGGGAAAATATCCAGGCTAATTCCATTAGTGGACTTTCCCAACTAAAAGATCTCTTCTTTGCATGGAAATCTGTGTAGTTTAGAGTAAGGTATGTATAAGGACCTCGTGTGTATTTGCAGGCCTCTTCATTCGACAGTTTTCCTTAATATACTGAACTCCCTCAAACGCCCTGCTCACGGATTTGCTGGCCAAAGTGTTAATCAAGAGTGCTGAGCGACAGTTTTTACATCCATTAAATGGATGAAACTCGACAGTGTGACCCCATTCTTTCCAATTGACCTCATAGCAAACTCTACTCTGGGTAGGAGCTGATCGGGGCAGAAAATCCCCACAAATAAATGGGTCTGATAAGAATCGAACCCACGACACCCCCCCCCCCCCCCCCCCCCCCCTTCCCAGCCGGGATCTGCAACGGTAACCACTTCACCACAGCAGCTGGTCATAGTATCCCTGTCTGCTCACAGAAAGTCGTCAGGCTCTCTGTCGATGTCAGCCATTGACTGACTCAACATGAAGCTCCGCCTTGGAAAATGAAAAGAGAAAACTCTCTCTTCCAGTGCTGCACGCATACCACTTTACCATCTCCTGTCTGTGGTTCGTGGAATTCCCTTCTCTTTTTCTCAATTTCTCAGATTCTCCGTCTCTTTGTCTTTGATTTGAAGCATAGAAGTATTGCAATTTGCAGTAATCAGTCACAGGACAACATGTAAGAAGCTACATAGATTGAGTTAGTTTTTATTAGATATTGAATCTTGCAGCGAAACCGTAGTAACTCAGTTTTGTTACTTTGCCACAAATATGTGAACGGCTAGAAAAGAACGCTTAAAATGTTTTTGTGTGGACTTGTGTTCTCGTAGAAGGTCACTGTCCATCCAAGAGCCCCTCGCATATCATTTGCATATTTCTGTCAAACTTAAGGGAAAAAAACCATATTATATTTGTTAACTGGTGACAGACAGAGACGGTGTGTGTGTGTGTGTGTGTGTGTGTGTGTGTGTGTGTGTGTGTGTGTGTGTGTGTGTGTATGCGCGCGCACGCTTTATTTTGATGAGATGAGATTAAATGGGGGAGGCAATTTCAAAACCAAGGTTTGTTCTTTTTTTTAGGGGGGGGGGGGGGGGGGAGGTGAACAGGCGGAGACAGAGGGACTGAGGAAGAGAAGAGGGCTATCCCAATAGAGCCGGCCCTGTATGCTCCAATATGGTCCAGTTCCATTATGCCCAATTCATATAGGCCGCTCCAATACAACCCACTGTCATTATGGTCCAGTTCCAATAAGGCTCAAGTCCAGTATGGCTCAGTTCAATTAGGGCCCAGTTCGAGAAGGGTGTAGGCTAGTTCTAGTAGGTCCCAATAGCAACAAGAGCCAGCGAACATTAGTAGCATGCAGCCCCTTTCTGACGAGAGAGAGAGAGAGAGAGAGAAGGAGAGAGAGAGAGAGGAGAGAGAGAGAGAGAGAGAGAGACAGACAGACAGACAAACAGACATACTGGGAACCAGAAGCAGAGACACAAATAGTAACAAAAAGATCGAAATTCTCTTTCCTCTCTCTCCCTTCTTTCCCTCCCCATGCCCGCCTCCTCACCCCACCCCATCCGAACGTTCTGTCTATCTGTATCTCTCTTCTTTTTTTCTTTTTTCTTTTTTTCTCTCCGTCTTGGTCTTCAGTTGAGTATATTTACTTCAGTAACATGAAAATGCTTTGGAACTTACTGGTACTGGAGGAAAGGTTCTTATTGGGACTTGGCCCTAATGGGACTGGGACCTAACGAAAAAGCTGCGATTGAGGTCTTCTTCTTCTTCTTCTTCTGTTATGTGGCCACAATCAACACTGATTATTTTGCCACAGGAAAAGGGGTTTCCACGAACCGGCTGCCCGACTTAAAAACTAAAATTTCCTAAAGCTTCTTTTCCTTTTTTTTCTATGTAGGCTTGAAATCGCTCTTCAAGTTGCATGAATAATAAATCACATTTGATCTGGATCACATTTACACATTCCCTGCCCACTAACTGGATCAGAGGGGCCGAGAAGTAGGGGGCACTCGATAGATCCCCGTCTCGATAGATCCTCGTCTCGATAGATCCCCGTCTCGATGGATCCCGTCTTGATAGATCCCCGTCTCGATAGATCTCCATCTCGATGGATCCCCGTTACTGTTTTTGGATCTATCGAGATGGGGATCTATCGAGATGGGGATCTACCGAGATGGGGATCTACCAAGACAGGGATCTATCGAGACCGAAATTCGTCCACATGTAGTCGGGGATCTATCGAGACGGGGATCTACCAAGATGGGGATCTACCGAGACGGGGATCTACCAAGACGGAAATTCGTCCACATGTATTGGGGGTTCTGCCGAGATGGGGATCTACCGAGACGGGGATCTATCGAGATGTACCCCGAGAAGTGACAGGCAAGCATCCTAGTGACGGCCCCGGTACGTTACATAATTTAAGAACCTTTTGAAAAGTTGACTCCCTTACCATTAGCAGACTAGATCTGGGCGCTATTCAGCATCAAGCTTGGGCCCTATTGGAACTACACCCTTATTATACTGGACCCGAATAGCTTTATCCCAGAAGAAGATAGAACAACTGATACGCAATATGTATGTCAGAACATAACAAAATAAACCTGAATGCCTTCTCTTTTTTTTTTTCAGATCCAACTTACGAAACTAAGAAGACTCAAGATGGCGGCAATGGAAACGAGCCTTTGCGCATGTCGCTCCTGTTGCTAGCTCTGCTTCATGTTGCTGTCTTGGTGTTTTCGTAAACGGTGAACGAGATTGTAGCCATATTTCTTAACAATTCCATGACAGTAGAACAGGTACAATTTCTTATCCGAAAACCTTGGCTAGTGAAAATAAAAAATTTTGCAAGCAGTAACATGAATAAAGAAAGACATTTGACTGTATCAGCATAAGACATGTTAGGATCTGTGTGTCTAAAAATTATTTGTGTTGCAGATCACTGTAGCAAAAGATACACAATGCAATCAGTAAATACCCATGTGTACTCTTTCTCTCTCAGACTCTCTCTCTCTCTCTCTCTCACACACACACACCAACACACACACACAAAACGCTAGCACGCACAAACAAGCCGTACATACATACCTCCAGCAACCTTTTCTCTCATCCTTGATAGAATTCATAGCATGGGAATGTGTATGTGGTAAGTTCTTTAGGACAAACACGGAAAATTTAATTACAGTTACAATGAATCGAGATTACAATGCACAATCCTCTTTAAAACATTACATTGGCGTTTCCTTGCATTTCTTACCCACTCTTAAATCAAAGCACACACAAAGCCCATATATATCTGCAATAACATGCTGCGTTTGAGCAGCATACATCTCACAAAGTGATTGTTAAAAATGCTTGTGTATGCAATTTAATTCGCCCAGAGTTCAGTGTAAGGATTGTGTGGCATGATTCTCTGTGTTATGTCAGTTGTTGAGGTCTTTGTTATGAGTTTTCACATCCCAACCCCCACCCCCTAAACCTCCACCCTGACCTTCAACCTCCCCTCCCCCCACCTCCAAATTCTTTTAACCTCAATTATTGTTACGCATCAGGGCAGAGGAAAAATATTTGTAAAATGGCAACACTTAAAAACATTCTTTCTTTAAATAGGAAAGTTTATAATCAATTTACAAGCAGTATAGCTGAGACATTTTATTTTCAGAACATAGGATGAAGACGAGGGGATTAAGGTGTAAATGCTAAACCCTTCACCCACCGTATACTGAAATTGTTAATTTCTGTCTTGTAAACACAATCACAATGTCTAGATCGAATTTCATCTCCTGGATGACACTCATCAGCAGGTTCTGACCTGGCTGTGTTAGTCTCCCCATGGCATTTAAAATTTGACATTTATCATATGGAGAAAGTTCACAACACTTTCAGCCTTTTTTCTTTTCTTTTTTTTTTTTTTTTTTTTTGTCTGTCATTTTGACGGCAAGACATTTAGAAACGAAACAGAAGCAGTAGAATGGAAGAAATCTAGGAGTTATAAACACAAGATAATTTTGATGTTGCTTTTTTTATTATTCATGTCAACAAAACGCTGTATGACATCATGTCCCAAGTTCCAAATGGCACAGCTGCTATTAAATTCAAATTAAATGTCTGCTTAGATGATAATCGTAATGCACAATACATCAATTTGTTATTGCCTTCCTTCGGTTAAACTCAAATGCAAACTTGTGGCAACGAAAAGGATCTAAAATGAATTAAACCTGAGCAAATACAGAACTAATGTTGTTTTGTATGAATGAAGGCAACAGTTTTCAAATTAAAACAGTTCACAGATTAATTAGTATTTCATTTATAATGAAAAATAAGAAGTATGAGGTCAGTGGGAGATGAAGAAGATCCTTCCTGCATTTTTCAGAAAATATGTACCAGTAATTAATACAAACCATTCAGTAAACCTGAGAAATTTTCAAAATTTATCAAGTTCTTAAAGAACATTGTTTCTGAAAGCTTGAATTCCTGCTGTATTTTTTTTTGACATTTTAGTCTTTTTTTCCTGTTAGTTTCTCTTATGTTCATGTTGTTTTGTATGGACATACCTCTGAATGCATACATATACATATACGCTCAAGCACCACATGTGCACGGTCACACATATATGTGCACGCGTGTGCACACACACACACACACACACACACACACTCAAATACTATGTTGAAATAGAAGCTGTTCAAAGTTGTCCAATATTCTTCCTGTTATCCATGTCATAAAATGATGTCAATTTAAAACACATATTTCCAGTCTGTTATTCACATCAACGTGTTTGCGCATGTCAAAATCAGTGTTGCCTTGAAGCTTATTGATTTAGGGACGACTTCCAATGCCTCTCCGCTCTTTCATGCCAATTATGACTATGCCAGGCTCTTGAATGAATCCTCCTGCTTGTGGTTTAGACAGCATATCTGAGCAAGACTTGGGCATTTTCACTTGTTGTGAAAAGAAATTGGACTTATCACTTTACGGGCAGTGGACATTCAGTAATTAAGACTTTGGCCGTTTCACAATACAGACATTGGACTTCTCTCTAAAAGACAGTGGGCAAATTGGACATTAGACCTGTCACTATAAAAACTGAAGGCATTTCACGAGAAAAACAATGAACATCTTTCAATTTAGCCATTGAACATTTCATTATAAAGATAGTGAATATTTTTCAAGAAATGACATTTCAGTATAAGACGAGACATTTAACAAAAGCAATGAATTCCATGATAATGATATGCATTCCCAAGAGGACATTGGACATCTAATATAAGACAGCCTATATTTTACAATAAAGCTGTGCATTAAGCTATAAGATAATTTGGGATTCATGATGAAGACAGTATGTGTTGACCCTTATGATAACACATAGGCCTTTAACCAATAAGCCATTGACATTTACTATGAACACACTGGACTTTCACTACAAAGATAGTGACTATTTCAATGAAGACAATGGACATTTATAGTAAAGCCAAGACTTTTCATTATAATGTCATGGACCATTTCCTACAGACAATGGACCTTTCACTAACAGACAATGGCATTCACAATGAAATATCAGACATTAACAATAAAGGATGGAGCTTTCTCCGTTAAACAGGACGTAAATAAAACCATGGATGTTTTACATCAGACACTGGTTGTCATGCAATCAGGAATACAAGAATAGCGTCCATTGAAGAGACATCATGGAACTGAAACAACGCACCTCGACATGTTGATGCGTGCAAGTGAGGATATTTCCATGGCATGATAGCGTTACTAACAGACTGTAAATTGGATCAGCCACTGTTGTGCAGTAGCTTGCATCATTGGTTAGATGATGGAAGATGGTGGGTTCCATTATCACAAGAGCCATATTACCAATACATTTGCAGGATATTGTTTAGCACCCAACTGTCTCCTTGCAGGAGATGCTGAGTACTATTGGCACACTGAAGACAGGAACCATGCAGCCAAGTTTCATCCTGACAGCTGTTCCACTTTTGAGCCAGTTGCTCAAATTTGGTGACCAACACTGAACGTATTCATCTCTCGGGCCTAACATGCTATGAAAAGAAAAAAAGAGCACAGCCCACTTATAAAACTGAAATAAAATTCCATGGCATTGTCTTCATGGTCCTCATGAATCATCATTTGTGTTGATTAGAAAAAATATCTCCATTGCTTTTGGCCTGGGTGCCCCGCTGTCATGATGCCCTCCGTTTTTATTTCCATGTCTGTGTCCATGGTGAGTTCAAGTTGAAGTCCTCGGTGTCAGCAAGCTCATGAGGATTACTGTCAGAGGAATATGGCGACGCTCTGTAGACGAGATTGCTCATTCATTGCAGGCACTGTGACTTAGTAATTATTGTCATTGGTAGGGGACTTAAAATTAGGCAATGTCCTGCCTCTGTTGCATCAGAACAAGTATCACCCAATACCTCTAAAGCAAGGCAGTGGTGTGTGTTCTCTGTAAGGTTACCTCACACTAAGCTGACCAAGACATACTGTGGACTGATTACTAGTTGAGACGTCAAGGAAGAAGAGCGACGAGGAACTGCCCTTGGCATTAAATCATCTTGCTGTAAAACTTTGAAGCGAGCAAAAGAAAAAGGGAGTTGTACTCACTCAAGAGCCCTGGTAGTCTGAACTGGCGTTCTAGAGTGACATAATATACCCGCTAATGTCATCACTTTGCATTCCGTTGTGTACTATAGGCATGCAGCTGAACCCAAGTTTTGTGTGGATGTTTGATGTATTACGGTGTTCTTTGTGGGAGTGTTGGATTACTATTCATTTTATTCGAGTCTTTTCAGGGAAATTTTTGTTTTTGACATGTTAGCATGTTTTAGTGTGAATTTCTGCATTGTCTGTGTGTTCTTTCAACATGCTGACTAGCTTAATACACTCAGGTTACTCTCCGACTTCTGTGCTTTTGCATGGAAAAGTCATAAAGCGGTGTGTTGTTTTTTTTCTTCTATTTAATGAATTAATTACTGATGCAATATCTGAGTAAACCGAGTTTTTTTTCCCAACGTTATGTGTATATTCTTAATGATTTACAATGAATTTATTTTTGAAAATGAAAAGTGTTTATTAAACTTCATTGAATTCTACAAACTTTTCATGAGCGCACACTTGTATTTATTTGTTGGGTAGAAATATGATGTCATTTGAGTTTATCTTTGTTGCTTTTTTCTCAGATGGATCAAAGCGCATTTATGTCACCTGGATTCCAACATCTGGAGCCATGGGGTATAGTGGGAAGGTAACTCTAGATGAAATTTAATTGGTGGACATTTTCACACCACACACACAGCATCAACCTGTGTGTAAGTACCCTGAATGTACAGTATTACAATTTAGTATGGACTCAGTAATATTTTACCACTCTAAACCCTGCGCTTTTTCATTATGAAAACTAATTTGTAAAAATCAGTGAAATGGAATTTCAGAAAAATGAA
The DNA here is from genome assembly GCA_018398815.1 of Conus ventricosus. Taxonomy (NCBI): domain Eukaryota; kingdom Metazoa; phylum Mollusca; class Gastropoda; order Neogastropoda; family Conidae; genus Conus; species Conus ventricosus. The sequence continues at coordinate 37,020,126 of CM031604.1, read as the reverse complement.
TGTTGGATGTTGTTCTAAATGTAAGATTCTAGGAACAATTTCTCTAAATGTAAGATTTCTAGGATCAACAACTGAAAGTAAGATTTTAAAAGGTCTAAATTCTGAATAAGATTTGAGGACGATTTGCTAAGTTTAGATTTTGATACTGAGATGAATGCAATTCATGATGGGTCAGGTCACTTACCGTTTAATTTTTTTATTTCTTGATTTTCATTTATTACCAGTTATATGTTGTCAACATAACCAATGTTTGCTGTTTTTATGTCTAGTTCGATACCACTAGAATTAGTTGCCTAACTTAATGCCACTATGTGGCATTTCTCTTTGTGTGTATTTCTCTGCTAAGATTTTTTGAATCCATGAATGCCAACACAGACTAAGGTAGTAGACACAACAATCAGCGTGCATATCATTATCTTGTGGCCAATCACCAAGAAATTAACAATAAGTTTAAGTGCATGTATTAGTTGAAAAGTCCTGTTTCTATGTTAGATAAATCGAGTCGCTTTCTCTTCCACTGTCACCTTCATGACTGTTACATTCTTTCAACAGATGCAGACTGCCTGAGAAAGATCTTGTGGGCTTGTAAGTGAATGCTCAGATTGTTGGCTGAAGAAAGATATTGTGGAGTTATAAATGGATGCTCAGCTCCTTAAAAATGAAGGTATGAGACAAGGATTTGTTGTCAGTTTCTCTTTTCTTCTTCTGCTGAGCATGTCCTATACAATGGAGGAAAACATCAATTAAAACTGAAGATATTAGACCAAGAATATATTTTTGTTCTTTCTCTCCCTTGTCGAACTTACACTTTGTGTGTGTGTGTGTGTGTGTGTGTGTGTGTGTGTGTGTGTGTGTGAGTTTGGCTCATTTATCTGTGTTTAATGGTAGACATCATTTGCTTTTTATGACATATGCCTGAATATAAATGATATAATTCGTTGTATATATAGAATGAAATCTGATAACCAGACCTATCTTTGTAAATGGTGGCGTGTGTATGTGTGTGTGTGCTTTGTTCTTTGTTAATAGTGTTATTCAATTTTTTGCCTTTTCTCTATTTGAAAGAAAATAATGTGAATTTCAAATTAATTGTATGCAAGAGTAAATCATTGTTATAGATTACCTTCTTCATTGGAGTCTAATAAAACATTATGATAAAAAGGTAGACTGCCATCTCCCTATCTGGTCTTTTTAAAATGGCATTCTGCTTTCTAAGATGGTATAAAGTAATTTTCTGTTTCGGCCATGGAATCTTCTTTCCTTCATATATTGTGTTCATTTCAGTTTTTGTCTTTTGACAGTAAATTTTGCTGTACAAACTTAGTGCCTGTATTTCTTTTTTCTTTTTTCTTTTTCACTTTTCCTCTTCTCTTCACTCTGTTTAGTGACAGCTTTGTCAGTTGTGTTTTGCAGTGTGTGGGATAAAAGGTCTTTGTGGTTTTATTGTCAATTTGCAAGTAAAGTTCTTGTGTTTCAGTATCTGACTGAAGTGTTATTTTGTGCGTGTGCATCAAGAAACGGCCAAAATCTTTTGGAGCACATCTTATGATGTGTCTTTGAGTGCGACTTCTACCCAGCTGGGTTGTTCTTCAAACAATATAGGTAATATAGCTCAAATTCATTTCATGCAATAAAACAGAGGCAGTAATTTAACCTAATTTCCACTCATGCATATACACATTACACACACACACACACACACACACACACACACACACACACACACACACACACAACACAACACACACACACGTAACATACATACACTTGAATATACTAAATTACTGCAGATGTAAACTTTATTTCATGTTTAAAATTTTAAAAAGCTCTGAATAGTCCATTTGCATAAAGTTGTATTTCCATGAGCAAAACAAACCTCAAATTCAACTCCAATGATTCCACTAAGAGAACAATGATACTTATATTCAGAAAGTTTTTGATGTGTTTATGGGCATCAACATCAGCAAAACCTTGCTTTAATCTTTTCTGGATTACTGCTTCATCTGCAAGTGCATACCAAAAAAAAGCACACACACACACACACACATAGACACACTCGCTCACACGCACGTGCGCGCACACACACACACACACGCACGCACACACGCACGCACGCACGCACACACACACATCAGTCTTGCCATCAGGATTTTTTTTTTTTTAGTGTTTGTATATGTTTTTAGTATGAAGTCAAACACATTACTGTGTAGCCCCAATCACAATACACTTGAAGAATTTACCATGTCTGTGTGCAAGACAGAGCTTCCATATATATGTTTGGTCAATCAGTGGCGATTGCATCTCTTAGGAGATCCAAGTAAAGGTTGTTTGCACAATTCTTCGCCGCTGACAATGCTTGGCTTATTGAACAGCAGAACTGACCACTCAGACTGTTCCATATCTTTTGATCTCCCTTGCATCCTTAACTGGATCCTCAAGCATAGGCTCAAAGATTGTCCCCTACATTTTATACTGTTTGCATAAGTTTTTTTTAGTTTTTCAGCAACTTTTTTTCCTCTCCACACTTTGGTTTTGTTTTATTTACTACCTTGGGGGTGCTATTGGATTCTTTTTTTAACACTTGGTGATGAGCACACCACAGAATTACGGACTGTGGTGTGTCTCTATTTGACGCCGACAGCACAGATACATTCAGCAGTGTCTCCCTGATGAGTCCAATCCAGAGGATGAAAGGCCTGGGAGCAGGCAATACATATAGATCTGCCTTCGAGAGGATTGTGATGGTTCCCTCAGGCAGCTAGTGAAGGGTTTTCATATTTATAATATATATTTTTCCCATTTTCTTCATCTTCAGTTTTTTTTCTTTCTTTTTTTAATTCAATTTCAAATCTTTGCCAAGTCATTATTATAATGATGGAAGAATTGTTAACCTGCACTTGTTTTCCCCCACTACTTAATTGTTTTAGCAACATATATATATATATATATATATATATATATATATATATATATATATATATATATATATATATATATAAGAAACTAATAAATTCCAAGGATAAGTACCGAGCACCGTTCCAGCAACTTACAGAGCAGCTTGGTGTTGCAATGACTGCAAGAAATATTGAATTATAAACAAAGCTTGCTCTTATGTCTTAGATTGAAGAAATAGGGGAGATGCGCATTCATATCTGCAGTGGTAGATGATTCTGCCTAACTAACAGTATGTGCTTGAGTGGGTGAATGGGTAAAATAAAATAAAATAAATGCTTCTCAAAATGAGCCTTCAGCAAGCTTATATTCTCCAATGAGGAGACATCCTCCAATAGGGAGGGAAACTCACTAACATATAACTCCTGGTCATATACCGATATTTCGAAACTTGGTGGTTTCTCCTCAGTGACCGCGGAAAGTGGTAATTTGACTCCTCTGCCTTTTCAGTTTAAGAAGAATGCAATCCCAGAAAAGGCTGGTGTGCAATACCGTAGTATGTTTGTTGAGTTTGCAAAAAACCAACCAAAGGTGCCATCTAAGAAGCAAAAGAAAAGAAAATCATGAAAGAGCAAAACAAGCTACATTTTCTTGTGAAAAGTAGAAAATATAAAAAGATATCCTCTTAGACACAAGTGCTGAGGGCCAGTTCTTGGAATGAATCCGCAAGGGACTAAAATACAAGAAACTAATAAATTCCAAGGATAAGTACCGAGCACCGTTCCAGCAACTTACAGAGAGCAGCTTGGTGTTGCAATGACTGCAAGAAATATTTTAATTATAAACAAAGCTTGCTCTTATGTCTTAGATTGAAGAAATAGGGGGAGATGCGCATTCATATCTGCAGTGGTAGATGATTCTGCCTAACTAACAGTATGTGCTTGAGTGGGTGAATGGGTAAAAATAAAATAAATAAATGCTTCTCAAAATGAGCCTTCAGCAAGCTTATATTCTCCAATGAGGAGACATCCTCCAATAGGGAGGGAAACTCACTAACATATAACTCCTGGTCATATACCGATATTTCGAAACTTGGTTGTTTCTCCTCAGTGACCGCGGAAAGTGGTAATTTGACTCCTCTGCCTTTTCAGTTTAAAGAAGAATGCAATCCCAGAAAAGGCTGGTGTGCAATACCATAGTATGTTTGTTGAGTTTGCAAAAAACCAACCAAAGGTGCCATCTAAGAAGCAAAAGAAAATCATGAAAGAGCAAAACAAGCTACATTTTCTTGTGAAAAGTAGAAAATATAAAAAGATATCCTCTTAGACACAAGTGCTGAGGGCCAGTTCTTGGAATGAATCCGCAAGGGACTAAAATACAAGAAACTAATAAATTCCAAGGATAAGTACCGAGCACCGTTCCAGCAACTTACAGAGCAGCTTGGTGTTGCAATGACTGCAAGAAATATTGAATTATAAACAAAGCTTGCTCTTATGTCTTAGATTGAAGAAATAGGGGGAGATGCGCATTCATATCTGCAGTGGTAGATGATTCTGCCTAACTAACAGTATGTGCTTGAGTGGGTGAATGGGTAAAAATAAAATAAAATAAATGCTTCTCAAAATGAGCCTTCAGCAAGCTTATATTCTCCAATGAGGAGACATCCTCCAATAGGGAGGGAAACTCACTAACATATAACTCCTGGTCATATACCGATATTTCGAAACTTGGTTGTTTCTCCTCAGTGACCGCGGAAAGTGGTAATTTGACTCCTCTGCCTTTTCAGTTTAAAGAAGAATGCAATCCCAGAAAAGGCTGGTGTGCAATACCGTAGTATGTTTGTTGAGTTTGCAAAAAACCAACCAAAGGTGCCATCTAAGAAGCAAAAGAAAATCATGAAAGAGCAAAACAAGCTACATTTTCTTGTGAAAAGTAGAAAATATAAAAAAGATATCCTCTTAGACACAAGTGCTGAGGGCCAGTTCTTGGAATGAATCCGCAAGGGACTAAAATACAAGAAACTAATAAATTCCAAGGATAAGTACCGACATAAGAGCAAGCTTTGTTTATAATTCAATATTTCTTGCAGTCATTGCAACACCAAGCTGCTCTGTAAGTTGCTGGAACGGTGCTCGGTACTTATCCTTGGAATTTATTAGTTTCTTGTATTTTAGTCCCTTGCGGATTCATTCCAAGAACTGGCCCTCAGCACTTGTGTCTAAGAGGATATCTTTTTATATTTTCTACTTTTCACAAGAAAATGTAGCTTGTTTTGCTCTTTCATGATTTTCTTTTGCTTCTTAGATGGCACCTTTGGTTGGTTTTTTGCAAACTCAACAAACATACTACGGTATTGCACACCAGCCTTTTCTGGGATTGCATTCTTCTTTAAACTGAAAAGGCAGAGGAGTCAAATTACCACTTTCCGCGGTCACTGAGGAGAAACCACCAAGTTTCGAAATATCGGTATTGACCAGGAGTTATATGTTAGTGAGTTTCCCTCCCTATTGGAGGATGTCTCCTCATTGGAGAATATAAGCTTGCTGAAGGCTCATTTTGAGAAGCATTTATTTTATTTTATTTTTACCCATTCACCCACTCAAGCACATACTGTTAGTTAGGCAGAATCATCTACCACTGCAGATATGAATGCGCATCTCCCCCTATTTCTTCAATCTAAGACATAAGAGCAAGCTTTGTTTTATAATTCAATATTTCTTGCAGTCATTGCAACACCAAGCTGCTCTGTAAGTTGCTGGAACGGTGCTCGGTACTTATCCTTGGAATTTATTAGTTTCTTGTATTTTAGTCCCTTGCGGATTCATTCCAAGAACTGGCCCTCAGCACTTGTGTCTAAGAGGATATCTTTTTATATTTTCTACTTTTCACAAGAAAATGTAGCTTGTTTTGCTCTTTCATGATTTTCTTTTGCTTCTTAGATGGCACCTTTGGTTGTTTTTTTGCAAACTCAACAAACATACTACGGTATTGCACACCAGCCTTTTCTGGGATTGCATTCTTCTTTAAACTGAAAAGGCAGAGGAGTCAAATTACCACTTTCCGCGGTCACTGAGGAGAAACAACCAAGTTTCGAAATATCGGTATATGACCAGGAGTTATATGTTAGTGAGTTTCCCTCCCTATTGGAGGATGTCTCCTCATTGGAGAATATAAGCTTGCTGAAGGCTCATTTTGAGAAGCATTTATTTTATTTTATTTTTACCCATTCACCCACTCAAGCACATACTGTTAGTTAGGCAGAATCATCTACCACTGCAGATATGAATGCGCATCTCCCCCTATTTCTTCAATCTAAGACATAAGAGCAAGCTTTGTTTATAATTCAATATATATATATATATATATATATATATATATATATATATATATAATGTATGTATATCAATGCACATTATTGAAGTTGAAATAATTCACACACAGATGATACAGTCCTCCTCTCCCTCATTCTATCCCCCTTCCCTTCATTTTCTCCCCTCCTCTCTTTTTCCCCTGAAAAGTAGTGCACCTCCTAGTGTTCATATTCAGACACCCTACTTATTTAAATCTGATTCCATTATACATTTTTAACTTGTTAGTATTTATAATTGTAAAAGTAGAGTCAAGATGATTGTCTGACGTAACAACAGGAGTATGCAAGTACATCATTACAGAGCTGCTAATACAAACTCATGGTCAATGGTTCATGTCTACTGAACACGCTATTCACCTGTGCAAACTTTGATTTCTCATTCATGTGTAGATATGTACACCGTTTGTAACCCAGGAACAGCCTCAGCACTTGTGTCTAAGAGGATATCTTTTTATATTTTCTACTTTTCACAAGAAAATGTAGCTTGTTTTGCTCTTTCATGATTTTCTTTTGCTTCTTAGATGGCACCTTTGGTTGGTTTTTTGCAAACTCAACAAACATACTACGGTATTGCACACCAGCCTTTTCTGGGATTGCATTCTTCTTTAAACTGAAAAGGCAGAGGAGTCAAATTACCACTTTCCGCGGTCACTGAGGAGAAACAACCAAGTTTCGAAATATCGGTATATGACCAGGAGTTATATGTTAGTGAGTTTCCCTCCCTATTGGAGGATGTCTCCTCATTGGAGAATATAAGCTTGCTGAAGGCTCATTTTGAGAAGCATTTATTTTATTTTATTTTTACCCATTCACCCACTCAAGCACATACTGTTAGTTAGGCAGAATCATCTACCACTGCAGATATGAATGCGCATCTCCCCCTATTTCTTCAATCTAAGACATAAGAGCAAGCTTTGTTTATAATTCAATATATATATATATATATATATATATATATATATATATATATATATATATATATAATGTATGTATATCAATGCACATTATTGAAGTTGAAATAATTCACACACAGATGATACAGTCCTCCTCTCCCTCATTCTATCCCCCTTCCCTTCATTTTCTCCCCTCCTCTCTTTTTCCCCTGAAAAGTAGTGCACCTCCTAGTGTTCATATTCATACACCCTACTTATTTAAATCTGATTCCATTATACATTTTTAACTTGTTAGTATTTACAATTGTAAAAGTAGAGTCAAGATGATTGTCTGACGTAACAACAGGAGTATGCAAGTACATCATTACAGAGCTGCTAATACAAACTCATGGTCAATGGTTCATGTCTACTGAACACGCTATTCACCTGTGCAAACTTTGATTTCTCATTCATGTGTAGATATGTACACCGTTTGTAACCCAGGAACATCACATGTAATAACGTGTGTGTAAATGTGTTTATGTATGTGAGGGACAGGGGAGGATGGGGATTTAGAACGTAGTTGTTTGCACTTCTTGACAGTAAAAGTGCTTTACTGTTAATGCTTCAGTAACAAAATATTGTCAACACGGAAGCAAGGGATCTTTTTGCACCAAGGCTTAAAGCAAGTTTACTCAAAACAATGATCTGAAAGCCTGTTTTCTTACATCTGTGTCAGCTGTGGCCCCCAAATATGGACACCACATGAGAACTGAAAGTTTGTCAAGAACAATTCTGTCCACAATCAAAACTCTGTATTGAAAACAAAACACCTAAACGACTTGCAACAATCAAACCCTCCATGAATCCCACATCATCCAATCAATTTGAAACCAGCCGCACTACCACTGAGGTCTTTGTGCATATCTGCATGCTGAATCCATGCTGTGCTGAACACTGAATATGTGGCTTCCAGGGCCAAAAATTTAAGATGGAAATCTACAATACAAACATCCAATGGAAAAATGATACATAGAATAGGTCGCACCAGAAAGTAATACTCCGTAATGTGCAGGTATGGTCCATGCCAGAATTTACAACATCGCAACAGTATTCAGCAGCCTAGCAAACCTTTTAATAAGGAGTTAGGTGAAGTGAGGTCATGATCTCCATAGCCAAGTCGACCACAAACCAGCCATGAGCCAGACCAAATCATAGCCGTGTACAAATTAACAATTTCAAGGTTAACAACCAAAGCCAAATCAATTCCTTCAAACTAAAAGACCTGTCTATAGCCAACGTTAACCATGATCCAGTCAAGGCAAATGAAAAATACCGATTACAACACACACACACACACAACTTCGCATCAGGTGGAAAATCACTGAACAAAGCCTTCACCTTCTCTATTTACTAAGTGTGTTATGAACGTCGTACCTTCGTTTTGATGTACGGGGAACTTCCGGTTCGATTAAACCACGGACGGGCGGGCAGTCTGCCGCCGGAACCGAAATGGAGTAACGGACTGTTCAGTGTGATGTGACTCCGAAAGTATTGTTTGTTCCGTGAGTGGTTGGTCACCTGACGAAACATGGTGTCAGAAGTGGGATCCAAATGTATGGGGTGCTAAATGTCCACGTATTCAGACACGGGAAGTGCTAACGTGCTGTGGGCTGGAATAGACTGGTGGGTGGAAAATGGACAGGTGAGTTTTCATTGTTCTGACTCTTCCATTGAGAGACTTTGAATGAGCGCCAAATTTCGTGAGTAGTAGAGAAGGGAAATTACAGATTCTCATCACCATGGCTTCAGGAATAAAGCCACCAGAGAAATTCAACTTCAAGGAGCCAGGCTCCTGGACACAGTGGAGAGATCAGTTCAGACGATACCGACTCATCACTGAACTGACTGAAAAGTCTGGAGAGATCCAAGTGGCCAGCCTAGTCTATATTATGGGGCCAGAAGCAGACCGGATCTTCAACCAACTCACCCTCACAGCAGACCAACAGAAAAATTTTGACAACGTCGAAAAAGCCTTCACCGACTACTTCTTACCAAAAAAGAAACGTGATTCATGAGCGCGCCGTCTTTCACAAACGCAACCAACAGATAGATAGATAGATAGATAATGTTGCTTATAGCCCAGCCGACCGCAGAGGGCCACATCAGGGCTGTCACCACATTAAAATCAACTCACCAGTCATTTGAAAAAAAAAAAAAAACCAACTTTCACACATCGCATTAGAAAATTGCATTAAAAATCTTTCTTCCGTAAAATCTTAAATCAGATGAAAAATGTTAATCTCTTTCAAAAACCCAAGGATCACATCCCTGACAACCAACAGATAGGAGAGACAATGGAAGAATACGTGAGATCTCTGCACGACCTAGCAGAAACAGCAGACTTCCCTGACAAGGAAAATACAATCAGAGATCGACTGGTCCTGGGGGTACAAGATCAAGACCTCTCCGAAAAAACTCAGTTGGAGGCAGACCTAACGTTGCACAAAGCAGTCACGATCGCTCGTCAACATGAGTTGGTAAGAATCAGTTACAGGCACAGCGCTGTTCAGGGGAAGAGGATCGTGAGGTGGCTTCTCTGCAGAGAGGCAGGGGCAGAAGTTCCAATCTCTTGCAAACTCTTTGACGAAGAAGAGATCGAAGAAGCTTACGTGATGGCGGTGGATAGGAAAAAACCCACAGGAGCATGGACGGTGGACATGCGTCTCCACAACCGGCAGGCCACATTCAAGATCGACACAGGGGCGGATGTCTCTGTCATTCCCCTCTCACTCTACAAAACCATACAGCCAAAGCCAAAACTGACCCCAACAAGAACGATCCTGGAGAAGCCAGGGAGGAGTATTAGACTGCAGAGGGACTGTAGGGTGGACATGAGCATCAGGGGAAAATGGTACAACATGAAACTGTACGTAGTGAATGCGGACACAGAGTGTTTGTTGGGAAGAGAAACAGCCGCAAAACTAGAACTCGTCAAGCGGATACAGGTAGTGGATAAGCAGGAAGAGTTGTTCTCGGGACTCAATAAGGACTCGGTGAAGTGCGATCCAATCAAAATCAAACTCAGGGAGGATGCACAGCCATACTCAGTCAATACAGCAAGGCGGGTCCCGATCCCGTTAGCCAAGAAGGTCAAAGAAGAATGGAAAGAATGAAGACTAGTGGCTCATCGAGGAGGTGACGAAACCAACAGACTGGTGTGCGCCCATGGTGCCAGTCTTGAAGCCTTCAGGAGCAGTGAGGATTTGCACAGACTTCAGAAAACTGAACCAGGCCCTCAAGAGAGAAAGATACATGATCCCTACGATTGAAGATGTTCTCCATACGCTGAAAGGTGCCAAGTTCTTCAGCAAGCTGGATGCTACCCAGGGATTCTACCAGATTCCACTAGACCCCGCCACCGCAGAGCTGACCACCTTCATGACACCATGTGGCCGTTTCTACTACAAGCGGCTACCATTCGGCATCAGCAGTGCCCCAGAGATCTTCCAGAGAGTCATAGAAGGGATCCTGGGAGACGAGATCAACGCCGTTTGCTACATAGACGACATCTTGGTGTTTGGGAAGACAGAGGAAGAACACGACCGCCAGCTGGATAGAGTCATGAAGAAACTCACAGCAGCAAACTTGAAGTTGAACAGAGACAAATGCGAGTTCAAGAAGAAAGAGGTCCAGTTTCTAGGACACAAGGTCAGCCAGGAAGGGGCAGCACCAGATCCGTCAAAGGTGAGGGCGATCCTGGAAATGCCAGACCCAACGAACACAACAGAGTTGAGACGCATCATGGGAATGGTGAACTACTTGGGGCGATACCTGCCAGATTTGTCCACAGTCCTGAAACCGATCAGCGAGCTGCTTGAGAAGGACCGAGAGTGGGTTTGGGGACCCACACAGACAAAAGCAGCGACCAAGGTCCGTGAGATGTTGACAGAAGCTCCAACTTTGACGTTCTTTGACCCACAGAAAGCGACGACTGTCAGTGCAGCGCTAGCAGTTACGGACTAGGAGCAGTACTCTACAGGAGCACGCAGAGGGACTGAGACCCATCGCCTTTGCATCCAGGACACTTACTGATGCAGAGAGGAGGTACGCACAAATAGAAAAGGAGTGTCTGGCGACGACCTGGGCGTGCGAGAAATTCGAAAGGTACCTGGTAGGACTGTCAGAGTTCCAGGTTCTCACAGATCACAAGCCGCTGGTGCCCTTGATGAACTCCAAAGAACTGTCAGAGACACCGCTCAGATGTCAGAGACTGCTGCTGAGGCTATCGAGGTTCAATCTAAAGGCAGTACATGTTCCGGGAAAGAACATGCACGTAGCCGACGCACTGTCGAGAAGCCCAATCAACGCGGAAGAAGAAGACTCCACACAGGCAGAAGTACAGGCGTATGTGAACGAAGTCAGGGCATCATGGCTGATGAAGGACGCAAGGCTGACAAAAATCAGAGAAAAAACACTGAAAGACGTGAACTTGAAAGCAGCTATGCAGTACACCACTAGCGGGTGGCCGGGAGTACAAGGCAGACGTACAGCTTGCGGCGAGAGACCTGTTCATCATTCGAAAATGAACTCAGTGTGTGTGATGGGCTTCTGATCAGGGGAGACAGAATAGTGATTCCCCACTCCATGAGAGGTGAGATACTAGGGAGGATCCACGACGGACACTTGGGGATCGTGAAGTGCAGAGAAAGGGCCAAGCAGTGCGTATGGTGCCCAAAGATAGCAGAAGACATTCGTCAGATAGTGTCCAAATGCAGGAGGTGCCTAGAGAAACAGCCTTCTCAGAGGGCCGAACCGCTGATACCATCTGATCCTCCAGAGAGGCCATACCAGCGAGTGAGCGCAGACATCCGCGAAGTCATTACCTCGTCGTTGTAGATTCTTACTCCAGATACCCGGACATCGCCTACCTGTCAAATCTAACAACAAAAGAGGTCGTTGATAAGATGAAAGCCTGCTTCGCGCAGCACGGGGTGCCAGAAACAGTAGTGACAGACAATGGAACACAATTCTCGTCAGGAGAATTCAAAGAGTTTGCAAGAGATTGGAACTTCTGCCACGCGACGTCAAGCCCTCACTACTCGCAAGCCAATGGACAAGCAGAGAGTGCAGTGAAAATTGCAAAAGGAGTCCTAAAACAGCCAGACCCTTTCCTCGCCCTCCTGACGTATAGGTCTACACCCATACCAGCCCTGGGAGCCAGCCCAGCAGAGCTGGCTTGTGGGAGGAAGTTCCGCACCACCCTCCCAGTCCTTCCCCAAAACCTCATTCCCCATCCCATTGACCCCTGCTTCAGTGCGTGCCCGGGACATTCTGGCCAAGCAGCGTCAGAAGCACGCGTTCGACGCTCATCATGGGGCCCAGCCTCTCAGGGAACTTCACCCAGGCGAACGGGTCGTTGTCAAACTGGACGACGAAAAGGGTTGGAAGCTGCCCGGAGAGGTGGTGCATCAGCATGCACCGCGTTCCTACGTCATCCAGACGCCACGAGGAAGGTTGCGACGCAACCGCCGACACCTCCGTCCAGACATCACGACAGACAAGCAGAGGATGGAGCCACGGGTCCAGCAGGCACCAATACCACCGACAGACCAGCCCACAGAAGAGGAGCTGGAACCAGGATCCAAGCAGACCATCAACAGGCAGCCATACCCGTCATCTCCGACGACGCAGCAGGGGTCGGGCCAGGGGACCCCAGGACCTCCTGCAACGGCAGTACCCACAACACCTTCACAGAGGAAGGGGCTCCACCCGCATCAGCAGCCGTCACCCTGTAGAGTAACCAGATCCGGTCGACAGATTCATCGCAGACAGATTCGGCAGAATTGAAGAAGTAGTGACCAGCCGCCGTGGCGAAGTGGTTAGCGTCGCGGACTCCCGGCTGGGAGGTCGTGGGTTCGAATCCATCAGAGGCATGTGGGTTTTTTCTGCTCCGCCGGCTCCTACCAGAGTTGAGTTTGGTGCGGACTCAGTTGGGAAGACTGGGACCACACAGTCGAGTTTCATCCACTTAATGGATGCGTTTCTGAGAGTGTTGCTCAAATTTCCTGACCAACACTGCAGGTGCCTGTATCTCTCGGGCCTGGTTGACGCCAGGATATATTATGAAAGGAAGCGTAGAGTACAGCCCTGTCATGTAGTCTCAGACCGAAATGGAAATCCGTAGCATCATCTTAATCATCCTCATTCCCCATTGATCAGCATTAAAAAAAAAAAAAAGTCTCAAATTCTGTGGCCCTTCATGCCCTGCTCTCATGGTGACCTCAATTTCGATGTCCTCTCCACGTCTGTGGCCTTGGTTTGCTTCCGTCGGGGTCACCGGTATCGGCGAGTCCATGGGGGCTGTCGTTGGACGGACGTGGTGGCGCCCTCCGGAGGGAGAGCTCACTCGCGCCGGCTCCGCGACTAAGCAATTATTGTCGTCAGTAGGGGGCTTAGTAGGTGGTGTCCTGCGTATGTTAGATCAGAACAGGCGCCACTGAACACCACCGAAGTGACTCGGCAGCAGTGCAGTGTCTCCTCTGGTGGGTTGCCTCTTGACGACTTGACATTGACTGCTCCCTGTGGATTGCCGGTGCCGGGACTGCGGCGGGGCCGGCCGGGCTATGGCTGTGGACGGGGTGTCGGAATGAGCGGCGTGGGTGCACTGCCTCTGAAGTGACGCAGAGGTTGGGACAGCAAAAAAAAAAAAAAAAAAAAAAGAAGTAGTGGGGTGATAGTTAATTGTAAGTGCCTTGGGCACACTGATTTTCTTGATCCTTAGAAGTTAGGTTCGGGACTTCATTGTTGGTGAGTACTACCATGTACGGTCTTGTCAAGGGAAAAACGTCTTCAATGGGGTATGCATATTGTTTTGTCACGTGTGAGAGGTGATAAAGAACATGTCCAGAGAACAGGTTCAGATTGATCCCATGAACTATGAAGTATAGACTGACCAGAGACAATGGAGGAGCCTGATGATGCTTGAGACTAAGAATGATGACTGAAGTCTAGGATAAGAAATCCACTAGGACACTTATTGGACAATTCCGAACAGTCAGACAGGCGGAAAACAAAAACATCTAATCAAACAAACCGGACATGGTTTCTTCAATTAAATTGAATTAGTTAAATGTCTACTCATTGAGGCTTCAGTAACGTTGTATGCTAGTGTTTCAGGATTTTGTTCTGCTTTTCTTACAGTTGTACCTAATTAAGAAGGCTGGTAAAAATGCAAAACCATGCAGTATAAAGGTGCATGACACTCCCTACAAACTGATTTATTTTTTTTTGCAATTGTTTTCATCACTTTAAACATTTACCCTAAGATTAGTCTTAGAAGACTTACATAATGGGGTTTTGCTTGTTCTTGTTTGTTTACTTTTCCATTTTTTGGTTTGAAGCAAAGTCTTGAAAAGAAAAAAAAAAAAAAAAAGAGGGGGGAAAAGGGGGAAGATGTGTTATGAACGTCGTACCTTCGTTTTGATGTACGGGGAACTTCCGGTTCGATTAAACCACGGACGGGCGGGCAGTCTGCCGCCGGAACTGAAATGGAGTAACGGACTGTTCAGTGTGATGTGACTCCGAAAGTATTGTTTGTTCCGTGAGTGGTTGGTCACCTGACGAAACACTAAGTAGGAGGCTTCTATTATCTAATGTTACTGCAAGCTTTTTTAAGTTGGGTGCTTCTTGTATGCTGCAGGGTTTCCTATCTTAGTTAAGTTGAAGCTTCTCATGCTCCATAGCTTTTCTATCTAAGATGGGAGTTTCCTCTGCAATGCAGCTCTGATAGGTGATGTTAGAAGCTTGTTTTGTAGTAGTTTTTTCTAAGTTGGAAGCGTTTTAGATGCTGCACCTTTTCTAAGGTGGAAGATCCCTTTGTCATGTAGCTTTTCAAAGTTGGAAGCATCATCATAAGTACTTTGTCTTTTCTATACATAGCATTAAACTACAGCTTCTCATAGCTCTGTTTTCAAACACCCACAGCTGCTGATTGCAGGTGATTTTCTACAACAGTGGGTTACAAATGCTGAAAAAAAAAAGTTGCTTCATGTCATATATCTTACTCACAGCCTGAGTATTACATCTCCAACAGACATTATGTTATACACGATCTTGTCAGACCATACATAAAACACTGATTCTCTTTAATCACATGCTGAAAATACCACCACAGTCAGCAACTGTGCAATACTGCCAACACATCTTTTTATATTCAAAGTGTTTAAAAACTTGTTAAAAAAAAACCATTAACAAATATCTTATATATCTATCTATTAAAACAAACATTAACAAATATCTTATCTATCTATCTATCTATATATATATAGAAATCTCTCTCTCTCTCTCTCTCTCTCTCTCTCTCTCTATATATATATATATATATATATATATATATATATATATATATATATATATATTCAATTATAAACAAAGCTTGCTCTTATGTCTTAAATTGAAGAACACCAAGCTGCTCTGTAAGTTGCTAGAATGGTGCGGTACTTATCCTTGGAATTTATTAGTTTATTGTAATTTAGTCCCTTGTGGATTCATTCCAGGAACTGGCCCTCAGCACTTGTGTCTAGGAGGTTATCTTTTTATATTTTCTACTTTTCACAAGAAAATGTAGCTTGTTTTCCTCTTTCATTATTTTCTTTTGCTTCTTAGGTGGCACCTTTGGTTGGTTTTTTGAAAACTCAACAAACATACTACGGTATTGCACACCAGCTTTTTCTGGGATAGCATTCTTCTTAAAACCGAAAAGGCAGAGGAGTCCAATTACCACTTTCCGCGGTCACTGAGGAGAAACAATCAGGTTTTGAAATATTTGTATCTGACCAGGCATTATAATGTTAGTGGGTATTCTCCCTTTGGAGATCGTCTCCCCCTTGGAGACTATAAGCTTTCTAAAGGCTTATTTTGAGAAGCATTTATTTCATTTTTCCCCATTCACCCACACAAGCACATACTGTTAGTTAGGCAGAATAATCTACCACTGCAGATATGGATGCTTATCTCCCCCTATTTCTTCAATCTAAGACATAAGAGCAAGCTTTGTTTATAATTCAATATTTCTTGCAGTCATTGCAACACCAAGCTGCTCTGTAAGTTGCTGGAATGGTGCGGTACTTATCCTTGGAGTTTATTAGTTTATTGTATATATATATATATATATATATATATATATATATAAAGCACAATCCAGCAGCAAGATGCAATCGTCTCCAAAAAAATATTTCATACAAAGCTGCTTCATAAAAAGCCAGTTGTAGCCGACTTAAAACACATCAACATACATCATGTCCTGTACAGCGTCAACGATGAGAGCATGTGTCCACAGCCCATCTCTCACACACACACACACATATATGAACAGACAAATTAAAAGGATGCACGCACACAGAAAGATGGAGTGAAGGAGAGAGGTACAGCAATTAAAAGCACACTACATCAGTAGATACCATTCACTTGTGTCCTGTTTGAGGGATGATAAATGAAAATGCAACCCTACTGAGCAACAGGTGACAGACAAACTATGTACAAGATGCCGAAAAATCTTAAGTTGATTGGTTTCATTTTCTTTCAACTTTTCCCCCCTGTGTTCTCTTTTCTGCCTTTATAGTTCTTAAGGCAAAAGAATGAGCAAGAATGTGCGTGTGTGTGCGTGTGCTTTTGACAGAGAGAGAGAGAGAGACAGAGAAGACAGGGTGGAGGGAGGACAGGGATGGGAAAGAAGGAAGAGGAACTGGATAGGGACATCTGGGAAAGTTGGAAGTAGGGGGGGGTGGGGGCAGGGGGGGGGGAGATAACAGGAAAACATATTCATGAGTTTAAACCTGGGGGGAGATAACAGGAAAACATATTCATGAGTTTAAACCTTATCACAAATTATGCATGAATATTGAGCAGCAGCAATACATTATCATAAAAATGACAAAAGTAGAATCAGTAAAAACCCAGAAAGGGACCTAGTATAACACAAGCCAAGTGTGACAGAAGCAACAACAAAAAAAAGTCACCATAGACACTATTCATGAGGATCCTCTCCAGAGAGTGCCACAAACCCTTACAAATGTTGGTATCACACGGGAAACTTAATGGGGTGACAAATCTAGTACAGACAGAAACAACGTTAATGCTCCAGTAAACATAAAAAAGAATCCCAATGAATCTTCAGTGGGAACATCTGCCCACCTGACCCTGCAGGTTGGCTGTAGGGAATCCCCACAGCCTTCCTGCAAAATACACCCACACCCATCCACACTCTTCACTGTAAATCAACTCAAATCAAAAGTTACCAAACTCGATGACAATTGCTTTCTGCAACATGATGCCACCTTCACCCAACGCACAAACCCAAGAGATGACATTGACAGTGTACTGCACCATTCCAGATAATTTCCTGACATAAGGACTGGGAATTAACAGAACACCAAGTTAAACATGTGTAAAAGTATTTTACCTCTGAGGCAAACATAAAAGAAACAGCAAAATTGTAAGTTACTGTTTTAGGCACTAAATAGCTGATCTTAAAAAAAACTCTACAATAAAGGCAGACATTTAAAAAAATTGTAAGTTATTTCTTGGGTGTAAATCGGCTGACTCAAATAATGATAATAATAAGTACACATGTTATGCAAAAGCAATACAGTTCTGTCATCCATTTTGAGACCAATTGATTGTACAATTGCTACAATACACAGCCGAGTTCTCTCAGCAGCAAGACTTATGCTGTCATTGTTCTCCACAGCACTTCAGTGGGCAATAAGGAATGCTTGGCACTGATCATCTCCTGTCAAAGTGTTCTGGTGTATGCTGGCTGTTTTCATGTTTCCATAATGCACCAAACTGTGTCATGGATTGTGGAATCTTCTGACTCTTACCAGTTCTCTCCCTTGGCTACTGAATGTGACCTTCATTCGAAACCATGCCCTTTGTAATTTTCCATTGCTCCTGTCTCAGCATTCATAAACATGTTCTGTCGTCAGATTCCACACATTTCTCAGGGATGAGAACAGATTTTTAAAAAGCAGAGGAGATTTTTTGTTGGGGGTCTGGGGGCTGAAGCATTTTTTTAATATATAAAGAAAAATCCACATTTAAAACCATCAAAATATGTTTCTAGCCTTCAATTCAAACCTCAAATTCTGAGGGTTTTTTTTTCTTTTTTTTTTTTTTTTGGTCAAACATGCAAATGGATTTAATACAGGGCTCTCTGCGTTTGTGGCTGGTCGATTTACGTAAGAAATGGGTTTTTCTGAAAATTACCTGCCCTTGGCCCTGGTTCTATTATTAGTAACTAGACGTCTAGGTTTTGTTTCACAACATAAAGTCAAATGACGAATGTTTCAGCTAACTGAGATAGTTTGACCATTGCAAATGAATGATAAAATATAATAAAGAAGAGAGCAAAATCACCAACAGCTTACTTTCCAAAGTTTAATTGTTCTTCAAGACAATGCAGCGACACGCTGCCTGTGAACCAGGCGTTTCATGTGGTCAGCAATCGTAATGAAGCCACGACTTCCGAAGCTGATTTTCTTGTTGCAAGCTAGACATAATGCCTGCTCGTCACTGCTTTTGCATATGCTATCTCTAACTCTACTCCCACACACCTCTTCCTCGAGCCAGTTTTCTTTCCAACGGTTGGGATTTTTTTTTTTTTTTTGCGATTTCGTTCGACGCCATGAATCACAGATGACACTCGGTCGATCGGCGCTGTAAGCGGATGTGCAGTGGTTGGCCGAGTCAGTGGGTATAGTCTCGCCGAGATTGGGAGCAAAGAAAATCGCGATAGCTTTTTTTTTTTTTTTCGGCGGAGATTTTTTCAAACGGCGGACATTTTTTTTTAAGACGGCGGAGCTGTTCTCATCCTTGTTTCTTTAGAGATTCAAAAATCTACAGACATTTACCTACATGCTAATACACGTCAAAAATCTACAGACATTTACCTACATGCTAATACACGTCAAAAATCTACAGACATTTACCTACATGCTAATACACGTCAAATTTTCATGCATAATCTTTATTTCATGATCAGTAAACTGTCATAGCCCATTTTGGTAATAAAATCAGGACCAAAATGTCTGAACTTGTCAAGAGTTAAATCATTCATCTGATCATCTGTGTACATATCTATATAGAATAGGTGCAGCTTCTATCAGGTTTGCCCACACAGGTCATGATGAAGCTGATCCTAAAAGTGTTCTCTATGAAATTCAGAATGGTCTGTCTTTGGTCAGAATGTTCCACCGTATCACCTGTTAGCACATGAATGACTTTCATCAACAAACAGGATGGACTGCCACAACAGGAACATCGCCATCAGCAGTAGATCCAGAAACACTGCCACTGGCAGTAGATCCAGAAACAGAAACATTGTTATTGGCCAGTACATCCACAGATGATAAAACAATCTTGGAAGTAACTGACAGCTAAGAAATGGAACCCCAAAGACAGAGGCTACATTCTGAGCATTACCTGGTATCAGGTACTAAATAACCTTTTTTGGCCTTTCAGATCTTTTAGATCGTAACGATATGATTTTGACAAAATGCTGAATGGAAGACAGTGTAGTTCAGCCTTTATATCAGTAGACATGGGGCCAGAATAACTCAGCTGGTACAGCATCAAACTCAAGGTCCTAATGATGCTGGGCTGGCTGGTTCATATTTCCACAGAACCATCAGGATTAAGCAGAAATTTTTCACTTGGAGTTAACCTAGGTTAAGATGTTCGCAAGATGTTATGGGTGCATTCACACATGAAACCTTGGTTGATAGTCTCAACTTCGACTCCATTCCCTAAAAGGCCTTCGAATGAGATTATCAACCGAGATTTTTTGTGTGAATGCACCCATAACATCTTGCGCATTATTTCAATCTCATCACTATCCTTCACAGAAGTGGGCCTCACAGGCCATCGTGTCGATGACATGTACACACATAACATGCATCCAAAAACAATCCGCCGATGTGTTTTTTGTTGTTAAATTTTCCGTCACTGAGCACATTATAAGCATTTGCTTGTTGTTGCTTCAGTTCAATAAGTTGTTTATGTACACATCTGTTCATTAAAGAAATGTTTATAAAAAAAAACAAAACATGCATCCTGTGCGCTGATAATGGTCTAAATCAAGACTGCTGAGCATGGGGCAAGATAACATTCCCATCTGTCAGAAGGAGAATATGCTAAACCAGTTTGAGGTACCTCATGACACTTGCACACACTGCACACTATGGGAAACTGTAATAACACTCAGGCCATGGTTTCCAGACCAGAGGTAGCAAAAGGTAGAAGGCTTCTTTCACACAGACAAAGCAATCATTGCGGCATAATTCTGTGATCGGCTCATTATGCTGAGTAAAATGCATGCTTCATAATAACAAGTTGCCAGAATGAATTATGTAATAAATCGCAAAATAAGAAAAAAAGCCCTGCTTTTTTTTCGTCGTTCTATGTACAAAGCATCATTCTGGACTCTTGTTGACCAAACTTCAGTTTCAGACTGTTATTTCTATAAATCTTCTGTAAAATCTGGAACTATTCAATGTTAGCAGAATTTACCATTTCTTTTTAAATGTACATACTTCTTTCATTTGATTTTTTTTGGTAACCATTATCAACAGAAATTATGTTAACACAATTTAGAAGTACACTTTTAACTATTAAACCTCAATCAAAACTCACTTGCATTCCAGACTACCCAAAACCATATAAAAATCACAACGCTGAAATATTAACCAACAACGGTCATCTGGTAATATCACACATGTTAGCTGCAGTATCATGATATGTTGTAACAGAATCAGGAAAGTTATCTCTTTCTGACAAATCTAACCTTCCAGACATATGAACACAAACCAAAGAGCAAAACCAATGAATGTGATATGTACATCATACAATGTATTGTAAAATCATCTTTGATATGCATTTCAGATTCAGTTTCAGTGTTACATAGCTTAGTGCTGATAAAAAAAAAAACACCACATGGAAAGCAAATCCTGTCCTGATACAAAAGCAAACACACATGGAAAGCAAATCTTGATAAAAAAAAATTTTTAAAGTCACCACATGGAAAGCAAGTCCTGTCCTGATAAAAAATAAAAAAGCAAACACCACATGGAAAGCAAATCCTGTCCTGATACAAAAGCAAACACCACACAGAAAGCAAATCCTGTCCTGATTAAATTTTAAAAAAAGTCACCACATGGAAAGCAAGTCCTGTCCTGATTAAAAAAAAAAAAGCAACCCACATGGAAAGCATGTCCTGTCCTGATAAAATGCAAACACCACCTGGAAAGTACTTTATCCTGTCCTGATTTTTAAAAAAAAACAGTCACCACATGGAAAGCAAGTCCTGATAAAAAAGCAAACACCACATGGAAAGCAAGTCCTGCCCTGATGAAAAGCAAACACCACATGGAAAGCAAGTCCTGCCCTGATAGAAAGCAAAACAAACAAACAAAGCCCACAGCTGTCTACAAAACATGTACAATTCTATACATGGTTGCTAAACTACCGACTTCCATGAGGAACAAGCTAGACGATGCTGAAGAAATCTATTTCTCTTGATTATTCAATATGAGGTAGAAAATTGAAAAATAAAGAAAAAATAAAATAAAAAAGACAGGGGGAAATCTTGAACAGGAAGGCTCTCAAAAGACAGCAAACCACCATAAGTAGTTAATTTTTCTGCCTGGGAATGAACATTAGATACAGACTGAAAAACTTTCTTCCCTTTTTTTAATTTTTTTTTTTAATACAAAATATGGAAAATATGATAATGTTTGTTATCACTAAAAAGTGTTACTGTTCAATGGAAAAAAACATGACTTCATAGTCATAAAGTTCATAAATAAAAACTTATTACCACTCATTTTTACCTGAAAAATTCCAATAATTATGTTAATGCATTCTGACTGAAAAGTTCCAATAATTATGTTAATTTATCCTGAATCTATCTTTTGATCTGCACCTCCCCAAAATGTCATGGGATCATGCCCAACCCAGATGCCATCTTCCTACCAAAAGATTTGTTGAATCAGTTCAGTCAGTCTAGCTGGCAGATAAACAAGCAAGCAAACGAACAGACACAAGAGAAAACACTTTCTTGCAGAGATGAAAAAGAACACAAGTATGGTTTTCTTTTTAAACTACATTTTATCAAAGCTGTCTGGGTGCCATTGGACTCCGCAGAATGTGCACCTGGTATGTCATAAAATCTGCAGGAAAAGAAAGAAAGTGCACAAACTTTCTTGAATGAAGGTAGCTGACTGGGTCACAAAGACAGAAAAACAAAACCAGTGGATGACAGCCAACCACGATAACAGTCAGGAGAGAGTGACAGAAAAGAGGAAGTTACCAATACAGAATTTCCAGATAGCAAGTAAACAATCTATTATGGAAAACGGCACCGGCCACACCCATGGGGGCCTGATATGTATCTGAAAGTCCCCAGCCACTGACTGTTTTTTCAAAAAGTGATTAGAATGTTTCCATTAATGTACGGCACATGGAGCATGCCAAAACTCCAGCAGCACAGCATGGGTTTTTAAAGGCATCACTCAATGAAATACAAAACCATATCATACAAAACCATAAAAATGATGATGAGCACATTTATATCCAAACCAGCCCAAAATGACCAAGAATATCTGCACTAGAATATTCAACAATTTTGAAACAGTCACAAGGTCGTGTCTGTTTCTTCATTTTAAACTCAGTGCAATTATCACAATCTCAATAATTCATGTTTACAGCACATGAAAAAATAAAAATCAGGTGTTTTTCTCTTTTTATTTAGGCGAGGGGAGGGGGAGTGGGTTGTTCTCGTTTGTTCTGTTTGTTTGTTTCACAAACAGTATGCTCAAAACAATGCATGGTCAGTAACCTAAAAAGGAAGAAAATTCTGGATTAAATATACAACCATCATCAGAATAAAAAACAACTGTTTATCTCCTAAGAGAGAATAGTATCCTTGCCTTTTTCAAAATATACCAGGATTTCTGGTCCATGTTATTCCTGGTCCAATTCTTTTTTTTTTATGTTACATCCTTCTGTGATTCATGTATTCAGTTTCTTTTTTCATTTATCTTTTACAACCAATCTGTAAGCTTTGGGATCATTAAGCGTCATTACTGTGTTTCATTCAAAATGGTGAAAAAAAAAACCAAAAAAAAACATAGAGCAGATGAATGTGGCATGATGTTCTGAAAAAGGCACATGTCAATATTATCAGCTCTCAAAAAATATTTAATATTGAAGCAGCAACATGTTCCTCAGTTAACTTAAAACATACGTTGTACTTGGTTACATTGTGATCATCCTGGTTTTACAAATAAAGCGCTTGCAAGCAAAATGATCAGATCATACATTTTTGTCTTACATGGTTTCATCATATGCAAACAACATGAATTCTGTGTTTCATTTAACTTTTGTGCAGTTTTTACGTTTTTTTCCTTCACAACATTTTTCATGTCCTTAAAAAAAAAGTGAATGAAATGACACTGTCGAACATAAAACTGTACTGTGTCATCCTCCATTTCACAAAAGAATACACATTCTGTTTTTCCATTTCCTCTATTCAAAGTTTCTTAGTAATTGTTCTATTTATTCTGGCACAATACAGGTAAAGGTGAAGGGAAACCTAGATCTACACATTTAATCATACTGCTTTCAAGCACAGCTACAAAATACTACAATTCAGATGAAAAAGCTGAGAACATTTTACTTTTTTTGTCACTCAAAACTTTCATTTTTACTCTTGGATTTGAGCTCAGAGAAAAGACATCGACATATAGATACAAGAAGGTGAGAATGATACTAAGAAAGTTGCAAGAGAGTTATTCATTAACATTTCACATTAAATTCTAACTTCCAAGTGAATGTGGAGAATGTGGACAAGACAGCATCTTAATTCATATTTACATTTCACATTGAAGTTCCTTATAAATGTACATAACACAGGGTTCATAGCCTAAGAGCATCCCAAAATTCCCAAACTTTTCCCAAACTTTCAAAACCACTTTCTGAATTTTTCAAAGACCTTTAAACGGCCCTAAAACTGAAATTAAGTGGATAAAAGGGACACGTAAATAAGCACAAACACCCACACACACACACACACAACAGACAGACAGATTACCTTTTAATAGAACAGTTCCTCGTTATCACACCAATCTTCTGGCCTCATCACTGTCTGTTCACAATGACCAAAGAAAATGTAGACTATTATATTCCTTTTTTTCCAGCCACAATGCACTGCCGTTGTTTGAAAAATGAATCATTGGATTCTGTCCTAGATGTCATAAAAATTACAACTGTCAATTCCAAAGGCAGTCAATGTGTTGTAGTTGACCACAAGTTCATTTAAAATGAAATGCGAAAGAACTGACACACATATTTCAAACATGGGTAGCAGAATTTCTGGCTCTACTTTCCTCCAGTTTTTTCAGAAATGACCTTGTCTAACTCATTCACAGCTACATGTTTTTCTTTCTTTTTTTAATGGGCAAAACGTCAACCTGAACAACGTAAAAAAACAAGGTTGAGGTACGGCTGGTGGGAGAGCGTTTGGATAGCTTGGCTAACTACTGAAACAAAAGGTTCACCAAAAATCATATTCCGACTTCGTCTCATTTTTCTTCCTGTGGCCAAGAGAATGTGACCTGTGATCCAGCGCGATGGAACACTTCTTCTTCTCTTCTTCTTCCTGAAAGACTGGTTCACTCAAAAAAGAGTAGGTCACCAGCGCGCATGTTAAAAAATAAAATAAAATAAAATAAAATAAAATGCGACTCAGCCTGTTGGCCCCTAGAGCAAAATTTGGCAACAAGGGGTCGCACACGATATTCAAAAAAGTTAAAAGCAATGGGCAGATTCAGGCCCAGGTAACCATAAAATATCTGGGGAAGTTAAATAGAAAAATCAGTCAATATGCAGATCTCAAGACTGTCATATCAATTTGATTTTTAAATGAGAATGCATTTGTGGCAATCATGATGGCACCCGGCAGTGAGTTCCACAGCCGTACAGAACTAGGATAAAATGAATGTAAATGGCTGTCAATATTTGATGCAGGCATGGCATAAGATTGACCGCCACTCCTGGTGCTACTTTTATTCAGTACTAGTTGTTCCATTGGGATATCAATTAGTTTAGCTCTGCCTTTGAGAAGGTATTAAGTTTGATAAAAGCTCTTCTCTCTTCTAAGGGTTTCCATTCTAATTTCCTCATGTTCTTCCTAGTATTCCCTTTCTCTCTGATATGGTTCCCTGTTACGAACCGTGCTGCTCTCTTCTGAATCTTTTCGAGGTTATCAATGTCCTTTAGATGGCAAGGATCCCAGACTGAGCAACCATTTCCAGTACTGGTCTATCCAGTGTTTTGTAGCAGTCGTCCTTAACCTTTTGGGGGCAGTCCTTGATATTCCTGTATATGAAAGCTAAGATGTTGTTTGCTTTCTTACATACTAAATTGTAATGTTCTTTCCATTGAGACGACTATCTATAATCACGCCTAAATATTTTGCAGCATTGGTTTCTTTAAGAATAGTACTGTGAATAGAATATTCTGATCTAGTTGGTGAGCGTTTATTACATATACGCAACACTTGGCACTTCTGGGGATGAAATTCCATTTTCCAAGTTCTTTCCCACTCTTGTAAAGCGTCTAGAACTTCTTGTACAATGCGTGTATCATTCTTGCTTCTGACTGTTCTATATACTAAGCTGTCATCTGCAAAAAGCCTTATAGTAGTTCCAGGAGAGATTTCTACTTATGTCATTTATATAAATTTAAAAAAAAAAACAAGGGCCCAAGAACAGTTCCCTGTGGTACACCTGACAAGACTGGTTTACAATGGGATGACAACCCTTCCACAACAACTTTCTGTGTTCTCCCAACAAGGAACGATCTAGACCATTTTAGCAAAGAACCGCCAATGCTGATGTGTTCTGATTTAAGCAGCAGGCCCTCATGGTCAACCTTATCAAAGGCTTTAGAAAAGTCTAATAAAATTGCATCTATTTGCTGTCTGTTGTTAAGACAGTTATTAAAATCATTGAGAGTTGTTATAAGCTGAGTCTCACAACTCCTTTGCTGTCTAAAACCATACTGGGTGTTTTTTAAGAAGTCATATTTGTCAAGATGGTTCATTATGCTACTATATATTATGTGTTCAAGTAATTTTGCTGACATGGATGTAAGAGATATAGGTCTATAGTTCTCTGCTTTCATTTTGTCACCCTTTTTGAATAAAGGGACAATGCTAGCATCTTGCCACTCATCAGGTATTACTCCCCGGTCCAGTGAAGTTTGGAAAAGTAGTTGGTATACCCCAGTCAATTCATTGGCACATAATTCTAAGAGCTTGCAGGAATGCCATCAGGACCAGTAGCTTTGTATTAACTTACTGCCATTATGGCCGATGAGGGCTCCTTCACCCATCGATCCTATATCGATGTTTTTTTCTGTATGCTGCACAGTACGCAGACCGCTTGTTGCCAGCATTTTTCCGCAGCCATCGTTTATAACACGGATTTTTAGCCAAAGCTCGCTGAAAACGCATTGGCCCGGCATTTTGATTTCTCGGAGAGACCCGGATATTCCAAGGGAAGTAACTCAGTGTTATGCTAGAAATCGAAAGTTTGTTTCTGCTCAATTCGCTGCGGTTCATCCGATCGCATTTATTTTTATTTTATAGTTATTTCCTCTTATATGTTAAAATTTCATGGTTCCCGTTTGTTTTCTAAGTGGATTTCTTATATTGGTGACATAAATCCAAATTCACAAACTTTCACAAACCATATTCATGTTTTCTTATTTTTCAAAGACTTTCCAGGGCCTGGAAAATAACATCTTTTTTCCCCAAACCTTCCCAAACTTTCCCAAATGCTGTGAACCCTGACACTCTACCTTACTTTATATTTATTAGTTAAAAATCTGCCAGAGAAAATTGATTTATGCATTAAAACAAGACTAATCTTCCTTGTCAAAGCAGATATATATTACTCAAACACACACTCAAATGTTACAATCTTATGTCATTAACCCTTTCATGGCTCCTATTGAGAATTCTTGACAGTGAGTCTCTGTAGCCTCCTTGTGGGGGATGGTGCTGATGATCAGATCATCAGACACCATCACGGGAAAGCATAAGTTGAGTCCTGAGAAGAACAACATCCATCTATACAAAACACGGGTGTGACCAGATTTGGGGCTGCATCGATCAAAACCAAAACCAATCACCACCATCATACACACTCCACAGTTACTGGCTGCGGAATGAGAACGAGGCAAGGTTCCTGGACCTTGTCATCACAAAGGACCTGAAACAGGACAGTGCAGAACAACAGCAAAGCAAAGACGACGATGGACCTTGTCAGGTACAACCTAAAGGTCAGTCACTCTTGGGTAAAAGAGTCCACGTACAAAGCTCTGCTCAGGTAAGATCTCTTCTTGAAGATGTCAGGCCAGTAAGGGATCCTTCTGCTTAAGATCATGCTGAAGCCGTTGAGAAGATCCACAGAGGAGGGGCCAGATGCATCTGACTTGTCTGACACGGCTTGAAGCAGACCTCCAGAGCGGGATGATATGCCGCCCATGCTTCAGTTTCTAGTGGCTAACATTATTCAGCTGAGAAAAAGCCAGATTCATCATCTTGCGGCCGCCATTCATGCTGCACTGGTTGTCGTTGGTTGGCCCATGGCACTGCGGCTGCAGGATGGGCACGCAGGGCACCTGGTGGCAGGTGTGCTGGTTATGGGGCACTGCAGCTGCAGGATGGGCACCCAGGGCACCTGGTGGCAGGTGTGCTGGGTTATGTGGCACTGCGGCTGCAGGATGGGCACCCAGGGCACCTGGTGGCAGGTGTGCTGGTTATGTGGCACTGCGGCTGCAGGACGGGCACCCAGGCACCTGGTGGCAGGTGTGCTGGGTTATGTGGCACTGCGGCTGCAGGATGGGCACCCAGGGCACCTGGTGGCAGGTGTGCTGGTTATGTGGCACTGCGGCTGCAGGACGGGCACCCAGGGCACCTGGTGGCAGGTGTGCTGGGTTATGTGGCACTGCGGCTGCAGGACAGGCACCCAGGGCACCTGGTGGCAGGTGTGCTGGGTTATGTGGCACTGCGGCTGCAGGACGGGCACCCAGGGCACCTGGTGGCAGGTGTGCTGGGTTATGTGGCACTGCGGCTGCAGGACGGGCACCCAGGGCACCTGGTGGCAGGTGTGCTGGGTTATGTGGCACTGCGGCTGCAGGACGGGCACCCAGGGCACCTGGTGGCAGGTGTGCTGGGTTATGTGGCACTGCGGCTGCAGGACGGGCACCCAGGGCACCTGGTGGCAGGTGTGCTGGGTTATGTGGCAGATTTGGTGCAGGATTGTTTTGCAGATGTTGCGCAAGATTAACTGGTGGATGTTGTCTACCATCACCTGATGGACGTGCTGAAGGATCACTTGGTGGATGTTGAATACCACTACCTAGTGGATGGAGTGGAGGATTACATGGAGAAATTTGTGAATGATTAGCTGGTATAGGTGGTGTAGGATTAACTGGCACACACGCACCGGACGATGAATTTGCACGGCTATTTAAGGCGGATGGCCTATGGTTAGCATTTGGGTTTGATTCAAAATTTCTTGCTGCATCGAATCTTTGATGATCTGAGGGTGACAATGCAAACCTTGGAGCGGGAAGCGGTGGAGGCGGCCTGCAGATAAATGGTGACTGTTCAGTACAGGGTGTTGAAGAAAACGAAGATGACCTACAGTGTGCTGAAGAAGATGATCTGCCGTGTGGTGAAGAAGGTGAAGATGAGGACCTGTCACAACTGATCACCTCAGATCCCGGCTGATCATCATCAAAGCCTCGCATGAATCGTCTTCTTTCTTCAGCATCCACCTCTTCATCATAGCGGGGACTGACGTAAGGTTCCTGTGGTCCTCTCCGTCTTATACCTTCAGGTTCGATGGGACGTTCCAGTTCCAGGAACAGATTACGAAGGGGACCCCGGAGAAACTTGATGTCTGGGGATCTACCAGATTCCGTAAACTGGCCCATCTCTGTTCCCCCGTGGTAGAAGTCACCAATGCTGGCTGGGTCGTACTCATCCGGTTCTGAGGTTTCTTTTCTCAGATCATGGGTTCTGTGATTCTCAGACACCTGAGCATCATCCTGTTCTGAAAGCTGAAGCTGAGATCTTATACCGTTCTCATCTTCCTGGAAGGCATTGTCAAGATCATCCCCCTCCTCCACATCAGAAACCTGGACAGCCTCTCTCCTCTGTTCTAAAGGAAGATCTGAGAAGGCCTCTGTTGCATGACCACCTGAACTGATAACACCGCTGTGACTATCAAGTGAACTGGTCAGGTGTTTCTCATGAATTATGCCTGACAAAGGAACACCATCCCTTATCTCCACACATGGTGGTGAAACTTTCTGATCCACAACCTCATCATGACTTGTTTCAAAGTCACATTTTCTCTGCGTGTCCTCTGAAGAGCGCACGTTTACCCCTGAATCGCGGGAGTTTGGATCTGCCTCGACAACTTGCTTTCTGGACGTTTCATGGCTGTCTCCATCCGATGACTGAAGACGAGCTACGAAGTCTTCAGCATTGTCCGAGGCCTCCTGATCCTGTCCCATGACAAGTTTTCGGTGGGTTTCATGGATATCTGCAGAGGGAGAGTGAGTGTGGGCAGCCCTTTCAGACACAGCCTCTTCCTCAACCCCCATACTCTCATTACCACAGTGACTTCCATTGGATCTGGGAACTGAACATCGTGACTGACGCTGACTGCTGTCATCTGTATGGCTGTCTTGAGATGTGACCACTTCTCCTTGTTCCCGATCAGGAACATGAACCCCAGGCAAAGTTTCTGTGAACGGTATGTGTTGAGAAGCTTCTGCATCAGGCAGCTGTTGTGGAGAACTACCATCATCAGCTCCACATTCATCTTCTTCAGGCACAGCTTGATAGAGCTGGTCTTGAACCATGCGAGTCAGCGGTCCCCTAGAGCACGCTCTTTGTTCAGAGAGCCCCAGATGCTCATGAGCACCACAACCTTCTCTTGGTCTGAGAAGTAAACTTTGTGACTGTTGATGACCTTCATCAGCGTAAATGAGGCCTCTGTGTTGTTCCTGACCACAGACATGCCTTCAGGAAAGACACTCGACAACATGTGTGGTGAAGCCCCTGACGAACCGTCAACATCAGCAACATGTTCATCTTCTTCAAGCACAGCATCGTACCTCCCCATGGAAGTGGGCTGTATCCTAGGTCTTCCTCTATGCCCCGAGATCTGTGACGGCTCAGATTCCGAGATGTAACTCACAGCGATCGATGGTGCCGATTCAGAGAAACAACTCTCTGTCTCATCTGCATCAGTGGTTAAAGACATTTGACTCGTTCTGTGATACACACCACTCTGCCTCTGTACACCTGCGCCACACTCCTTCAAGTTCTTCACTAATTTCTCTCCTTCATGAGGTCATTATGTACACGTTTTTATCCAGATGATGAAGAAAATCCCCAAGACACGAGTAATCTCTGAACATTTCACGTATGACCACCTTTGATGGTGGCAAGGACACTTGACCTTTTTCTGCGTAAGAAATCACTCTTACTTTCTTCCACAAGGGCTCATTTTCCAAGAGGACCTTGATAAACCTTGTATAGCGTGGAGAAACATTGACAGAAGAGGCCACCACTAAAATTATAATGTTGAACTGTCGCATCTGTTCTACAGGGTTACTGTCATCGTCAAGAGCAGGCATGGCAATAAACCTTTTTTCTTAAGAAACTGCCTCTACCTTGGGGACCACATGACAGATGGGTCGGAAATCCACAGCAAACTCCGTCTTGCTTCAGACAGAGGAACGTTCCCTGCAATACGACCAAACAACAACAAAAAATGCATTTGTAGTTTACATCCTGAGAAGCAAACAAACAACTACATAACATATGCATTCATATTTTTTTTAAAATCTGAAATGAACACTGATGCTGTTACTTCTTTCAATCTTGCAGAAGAGCTTTGTAAGTTGATTACTTTGCACTTAGCTCTAACCTGTTTTAACTGTAATATAAGACCAAAGTGTATGTGCATTTGCGCAAATGTTCAGGCATGCCTGAGTGCGTGTGTGTGACCACGTGCGCATGTGTGGTGTCCTGCATGGGTATGTGTGCTTATATGTGTGTGCATGCTTGCATGAATGTACGTGTTTGTGTCTTGTTGTTTGTTTGTTTGTTTGTTTTTTTTTGTTAATGAGGAGGTCACTGTTTGTTGAAATATTCTGGGTGAGGAAAAGAGACAGAAACAGGATAAGTTAACTATACCTATAAAGAGAGAGCGAGAGAATGAAAATGTTCAGAATTCTTTATTTTATAACAGCAAAAGAATGGACTAAAGTTAGCCTTTTTTCATAGTTGCCAGTAGAGAGCGAGAAAAAAGAGAGAGAGAGAGGAGAAGACAGCAAGAGAGAGAGAGAGTGAGACCTGAGAGACAGAGGAAGAGAGGAGGGGCAGGGATGAATGGAAGAATGGAGAAGAACTACCTAAGACTACAGACAATGACCGATGCATTGCCACTCTGACCTACCACCCACACAATCTACCTGTGAAAAACGTTCTGCTCCGCAACTTCACTATTCTGAAGGAGGATCCAGCTCTCCAAAACATTTTCAGTCTACCACCTATGGTGGCATTCAAAAGGGACAAAAATCTTGGTGACCACCTGATGCACTCTACCTTCCACCCTTCATCCCCCCCAACCCAACCAGGCAATTTCCAGTGCAAGAAACCCAAATGCAAAACCTGTGACTTTCTTAATCTGACAACTACTGTGCAAGGCCCATCCGGAGCAGCTTCCACATGAAGTCTCACTTCACCTGCCAGACTCAGAATATATTATGTTCTTGTTGTACCTTTGTCCCAATGTGTGAAATAGATGTAAACAACTAAGAACTCAAGACAGCTCTTCGAAAGAACATAGAGCAGCATCCTCACAGGAAAGACACGCCTGTGCAACCACTTCTTTGACCATCACCATCTTTCCCACATCAGAGTAGCAGCCCTTGGAGAAATGGTCGTCATGAGGAACTTACAAAATACATGGAAAGCCAGTTAATACAGCGCCTTGGCACCCTTGACCCACATGGGCTCATCAGGGCATGAACCATCAGCCCTCCTCTTTATCCCCCCCCCTTCTTCTTCTGCCCCCCATCCCCTTTTCCCCCTCCCTTCTTCTTACCTCCTCCCCACCTGCATCCCCTTCCGTGCTGTCCATTATCCCCATTTCTATTGTGATTATGATCACCCCTACACTCAATATGCCACACTCCCAAACCCCTGCCTTTACATCCCTTCAAACCAAAACTGTGTTCAGTGACCCAAGTCAACATCATCACGTCATCCCTGTTGAAGATGTCTACGCACTGAAACGTTGGACATCCCTCCAGGTACTCCTTTTGCCACCTTTTCCCTTTATTTATTTGAATACGAGTACAGCAGTCACTACTTTACTTAACCTATGAACATTAAATTAACAATGGGTCGCAGCAAAATGCAAAAAAAGGATATTCATAATTAACAGAAGAAGTTTTACGATACACATACCTTTATAAACAAATGCCTTATTCTTACTTGGCATGGAACATTGCCACATCATGAGGATCCCCTCCTTCCCCCCCCCCCCCCCTCCCCCCCAAAAAAAAAAAAAAAAAATTGGGAGTGCAGGGAGCTAACCTCGCCTCCATACCCAGTGAGGCAGTAAGAGTGATCGCCTTCAGTGAGTTCACTTCATTGTGCCTTACTCAAAAACAACTCAGGTTTTTTTTGCACCTTTTCCTGGATGCACAAGGAGTTGGGGAGGCACCCCAGTGTTTGGATAGTTGTAAAACTACTTGTAGTTAAAAAAATTCCTTTGTATCATACTGACCTGTCCAAAGCAAATGCCAGGAAATCAGAGAGGATGGTAGGAAGCACACTCATCTGTACAGGCTAGGAAGACACTGATCCCATAACAAGTACATTTCCATACAGTTCCCCTGGCCTAGAACCTGGCGATGGAGCTAATTAAGGGCCCTGAGCAACAGTCTGCCAAGCTCAGTTTAGGAGTGAAAGGATTGATCACCACTCTCCCTTGACATAATGGGACAAAGTGAAAAGTAACACGAATGTTTCTAGGACAAAAAGAATTTCTCACCCCAAGACCAAGCCGAAACCAATGAAAAAATACTGCTGGATTTGGCACTTCACAGCTACGGTGCTTCATAAGCTTAAAAATGTACACACAAAAAATTTCAAACAGTAGAAAGAGCTTTGCAGAGAGATTTCTGAATGCTAAAGGGTTAAGGTTAAAAGTAACATGCTACAAACCTTGCTGAGCCCTCAAGAGATGTCGGAAGAGGAACACAGCTATTGTGAGCAGTGCTCCGGCTACAATGATCCCAGCACCAACGACAACGTAGATTTTCCAGTTCCCGCTGAATGGCTCCGCTGGAACGTAAGATGGCTTACTGTTGTCATCACATTTGAAGAGCATACAGCGACAACTATATCATGCACACACACACACACACACCACACTCACACACACACACACACACACACCCCACCACACACACACACACACTGTCTTTCTATCACACACACACACACACACACATACACACACTGCCTTTCTTTCACACACACACACACACACAGACACACACACGCACACTGCCTTTCTTTCACACACACACACACACAACACACACACCATCACACACACATGCACACACACACACACACACACACACACACACACACACACACCACTACCATCACCACCATAACCAAAGAGAGACCGACCTTCCTCAGACGGACCAGAAGGATCTGCCGGCAGGTTCAGAGTGCTCTTGTCGATAAGCGTCAAGGTGATGGGAGAGCAGTAGTAGTTCAGGCGCTCGCACGCCTCTCTGTCGTTGGGTGTCACTGTGGCCTGTTCAGGACAAGCAGATATCCCCTCATTCCCTTTTCCTGCATACCCCAAGCTCTTGAACCATTTCACACTATGCAAGTTGAATGGCAACAGCAAAAAATTCAGACCTTCATCAACACCTGTCTGAGGCGTATCTTCAAAATCAGATGGCCACAGAAGATCAACAAAGAAGATCTATGGAAGCAAGCAGGACAGGAACCAGTGGCCAAGCAGATTCTACGGAGGAAGTGGGGCTGGATTGGACACACTCTCAGGAAGCCAGCATCCAGCACCACAAGCCAAGCCCTGACATGGAACCCGCAGGGAAAAGGAAGAGAGGCCGATCTCGCAGCAGCTGGAGGCGAGACACTGAGGCTGAGATAAAGAGGCAGGGGACCAACTGGACAGGCATTCAGAGAGCAGCCCAGAACCCAGTGCGATGGCGGAGTGTTATCGATGGCCTATGCTCACCCTCGAGCTATAGGCCTAAGTAAGTAAGTTGAATGGTAAGACTGACATAGCCATAACAACAGCCTTCAGTTCTAAACTAACCTGCTGATCACCTACAACACGGGTGTATCCACCGTGATGCAGTTGTGGTACAATTCCTGCAAAGGGGCATAACCATCGTTAAGCTTTCCGGATTCTTCACCCATACTCAAATATAAGTTCAAACATACTTAAATAAACCATAAGTAATCAAATAAACAACGGAAAGTCTTCCAAAAGAGTCATGTTGTCTGCATGCATGGGCCCACCTCTGTGTGTGTGTGTGTGTGTGTGTGTGTGTGTGTGTGTGTGTGTGTGTGTGTGTGTGTGCGTGCTGATGTGTGTGTGTGCGTGCATGTACGTGTGTGTGTGTGCATGTGATGTGATGTGTGTGTGTGTGTGTGTGTGTGTGTGTGTGTGTGTGCGTGCAGTGCGTGTGTGTGTGTGCTATGTGATGTGTGTGTGTGTGTGTGTGTGTGTGTGTGTGTGTGTGTGTGTGTGCATGTGTGTGTGCGTACCTCTGTGTGTGTGTGTGTGTGTGTGTGTGTGTGTGTGTGTGTGTGTGTGTGTGGTGTGTGCGCGCGTGTGTGAGTGTTTACTGTGTGTGAGTGTGTGTGTGTGTGTGTGCGTGTGACGTGTGTGTGTGTGTGTGTGTGTGTGTGTGTGTGTGTGTGTGTGTGTGTGTGGTGTGTGTGAATGTGTGTGTGTATCATTCCAGGCATTCATTCCACGCGCCAATATTAGTGTATATAACTATAAGTGTGCCTTTGTGAGTCAGCTCTGCTGTATATGATCTCCCGCTGAGAGGCAATCCAAAGCAAGAAAAGGAGACAAAAAACGTAAGCAGTTCAAAAGGAAAGCGACTTCAGATCCCGTGGTGAAACTATACCAGCATACACACAACTCCAACTTACTTACACCTAGTGTCCTAGATCATGAAGAAATTGGGGTGTAGTACTGTTTTCAACTTTTTAAACATGCAGAGATAATGAAAGGGTATGAACATGTAAAACATCATTCTGCAGAGGTCTCCTCATGCACTGACAATCGGCTGTGGGGATAAGCAGTTTGAAGAAAATTTCAACCTCTCCACAAGACTTTGAAATCATTTTTACCAGAAACTACAAACCTGTCACTGAATCAGTAATGAACACAAACTCTCGCTCAATGAAAACAGTCTGGCTTAGGACCATGACAGTACGCTCCCTTTGACAGCAAGCAGATGATCTGATAGTTAAAACATCCATGATGGCGATGCAAGCAAAACTTTTGCAGCATCTTTGTTGTTGGATAGGAGAGAAAAACATGATTTTCTACACAGAGTTCAAGTTGTCCTTCTTCCCCCTCTCTCACTGTAACAGATGTTCTCTTTCACCCACAATGTTGTCATCTGTTTGAAGTGCCCCAATCCCCATCCTCCCCCTCCACTTCCCCTCCCATTTCCACAAATGTTAAGTTCAATTCATATCCCTGATAATTCTTGTTGGAGGTACAATTACCCCCCCCCCCCCCCCCCTAGCTTTGTAGAAAAGGGTACGAACACACACACTGCACTGAGATATGCCTAAACCACTGGACACACTTTCACCTAGCACTCATGCGACTTGCAAGGCAAAGGGGCACAAAGAACAGGCATTAAAATCTTTCGAAATATTTTTCTTTCTTTTATGGTATCAGACATTTTTCAGACATTGCTTGGGGAAAAGAAAAAGAAGAAGATGCAAAGCATATAAACGTACTCCCAGTTTATCCTGAATACGTGTGAGATATTCCATAAAGAGGAAAAACTGTCTTGGGCTGGTGTAACCGTTAGTAATGGCTATTCTGGTAAACATCGGCTATCGTCTGTGACCTAAAATGAACATACAAATTTTCAGAAAGATCGGCCAAGAACTTTCTGAGATTTTCCATAAATAAGAAAACCATTATGGGCCGTTAGTAACGGCTATAACGGTAAACTAAAACATCGGGCATCATCCGTAACCCATAATGAAGATACCTGCTAATTTTCACAAAGATCGGCAAAGTACTTTCTGAGATATTCCATAAAGAAGAAAAGCGTTACAGGCCGTTACAGCTGTTAGTAACGGCTATAACGGTAAACTAAAAACATCGGGCATCATCCGTAACCCATAGTGAACATACCTGCTGATGTTCACAAAGATCGTCCTAGTACTTTCGGAGATATTCCATTAAAAAAAACATGTTACAGGCCGTTACAGCCGTTAGTAACGGCTATAACGGTAAACCAAAGCATCTGGCATTATTCGTGACCTGTAATGAACATACCTGCTAATGTTCACAAAGATCGGCCAAGTATTTTCTGACATATTCCATGAAGAAAAAAAAGCGTTACATGCCGTTACAGCCGTTAGTAACAGTATAACGGTAAACTAAAACATCGGACATTATTTGTGACCCATAATGAACATACCTACAAATTTTCAAAAAAAATCAGCCAAGTGCTTTCTGAGATATTCTGTAAAGAAGAAAAACTGTTACAGGCCGTTACAGCCATTAGTAACGGCTATAACGGGGTAAACTAAAACATCGGGCATCATTTGTGACCCATAATGAACATACCTGCTAATTTTCACAAAGATCAGCCAAGTACTTTCTGAGATATTCTATAAAGAAGAAAAAGCATTACAGGCCATTACAGCCGTTAGCAACGGCTGTAACGGTAAACTAAAACATCGGGCATCATCTGTGACCTATAATGAACATACCTACAAATTTTCAGAAAGATCGGCCAAGTGCTTTCTGAGATATTCTATAAAGAAGAAAAACCGTTACAGGCCGTTACAGCCGTTAGTAACAGCTATAATGGTAAACTAAAACATCAGGTATTATTCGTGACCCACAATAAACTTACCTACAAATTTTCTGAAAGATCGGCCAAGTACTTTTTGAGATATTCTATAAAGAAGAAAAACCGTTACAGGCTGTTAAAGCCGTTAGTAATGGCTACAACAGGGTAAACTAAAACATCAGGCATCATCCGAGACCCATACTGAACATACCTGCTAATTTTCACAAAGATCGGCCATGTACTTTCTGAGAAATTCCATGAAGAAGAAAAAGTGTTACAGGCCGTTACAGCCGTTAATAACAGCTATAACGGGGTAAACTAAAACATCGGGCATCATCCGTGACCCATAATGAACATACCTGCTAATTTTCACAAAGATCGGCCAAGTACTTTCTGAGATATTCCATAAAGAAGAAAAAGCGTTACAGGCCGTTACAGCCGTTAGTAACAGCTGTAATGGTAAACTAAAATGTCGGGCATCATCCTTGACCCATAATGAACATACCTACAAATTTTCAGAAAGATCGACCAAGTGCTTTCTGATATATTCTATAAAGAAGAAAAAGCGTTACAGGCCGTTACAGCCGTTAGTAACAGCTATAATGGTAAACTAAAACATTGGGCATCATCTGTGACCCATAATGAACATATCTACAAATTTTCAGAAAGATCGGCCAAGTACTTTTTAATATATTCTAAAAAGAAGAAAAACCGTTACAGGCTGTTACAGCCCTTAGTAACGGCTATAACGGGGTAAACTAAAACATCGGGCATCATCCGTGACCCATAATGAACATACCTGCTAATTTTCACAAAGATCGGCCAAGTACTTTCTGAGATATTCCATAAAGAAGAAAAAGCGTTACAGGCCATTACAGCCGTTAGTAACAGCTGTAACGGTAAACTAAAACATCGGGCATCATCCTTGACCCATAATGAACATACCTACAAATTTTCAGAAAGATCGACCCAGTAGTTTTGTCTGGAGCTAGCGGAACACATTTTGACCACAGACACACAGACAGACAGACAGACAGACACACACACACACAGACACACACACACACACACACACACACACACACACACACATATACACACAGAATTTCTTCGTTCCCATTCTAAAGTACTCCCTGTTCTTTAAGAACTGGGAGTTCAAAAAGAAAACAAAAAAGAAAGAAAAGAAAGAAGGAGCAAATCTAGAAAATGGAACTCACCGTCACAGTGTTACTAGAATTGGGGATGCCAACGATTTTCACAGAGGGAGTAGAAATCTGCACACACAAACACACACATATGTTGATTGAATGTTTAGGTTGTTTCACTTTCTTTTTCATTTTTTGTTTGTCTCTCCCTGGTGCTTCCCCCACCCCCAACCCTAAGCACTTTCCTTTCTTCTTTTTACCAAAATTATTCATTTCTCATCTCCCACACATCCAAAAGCTCTGACTAAAGAAAGCATCTAGATTTAAAAACATGTAAAACGATGTGTGCATACACGTGTGTGTATGCATGTGGGCGTGTGTGTGTGTGTGTGTGTGTGTGTGTGTGTGTGTGTGTGTGTGTGTGTGTGTGTGTGTGGCACGCACGTCCGCATGCCTGTGTGTGTGTGTCTGTGTGTGTGTGTGTGTGTGTGTGTGTGTGTGTGTGTGTGTGTGTGTGTAACAGAGAGAGTGAGAGAGACAGTGAGAGAGGACGAAGAGGTAAAACAGCACTATGCCAAATTCTCCATTTTCCTATGAAACAAATACCTACTTTCATTTTGGACAATTCTGAACACACTATACACGGGTTCTGTGTCACAGCTTTACATGATTCTGTCTGTCAGCCTAAAAAGCAATAAAGTGAACACTTTGACAGCAAATTCATATATTAAAGCACACACACACACACACACACACACACACACACACACACACACACACACACACACACACTCACACACACATCCACACATGCACACACACACACACACACACAGGCATGCGGGTGCGCGCGCGCCACACACACAGAGAAATTAAGAGAGGCCATACAAACATGTCTATGGCTCTATATTTAACAAATCACATCCACCCATCCACCCCCACCATCCACCCACCCACTCACAGAATAACACACACACACACACACACACACACACACACACACACACACACACACATATATATATATATAATATATAAACAAGCCTTCTGAATCAGATTTCATCTAAAGTTCAGTTTTCATTCAGGAGTTTGATGGAATTGGGAACAAAACTTTTTTTTAGTTCTATTTGTTTTGAATTTTGGAATTTGGAATCTTCGTCCTGGTGGTAGAACATTGTAATTTTTTTAAAGAACATGAGAACTGTCGGCAGCGATGTTCACAGCTTTTTATGTGATGTGACATGCAACACAATTTATCTAACTGTCCTTGTTCTTTACAATAACCTTTCCCTATGCATTCACCACTCTGTTTCAAATGTTTTTGTTTTTCACACTAAGATTTTCAAACCAGCATAAATAGCCAAAGGACAGTATAGATTCTACAAAACAACGATAAAACATATTTAAGATGTCCTTTTTAACATCAAGAGACTGAAGTTTCTGATGACAGTATATTCTAGATTGGCATTTTTTGTAGATAAATTGAGTATTTGCATTAAAATTCAGCTTATCATCTAAAATAGTACCCAGATATT
The DNA here is from genome assembly GCA_018398815.1 of Conus ventricosus. Taxonomy (NCBI): domain Eukaryota; kingdom Metazoa; phylum Mollusca; class Gastropoda; order Neogastropoda; family Conidae; genus Conus; species Conus ventricosus. The sequence goes on along the minus strand of CM031604.1, from coordinate 36,980,042 downwards.
TATATTCACCAACACGTTCCACTTTGGTGTTTTCGATATACAAGTGAGGGACAGGAGCTGGGTTTCTTTGAAAATCAATGACCATCTCCTTCGTCTTACTAACATTCAAATCTAGACAATTTTCTTTGCACCATGTACAAAAACGTTCCACCTCTTGAAAATAAATGTTATCTGAATCTGACAGGTCTTCCAAAGCAGAGTCATCTGAGTACTTTATGGCAGGAGTGACAGAAGAACCAGTACAATCATTTGTATAAAGAGTAAAGAGAATAGGGGAGAGAACAGTCCCTTGAGGTGCACCAGTAAATGTGGTTCTTGCTGATGAATATTTTCCCTCAAAGCATATGCACTAAACCTGTTGACTAAAACGATCACAATCCATAAAATCAATTTTGGGTTGACCTGTAAAGTTTGGAGTTTCTTTGCCATAGTGTGTGGTTGAATAGTATTAAAAGCTGATGAGAAATCAATAAACAGGATGTGAACAAATGAATCTTTGTTTTCAAGATGTATGTATACATGGTTTAAAAGAGTGATTATTGCATCATCTGTACTTCTCTTCTGTTTGCATGCAAATTGGTATGGATCACAACGCTGTCTGACTTGAGGAACAAGAATCTGAAGGACAAGGCGTTCAAAAGATTTCATTACAAGAGATGTCTATGCAACAAGTTGTTTAGTCATTCAAAATACTAGGGTTTCTTTTTTTTTTCTTAAAGAACAAATTGTTGATTTCTTCCAGACATAGGGCACAACTCCACAATCCAAAGACAAAAAACATATGACGATTGTTCCAAACATGATTTTAAAAGATTTCCAAAAATATTGTCTGGACCAATATGTGTGCATGCACACACACACACACAGACACTCAGACACACACACACACACACACACACACACACGCACACACACACACACACACACACACACACGCACACACACACACACACACACACATACACACACACACAAAATCCCTCCCAGCCTCTACCACCTTGGAAAACTTCCATCTCTTGCTCTCGCTCTTGGCCTCGAAACGGTAGGTACCGATCCCTTTGATTGGCTGGAAAATGAAGTGCGCAGTCCTACGGGTCAGCCACGCTCCTGCCAGCAGCTGCATGGAATCCTCCTTTACATCTGCATATACACACAGCAGTCAGCAGTCAATCAGGTTTTTTTTTCTTTTTTTTTGCACACACTTGGTGTATTGAAAAGACACTGTGAAAAATATATTCACAGCAGTCAACTCAATGTAACCTGTGGAGGCCACGGCTAGTTCAGAGCAAGTTACTTAGTTTTGAGCGGAAGGGGAGTTTACAGCTCGCCCACAGCTGCAGAGGCCAAGCCGTGAATGCAGGTCAGGGAAAGGGGTGTTTTCTGCAGGCTGCTCCCCACCAGCCAGCTAACCGTGCTGTACTCGGCGAACTGAATGTCATCTGTGTAAAGCCCGTCTGGCAACAATGTGTTCGGCACTGCTGAGCAGCCATTACAAGTGGGGATGTCAGTTTGATAATTAGTAGTTGTCATGAAAAATGTAATATATCTGTGCTTTTGAGATGACTGAATAGGCAACTTCCCAACAATTCTATTAATACCAAACTCGACTAGGTTTATTTTCCTGTAGATAATGTAGATACGGCATGAAAGCTTGTACACAAGTGGTCAGGTGATAATCAAACAATGACAACACACACACAATTGTGCAAAAATGACGTCATCACTTTCTGGGAACTTAATTTTCCCTAGTTAACTAGTACACAAGTTTGATATATGCCTCTGCTTGGACTACAACAACAAAAATGTTGGATTAGAAATGTGTAAGCCTTGTTTGTTCGGCCCTTTAACTAAGTGTCTCGAATGGGACGGAAAAATAAAGCTGTGGGGCCGGAATGGCTCAGTGGTAGACGCCGGACTCGTAATCTTGGAGATCCTGGGGTTACGGGTTCGAATCTCCGCTGGGCCATTTCGGTGCAGGGGGATTTTCCCCTTGGAGTTAACACTGGTTCTGACTCCATTTCCCATACAGTTCTTCGAACTAGGCTATAATCTGAGGTTCCGAGTGTGAACACAGGCATAACATCTTACACACACGTAAAATCCCATCACCAACTTTCGGAAGAGAAGGCCAATTTGGCCATTGGTACGGATGACACGTTGCACATAGCATGCCCTTCCCCAAAGATGGAGCATCGCTGCCTTCATGGTGGGATAAAAAAAAAAAGCGGTCATACACACAAAACCCCACTCCCTTTGTTGGGCAGATAGGATTAATCCTTGCATGTCTACACAGGAAGTGTCCCCAGGAAAATCAGCCTGCGTATGCAGAAAAAAAAACATGTAACCTGTACTGAAACACACAGTAGCTATATCCTATTCTTTTTCACCTTAGTGCATGCTTGAATAATACCATTTTTTGTAAATTCTAAACTTAATTAAAGTGAAATTAAAATTCACATAAACTGTGGTTTTCGCATTCAGTCAACGTGCATTATCTGTTTCATAAAAATGAACTTACATCAATGCTATATTTGAGTTAACAGATTGGCAAATCGATTCCGAGATCCTCCCTTTCCCTCTCTGTCTCTCTCCAATTCTGTCTCTCCCTCTCTCTGTCTCTGTTTCTTCTCTCTCTCTCTTTCTGTCTCTCTCTCTTTCTCACTTCCTCTCAGTCTGTCTGTCAATCAGTCTCTGTCTTCATCTGTCTGTCTGTCTCTCCCTTGTGTCCTCCCTCTGTGTGTGTGTGTGTGTGTGTGTGTGTGTGTGTGTGTGTGTGTGTGTGTGTGTGTGTAAGTGTAATAGAGGGGGAAAGTGGGATTAAATTGAGTGTGTTTGTCTGTAATTTTTCCATTCTAACTTCTCAGGCTTTAATGCTCCTTACTGACTATGCAGGATTCCTGATGAAGATTTTTCAAGCAAAAGCTAGATAAACAAAAACTGAGCCTGTGGGCATAGACAACTTATTTCCATGTATATCCAGGATTCTTTTCCCAAATACTTAGATGGTAGAAATTTTTTTACCCTATGAATTCTGATTATCTATAACATACCTAATAAGCTACAAATTAGATGTATGGAAATTTGTCATCAAGAGTTAAGAATCAAAATCTCCATAAAATTCTACACATTAGGTACTATTATTTTACCACACACCACACACACACACCCCACACACACACACACACACACACACATACATACATATACATACAAAAATATGATGCAATATGATGATGACACTGATCGTGCATTATGATCGTACACTTAACCCTTTGCCTCCAATGACTTAACTGTAATTTTCAAAACCTTTCTGTTTGACATATTCTCTGTCTATAATCTGTAACATGCTCAATTTTGATTTGGGTTTACTGAATACTCCATTCAATTCTCTAAGAAGAGAAAACATTATATTTTATTATATATATATATATATATAACATTATTAACATGGCCTGTGCTTCTGATTTCCCATGTTTTCTCATGATCCCTAAACCGCAGATTTTTCCGCAGTCAGGGGACAAAGGCTTGACTATTGAACACACACACACATATATATGTCAAAGACAATTAAACAATGGATTAGACCAATGTATTACATGTAAGAGTGCCTTGCTCTACTTGTAAATCTGACGCAATGCCACAATGAAATGATAGTTATAACCCACAATCATACTGACACATTCGCATCCGTCCTCTCTCCTCCCTTCTCTCTTACATTTATGAATAGTGTAATATATTATTTAGTTAACTATATGCAAAAATAGATATATGAATATAAATTTAACGTCATTAATACATTATTAGCAAATGCTCACCAAGGTTTCATGTTTTTTAGATTTATGGACGTTTTATATGTTCTATGTACTTGTCCTCACATTACATGGGGTGTGACCTGTGCAAATTGAATGGGGGAGAGAGTCCTTTGATTGCAAATAAGGATACCGGTGTTAAAGCCATAATGAGCTAGAAAGATGGATGGAGGGGCGGAGAATTTTACGCATTAGATGGGCCAGTTTTAGCTAAACCCAAAGACAAAGATGAAACATAAATAATATATGTTAAGTCTGGCGTGCTCTGTGTGAATAGTTGTGACTTGTTGAGGCAGATGAGTGAAGGGTGTGATAGGTTTAAAGGGGCTATATGATATTCCAAAGTGCGTGTAGGTAAGGAGATGAAACTTCAAATAATAAAGATTTTGGCGATCTGACAAGCTAAATTAAAAATGTATTTAAAAAAACTACCAACGTCTGACAGAAATGTCACTGAAATATTACATAGCTGATATAACTACACAGCATGCAAAAAAGGAAAAGAGCTGCACCACTCATGGAGTTAAGCGAGGGTGAGGCAACTACAAAGAGCTTCATAACGCTTACATTCTATATATAATTCATAAACAATAAATTAGATTATAATAATAATGCCATTATGTAATGTATATGGTCAAATAGAGAGACGCAATATTGACACACACAGCTACAACAGAACAATAACCGAATACAACCTAAAACACACACACAAACACCACCAATTCAAGCAATTCCCACAATAACATAGTAGAATGTGTTTACCTCACTCCAGTAGGAATTCTGTCAAGCTTATAGATGAAGGAATCATCTCACCAAATGCTTGCACATTTTTCCATTCAATCTGACCAAATTCACAAAAATGGTTTTCACCAAAAGACACACCTATTCCACTGCAATGATCAGAGCAGTTCACATAAAATGTACAAAATTCGAATGCAGTTGCATTGTAAAGTAGTTCATAAATCGATACATTCGAATCTACACGTAAGTCACAAAAAGGTTACAAGATAAAACTGAAAAGTGTTAAACAGAGGACTTGTAAACACAAAACAAAGAAAATATTTCATTGATATATATTTATAGATTCACAAAATACATGTGTAATTTTGGCATCTTTCCTTGTCTTGCTTTTTGTTTCTAATGACTGATTGCGCACAAACAGAATCTACTGATACCTTGACCAACACAACTATACTAAAAAAAAAAAAGGGTCAGGCCTAACATGGAGGAGACAGCCAACCTGAAGCCTGTCGGAGTGTCACAGGGCTCCCGCAGATGTGCATTTAGTGTGTATGGATGCACAAAACACCCCTTAAAATGATGCGTCAGACATCAGTCCGACCCTTTCACTCTGTTCCTATGTATACCTGTGGAGTCCATCTTCCTTTTGTATGCACGTTGTTCATGGCTGCAAAACCATTGCTTAGGCAATATGTTTAGCAATTTGCTGATCTTTTGTTTTGTATTTCCGAGTCAGACCTCCAGTCCACTCTGATCATTTTTCTTTAAATGGATAAATTGAATTCTAGTACCTAAACTAGTTTTAGATTACAAAAAAAAAAAAAAAAAAGGTTTTATGAGTTGCTTCGCTCTCAAACTGTGGCATGCAGTGCTGGACCATATCTTGTGAACAAAGCATAATGTTGGTGTCACATGGGAAAAAAGCAGTCTTTTTAGCCTTCCCTTTAGAATTCTCCAGTGTGCATAACATAGCAGATCCCAGTTAGCTGGACAAGCCGGCAAATTATGAAGGAGATTTTCCAAGTCGGTGTAAAACGTCTCATGAAAGGCAAACTGAAAATAACATTCATGGGCCATGCGATGCCCCAAACGAACAAAGTCAAAATGGCAACGCTAAATACATGACTGAAATTAAATGCATAATCAATGACACCTTTGACGACCTTTTAGGATTCAATTCTGGGGGTTAGGTGATTGCTTAAAACAACAGCCAATGGGAGCCCTGCTGATAACTTTTTATGAGTGACACAATGAGCCTGTTCACCATATCATCATGAGAACCTAGTGATAGGCTCAAAGTTGGCCTTGATCAAGTGAAATTCTGACCCTGGTCTGCAAGCCTGCTTCTGATCTGACACGATTAACCGATTCATACGAAACACCCCAAACTTGACAAACAAGAACAGGACATCAGGGAAAAAAAAGACGAAATGATAACAAACAATAACCAAAGTGCATCACACCAACATTAATCTGAATGACAAGTAACTTTCAATGAACAAACAGGGTAACTCTTGCTCCCACGATTAAATAAAAAGACCCCATTACATTAGGCCATTTTTAATGGGCATCTATTTATTTCATCATAGGAGCAAGAGTTTCCCTGTTTGTTTGTTTAATTACGTTTACTGTTCCCTGCCTCATTTAAGATTTCCCTTTATGTAACTTTCAAACAAAAACATTCAGAGATCAAAACCAGCAAAACATAAACAAGCGATAACTACTGTGTTCAGGTTTAATAACACAGGATAAGTTTAAGAAACTAGAAGAAATGAGGAAAACAACAACAACAACAACAACAAAAACAACTTACTTGGGTACTCAAGTTTGTGCGATCATTGAAGTCACTGAGAGAGTAGTTGAATGTTCGACATATCTGGTGTGACACAAAGTAGTTTTCATGTGCCTTTCTTAAGGTCCATCGGCGTTAAAGTCCACTTTGAGTCCTTGAGAGTTTCTGATGAAGGCAGGATCTATTGATAAACAAATTGGTGACCACAATTTTGACAGTATTTGACACCATCGATATCTTTGAGAGTATACTGTCAAATGATACAGAAAATCTGGAACACAGACCAGTGGACCATACGTTACTTCTTAAAATTTCATCCACCTCCCCCTCTCTGCCTTCCTTCACCACAAGCTCACCCATTCAAATCTGAATCTCATAAAAATGAAAATTTTTCATTCACAGCGTAAAAAGACTGGAAAATCATCAGACTCGAAAAAGTTTCAAATTGACTTAGATACGCACACACCAATCAATACTCACACAGACACAATTACACAATACAACACAACACACACACTCCAACAACATGCAGCACACACACACACATGTGCAATGCACACTGTATACACACAAAAAAACTCCATACACACACTCACACCTCTCACACAACCACACACATACACACACACTGACAGACACTCTCTCTTCTCTCTCTCTCTCTACTCTCCTCTCCACTCTCTCTCCTCTCATCTCACTCACTCACCACCACACCAACACACACACACACACAACACTGAAAGCATTTGATATTAACCAGCTGCTGCAGCACAACAGTTAACACACACACATGAACAGAAAGCAGAGAGATGATAGTTTTGATAAGTATATGAGCATCATTACACGATTTGTCACCCATGAACAGCTCTGGCCAAATGTTCAGTATATTGTGACTTCCACTAAGAAGACAGCGACCATGCCGTCAAGTCTGCTAATAACATGATGAATCTCTGATGCATAATACTGTTTTCTAGTTTACTTTCATTAAAAAAAAAATTAAAAGAAAAATCCTTAGAGGACTGTATTCAGAGAATCTGAAAGGATAAATTTCTGTGACTGCTGAAAATTGATGTGTGTCTGGTGACAATTTCATGCATTTTATAACTATTGCATTCTTGCCTACCATCTTTCATTACATGCTTTTTTTGACCCATTTTCTTTCATTTTTGTTCCCCTTACTATTCTGTTATCCATACAACTCTTGGATGTTTTTTTTCCCTTGAAAAAAATCTCGTATTTAGGACTTTGAGAGGATATTCCTAAGGAGTAAACAGTCTGGGCAGCCTCTTCTCTCCAGCCAGTTTAAACTGATCTGCATGAACAGGTGTACTTTCACTTAAAACTCCAATATCTCAGAGAAACTATTTTATCAAGAGGCAAACACAGTCATAAACCAATTGTCAAATGATTGTGTAGCAACACACAAAAACTTCATGGAATACGATGCAGTTTCAGACTTTGAATGCTTGGACAAACTCAAACAGTATTTCATTTTCTAAATAAGTCTGTGTTTCAACATAAGATTCAGACACAGTTTAGGTTGAAATACTTCAAATCATGTTATAGATAAATTATTTATTTTCTCACTGTGTGAAATACGCAGACTGTTACTCATGAAGTTTTGGACTTTTGAACAATTTGAGTAAACCAGTTTTGCTGCCAATCTAACACTGAGGCGCAGGGACTGACAACAATTTGAGAAAGTCAATTTTGCTGCCAAAGTAACACTCGGGCACAGGGACTCAGACCAGTTTGAGAAAATCACTTTTGCTGCGAATGTAACACTAAGGTGCAGTTGACCAGCCATGTCCAAGCATGCTCCAAAGCTCAGTTGAATGAGTCCAAAATCCTGACCAACATTTTTGATGTTTATATTCATTCAAAGCCTGCTATTAGAGCTGATGATGTGGCTCAAACTACGCTGAACCCCCAAAACATTAAAGGTTACAACCAACGACACAAAACAAAAGAAATCTCCAATGTTTGTAGCCTGATCATGGCTTAGAATGGAATCAATCGGTGAAAATACTTTTCCTTTAACTTCCTTATCACCGATATGAATAAGGCTCCATTCACCAGCCAGTTGGCGAGAAACTTAGAATAATCTAGCTTCTCAGAGCTGACAAGCAGATGAATGTTCGCCAACACAACTTACAAATTTAAAATCTATGTCTGTCTGTCTGTCTGTTCTGTCTCTCTCTCTCTCTCTCTCTCCCTCCCCTCTCCTCTCCAGACTAATACAATGAATCCATCAGTTTTCAAATTCTGCTTGCTTATGTCAAACAACAACAATCCTGCAATAATTCACCAATTTTGTATTCAAATCATTAAGCATGTGAATGCAATTTATTGCCTAAATAAACACTCTTATTGTGAACAGTGCTGATTGTAACTCACTAATTTTGTATTCAAATCATTAAGCATGTGAATGCAATTTATTGCCTAAATAAACATTCTTATTGTGAACAGTGCTGATTGTAATTCACTCTTGCTACAGGCCAGAGGCCTGACATTTAACTTCGTTTTGTCTCCCCTTCCTGACAATCAAGGTCAACTCCATGGTGAGTCACTGTATCACATGCCAAGACAATCATGGTGGTTAAATGCACTTCAAAACTGTTGACATGATCAGGATGTCATGTCTTGTGACAAAACTTTTGTGCAATCATGTTTTTTTTACACCTTACACCTATCCACTTTCCTCAAAGATGTAGGGCAAACCATTCAATCAAACCAAACGAAATTTTGAACATTTTCAAACTGTTTTTTTCTGAGATCAAACGCCAGCAATTTCTAACTTTTTGTGCTAGTTTTCATTCTCTAGATATTTCTGTCAAACAAGATCAGGTTTATCTTGCGTTCAGTCTTCTTTGCTGAAGATGAAAATGCAGACTCTTTCAAATGAACTAAGATTTCACTGGTGCAGCTACCAAGGCATGTATTACGAGGGCCATCCCATAAGTTCTTGGATGCCCAGAAACCACTGACGTCATAATTTCAATTTTTATATCATCATCACAAGCGATGTCATAATAGCTATGACACAAAAAATGATAAAAATCGTCAGAGCCAAATTTGTTCTAGACAGCAAAATGGATGGCAAGGGGGACGGTTTTCAAAGTGTTGCAGAGAGCCTGTCTTGGAGAGATTTTCGTGCCATGATTTATTATGACTATCTTCAAAGGACGTCTTTCAAGGAAAGTTATATAAGTTTGACAAACTGTTTTGGCGACAAGGCTCCATCATTATCCACAGTCCATAGGTGGTTCAAAGAATTTCAGTTTGGTGCAATGTCGTTGGAAGATCGTGACCGTTGTGGACGTCCAGTTTCAGTTACTACTGATGGGAACTGAGCACAGTGAAGGCCATGATTACAGAAAATCCTCGAATCACGGAGGATGAACTCAAGGATACTCTAAACCTTTTATCAGGAGCTTAGACCCATTCTTCGGCACAATCTCTCTGTATGGAAGCGTTGCCCATTGGGTGCCCCACCAGCTGACTGGGGAGCAGATGAGGGCTAGGGTTGAATGGTGCCAGTTTATGCTGCAAAAATTTGACGGAGGAAGATCTGATAGGGTCTCCAATATCGTCACAGGTGAGAAACCTATGTTTACCAGTATGACCCCGAAACAAAGCAGCAGTCGTCAGTTTGGCTATTTCCAGGGGAAACCCCACCTGTGAAATTTAAGAGATCAAGAAGCTGCACAAAGCAAATGATTGCAGTTTTCTTCGCAAGATCCGGCCATGTGACTACTGTACCGCTTCTGGAAAGAAAGACAGTGAACGCTGAATGGTACATCAACACCTGCCTGCCAAAAGTGTTTGAGGCTTGGAGTGCACGGCGACCAAGACGGTATCCGCCACCTACTCCTCCACCACGACAACGCCAGCGCCCACACGGCAGCTGCAACTTTAGACTTCTTGCAAGAGAACTGCGTGCAGCTCGTCACTCATCCTCCGTATTCTCCTGACCTTGCCCTTGTGACTTCTTTTTGTTCCCTCGTTTGAAAAACAACTGAAAGGAAAGCCGTTTGAGAGCCCTGAAGATGCCCGAGCTTTGCCGAGGGCTTGATTTCTGGTATACCTAAGTCGGAGTGGGCTGGGGTGATGGATTCGTGGTTTAGAAGGATGGAAAAGTGCATACATACTGATGAAGGATACTTTGAAAAGACTGGCTAGGTAAGAAATGCCAGTGTACTTCCATTATTTCCCATCCCAGAACTTATGGGGTGGCCCTCGTATTAGTTCAATCCACTTCACATCTCTCTCATCAAAATTTGATATTGGCAAATGCTAGGCAAATGCAGACTTTAAAAGTTGTTTCCACAACTACAACACACACACACAACACACACACAGAGAGAAAAGACGGACTCCCGGACGGATGAACGTGCGGGTGCACACACACACACACACACACACACACAACACCACCACACAACACACTCCATAAAGCTGCTGAAGAAAAAGAAATTGAAAATCAAGCGGATGCACGCACGAAGGCGAGACAGGGAGGCAGGGGAGAGAAGAAAGTTAGAAGTCCACCACTCACTGCACAGAGGCAAAATCCATTTAAATCTGAGCGCCTTCTCCACTTTGTTTTGCAGCTGAGGGCATTTGAAGTCGTAAAGGCTGAGGGCAGTCAGAAGCGGGTGGCACACCTCTTCTGCTGGGGGTGGTGGATGCCAGTCGTTTGGCTCTCAAGTAGGTTTCCACACGTTTGCAGGCTCCTGCAATGCATTACATTATTGCAGCCAAAGACAATACCAAAAAAAAGTGGGCACGTGGGAATTAATACAACCATAATGAGTAAATGGAATCACTGTATGAAGTGTGTTCTGAGTGCATGTGTGTGTGTGTGTGTGTGTGTGTGTGTGTGTGTGTGTGTGTGTGTGGTGTGTGTGTGTGTGTGTGTGTGTAGATAAGAAATATGCTTTACGTTATAGCTGCGACGCAAAGGCCATCAGGCTGTCACCAGTTAATCAACTCACCAGTGTGTGTGTGAGTGTGTGTGTGTGTGTGGTGTGTGTGGTGTGTGTGTGTGCAGTATGTGTGCATTGGGTGGTGTGTGGTGTGTGTGTGTGTTGTGTGTGTGTGTCTTCTTCTCCTTTCTCTGTATGTGTGTGTGTGTGTGTGTGTATGTGTACGCGCGTGCACACACACACACGTGTGCATGCACATGCACGCACGAGTACTGTCTCTGTGTGTCAACTGCAAGTTTTCCCTCAGCAATTTTCAATGCTAGCACCATCAAATTTAGTACAATGATAAACAATTATAAGATCACTGAAGACTTCTATCCTTTTTACCCTTTTTAATCAAAGGTGATTGGTTATAATTCTGCATATAACAAAAAAGCACCAATTAAAATTACTTGCAACTATTCAAATGCATGTTTTCAACCCAGTGATACTGCAGATGTATTACATTATTTCTTGCAAAATTAGATGTATCAGTTTATCAAAAATAATCCATCAACCATGTGAAATGCATGTAAGAAGCAAATAAAGCAGCCTTCCTTGTTTCCACCAAAGTTTTTATTTAAAATATATGAGTACATGTAAATCATACATTTGCTGTTGTGCCAAAAATGAAATAACTGGATATGAAATAGACTTCACATAAAATTAAATCTGACTGTCAATGACAAACATTTGAAAAGACAGGTCTAAAAACACACACACACACACACACACACACACACACACACACACACAAAGCTCATATAAACATATCCTATCACACTTTTTGCTGTTTTACTATCTGCAAG